>OX246740.1:14042280-14398184 GCA_945910005.1 Isoperla grammatica | reverse complement strand
AGCCGTGTCAATCCAGAACTTCGCGTATTCAAAACACAAGAAACATAGCCTAGGCCTAGATTACCCTAGGCCTACAAGGTAAAGTCTAGGCCTACGCCAATGTCTCATTTTGTCTTTAATGTGAATACATAAATACAGGCCTAGTAATATGACGGTCCTCTTGGCATAGTAGGCCTAGGCTTCAGTTGTCATAAGGCGTAGGCCTAGGCCTAAACTTGCTTTCGAAAATATGCAGAGTCTGTCAGCCAAGGAACTGTCAGTTTGCGGGATGTGAGAGAGTTTTTGCCGCCTACGTGCATTTGGCGGCCGAAACCTCATGAACATTATTTTTCACTCATGCATGAAAACGTTAGGTCTAAGAGCATAAGGGCTACTTTTACATAAATATCAATAAAATTACGAACTGTTCTTCGAAATTCTCGTCATCTTTTCGTCCGCCATTTTTTCATTGGGATATCCCTTTAGATATCTGCTTGTACGGTACCTGATCCATGGTATAAGTGATGTGTGGTATAAACCTAGGAATGAGAGTTATACGGAGGTCGTACAACGCAATTTGTTGGTCATACTAGGGATAACTATATCTAGAACCCTATCCCGAGATTGTACAACCGGCCCTTAGTATGATTCTCGTCACGGTCCCCTAAATCTTCAAGAACAACAATACACAACAAATCAATATTAGTTTTCAAAAGTAATATCAATAAGAGGCCTTTTTCCAATGGCTGGACCGCAACTGAGTGCGCCTTTAACAATTAAAACAACAATGTACAACAAGACGGACTAGTGTGCACTGAGTGCAGCCCATTGGAAAACACCATTATGTTTACAATTCATAGGTTGCACGTACGTCACATCTTTGCGCGTGGCGGCCACATTTGTGATCAAACTTTGACGTTGCCATGGAGAAACAATTGAAGGCTGTTGTGGTAGAACTAATAAATTCTTAGTTCTTTCAAATCCAGCCTGTTTTAGATATATTATTGGTATGTGTGGTAATTTCTTATTTTTGTATTAATTATGTTTACTTTTTAAATTCTAAATTAGGCTTATTTATTAAATTTGAATAGTATTTGCCAATGATCTAGGATTGGTCCTCATCAATTGTGTCGCAATCATGGCCGCTGTGACGTCACGTGGGAACTATGAATAGGGTACGCACAATACCAAAACACAACAATGAAACAAATGAATTGAACCGATGGACAAACAAGCTGTGAAAAAAAATATGAAGTTCTGAAGTTTGTTAAAACAAACGTTCAGAACGTTTACAAACTTTCAAATAGTTGCTTTCCATTACTGAACATAAATTTTAACTGGCGAGCAGTTACTATCGTTACAACTAATTGTTTATCCTCATTATTTGCAAAAATATTACTTTGACAGCTTGTTGTTTGTCCACCAGTTCAATTCATTTATTCCATTGTTGTAGTTCGGCTGTTACGTCAGTTGTGCTTACCCTATATCATCATCTACTAACCAATACTAACCTTGATATTACATTTTTATTTGCTGTGCATTGTTGGACTTGGATACTTAAGGACCGCGGTGATAACCAACCATACAAGGGGTTCTAGATAGTTTTAAAAATGGTCTATTGAATTTTTTTATTAACTTTGAAATCGTATTTTTATCGATATTACGAAGTTGGGAAATAATGTAATATCTGTGACTGTTTTCGCTTACAAATTCATACCTCTAAAACTAAGCGAGTGTATACTGTATCTATTGTTTATTACCAAATACAACTTATAATGCACACATTATTTTGCTCCAAGGGCCGGATTCCCAAAAGAAAAACTCACAAAAACAAAAACTTGGAAACAAATTTCCAGTTTCCAATAAATATCAGTATACCGTTGGAAATGAATACCTGTAACCATACACACCACTTGACCCTCTCCGCATCATTGTTTACATTATTTTGTAGAATGTCTCAACTGTGTAAAACGCAATCAAAATTTAATTACGCGTTTTTTATATGTCTTTCATCCCTGGAATATTAATGAACCAAAGTTCTAAAGAGAATTACTCAAAGGGTGTATGTCATTATATAGACTACCTTTCAAGAAAAAAAAACATAAGAATGTCTTATCAAACATGCTTTGCATAATGTTCTACACCTTTAATTACACGTTTAATCTCATGCCCCGTTTGTCTCTGTGCGAAGAAGGCATATCCAGGGTACGATGAACAAAGCCAGAAACACATACGAGGGTTCAGAAAACATCAGCATACCACTTGAGTGAGCAAGAATAGCTATCACCAAGAAGACCCTGAGCGATATCCAAACCAAACCGCGAACATAACTAAAGGGGGTGAGGGGGGGGGGGGGTAAAGCACCCCAATAATAAAAACACAATTTATTGTGGAAGTCGCTACGGGATTGGACAAATCCATGGTGGTTTGGGGGGGGGGGGGGGAGCAGGGGGTTCGCACGTGTGAGAAGGCTGGGGGGCGGGCGGGCGGCCTCAAACCGGCTCTCCGTTCACTCATATGCATACGACGACAAAACCACGGTTGTATTATAAGTGCTATTATAAATAGTGACATGTCAGAATTTAGCAACAGCTGTGTGCAGGGCTGGGGTAGGGGCGATATGGGCGGTGGTGAGGCTTTCAAGGGCTGGGCAGGGGGTGCTACACTATCGGAGACGGTCACATTCAACTCATCCATCGAGAAGGAAACCAATATTTTATGAAATGTGCTTTTGTGGGGTGGAAATCAAAGCAGTGGATAAATAGCTGCCGATAGTTGGGTATATGAGATATGGGCTTGTATTTATCGGGGATCGTCGTCTTTATTCCAAAGTCGAGTCGGAAATTATTTTTAAAAAACCTCAGTCAAAGAGCCTACGAGGATAGACTTCAGATATATTACTAAGCGAGCGTCTCCACTAGACTTTTATGGCAATCATTCTGTTTGTTGTTTTCTATGTTTCGTGATAGCGGTCGAACGGACAGTCCGATCAAGCTGAAATTTGAACCATCCACAAGCTTCGATGTGGATTGAATTCCATTATCGTAGTTTCGTAGCCAAATCGGTCGAGAAGTTACAAAGATACAATGCAGTTACTAGAAAATATTTTTCTGAAACAAAATGTCGGTAAACTGTGAGAAGTATTATATGGTAAATTGTCGTCCGGTCACGAATATATTAATTTCAACGCAACACAATAAATACTGTAGGTACAAATACATTTGTATTGCTAAATTGATGACAATGAAAAACCCAAGCTATAATTTATATGGACAATCAATCTTGTATAGACCATTTTAAAAATGATCTAGAGCTCCGTTCTTGTTTCTCCCCACGGTCTTCTAAATCTTTAAGAACAACAATAGGCAACAATTACAAATGCCAATGAACCTTGATAGAACATTTGACAGCTCATGTTTGATTGTTCTACGTTGTTTTTTGTAACGATTTAGGGGGCCGTGCGAGGAACAAGAATAGATACCTGGATCATTTTTAAAATGGTCTATAGGGCACTAGCAACACCATAGCAACACCAAAGACAACAATGGAACAAATGAATTGAACTGATGGACAAGCAATCAGCTGTCAAAATAATAAAATTGCAACCATAGAAATAAAAACATGTGTAGCAATAGTAACTGCTCGCTATGTAAAACTTTGAATGATAGACAACGACTAAGTGAAAGTTTTGTATGTGTATTTGTTTGTTTTTTGTTTTGTTTTCCAAAATCAGAAGAAATTATTTTTTGACAGCTTGTTGTTTATCCATCGATTCAATTCATTTGTTTCATTGTTGTCTTTTGGTGTTGCTAGTGCCCTAGAAAGTATCTAGGCCAATAAAAACACTTATCTTTCAACGTTTTTGTTTAGGTTGTTGTTGATTGTTTTAAAAAAATAGCTGTTTTTTTTTTCTTTCTTTATGTCTCGATAGCGGCCGAACAGAAGTCCGATCAAGTTGAAATGTAAAGTCCTACTATCAACACGCCTCGATGTGGATTGAAGGTGTATAGTTTTGTGGCAAAATCGTTCGAAAAGTTAAAAAGTTACACCATAGTTACTGTAAAATATTTTTCTGAAACAAAATGGCGGTAAACATGAGATAGCCATATTTTTATAAAGATTTTTTCGGTCACGGATATGTTCTTGTTATGGCGATTTGATAGGTATTGACAAAGTTACACAAAAGTTACTCGAAAATATTTTTCTGAAACACAGTAACGGCCAAATGTGAGGTGGCTAATTTATGGTAAATTTTTTTTCGGACACGAATATACTAAGTGCAGAAATTACATTTGTAGTGCTGTCAATAGGTGTTATAGTAACGTTGGCGGACCACGTCGGAAACACTATACGAAGGGCGCATTCCGAAACTCGCTGAGGACGCTGAGGCCACAGCGCGTGTTAGCGCAGTGAAGCGTGTAGTTTTGCTCCCAGTTTCGGAATGGGTTCAGCGTTGTGAAAAATGGCTGACCCTAGAGCTGTCAGTTTGACAGTTCAGGCTATAATCGATAATTATAGCTCTGACGACGATGAGGAAGCTTTCGACATTATTTTCAATTATAGAGCAGTGGATCAAGATGTCGTTCACATTCCACGCAACGTTAATTTTGTTGAAAATGTGGTCGCTTTATACTCCGCGACTACTTTTAAACAGAATTTTAGGTTAAGTGCGACCACATTTGAACATGTGTTGTCGATCATTGCCCCCGCTATCGGCAATTATGATAGTTCTACTGGGAGACCACCTATTTCGCCCAGAAAGCAACTGCTCATGGCTTTGTGGTATTTTGCCACACCTGATAGTTACAGGTGAGTTAATAGTAGGCTATTAGGCCTAGGCCCTAGTGTTGTAACGGCTAAACTAGGCCTAGTATGGTTCCGGCTATGCTAGGCCTATACCTAGCCTAGCCCTATGCAACCTTTGGTTTTCTTGTAATGATAAGGGACAAACGAGTGTAGTGCTAGACCTACGCCTCTAACTAGGTATGTTTTGCCCTACAGATCTGTGTGTAACCATTTTAATGTTGGGCAAGCAACGGCTCTTCGCACCGTGAGGAGGGTCACACAAGCAATCTTCAATATGGGGCCAATGGAAATAAAATGGCCAAGTGGCGCAAGAGCCACTGAAGTCATGGAGGGATTTGAATCCAAGTGTGGCTTTCCGGGTGTAATTGGAGCTATCGATGGCACCCATATTCCTATACCGGCACCAAGGGAGAATGGACCATCGTATGTGAATCGCAAGGGCTACCACTCGATTGTTCTACAGGTGAATGACATTTGAAAGATATTTACTACATTTTCCATGCAATCCGAGTGTATAATTCGGTATGTAGGCCTAGGCCTACTCACTGAGTTTGTACAACATTTCCCTGATAAACACGTCAGTACGGACGAGTATCATGTTAACAGGTAAACTAGGACTGAGTGTCGAGTAGCCTACGTACCGAATTGTACGGACTTGGTTCGCGTGGTCTATGTTTGTGTAACTAACATAACCCAGCACAGCATTCCTACCATGTCAATTAAGGCGTACTAGCAAGGGTCGTACAGAACAACTTATGAACAACTACCTAAAAAAACATCCTTGGGAAGAACACTGCTACATGGGTTTGTTTCCTTGGGCTAGACATGTGTATAACAGGCCCTAACATCATGCCAGTGTAGTTGGCCATGATCCATTAGGCATTGGTCCAGTAAACAGCAGTTTTAGCATTCCAGGTTCGAATCCTGGCCTGGGCATGGATGTCATGTGGTTTTTTTTAAATCTTAATCACCCACTCATCGTCTCGATTAGCATTGTTGCAAAAATATGCAACATAAAGCCCAAATACCATTACCACTCCCTAACATAATTAATATTTCAGGCCATCTGCGATCACGAGGGTAAATTCACCCATTGCTATGCGGGCCAAGTTGGATCGGTTCATGATGCAAGAGTTCTGCGGCTATCTCCAATTCAACAGTACATCGATGAAGACCCTGCTAAGTTTCCAAACAATAGCCACATCATTGGAGATCCTGCCTATCCGTGCCTCAATCAGTTGATGGTGGCATTTAAGGATAATGGGCATTTAACCAATGACCAAAAAAATTATAACTATTGTTTATCATCAACACGTTGTGTCATTGAGAGGGCATTTGGTCACTTAAAAGGGCGGTTTCGTTGTTTGAAGTTTCTGGACATGTACCACATGGAAGAAATCCCACGTGTCATCATTGCATGCTGTGTTTTGCACAACATTTGCCACAGTATGCATGATGAAATGGAAGTTGATGTAGGTGATGAGGATAATGGTCAATTGGATGATGTAGAAGCAGAACATAGGCATCGCGGAAAGGTAACGGGTACCGCCAAACGTCTAAACCTAGTTAATAGAATACCGATTCGGTATCACAATCAGTGAGGATTGTCAATACACACTATGTATAGGCCAGGCCTATGCATGTACACATCAAAAGTTTATTTAAGGCCATTCCAGCCCGCGATCAAATATGCACACTGTTTAATCATTATCAGCTGTTGATATATGACGCAAAACTAATTACGTACTTTTTCGCTCTCTGACATTTTGGTGAGTAACAGTGCTGGAGGCTTCAAGTCAATTCTCAATTACCATTTACGTAAAGGATGCCTTATAATGACTAAGAAGTTTGAGGCATGGGTTTCAGTTCTTTCCACATACATTGTTAATCGAAAATTCCAATTTGTACTCGTTTATTTATCGGTACACAAAAATTGTTGTAGTTTAGTCCCTGTTTATGCTACAGCCATGTAATTTCATAGTCGTTATTTGTATTTAATAAGTATTTCAAATCGAGAAAAATATTTAAAACGTCACATTTAGTATTTTGTAACCGTAGAGCCAGCACCGTAAAGTTGGAAGTGTATACGGCCGGTACGCGTAGAAACAACATGTTTTTTTCTTTTTTTCCTCTGGTCATACTCGGGGTGACTCGGGTAAAAATATTTTGTTGTTGTAGCTTGTAAAAAAAATGTTTCAAGACTGTGTGCAAAAGGGAGGAATAGCCTTAAATACATTCAACTCTAACCTTTTTTCAGAGGTTTCACTTGAACACTTCTTTTCAAAACTGTCACTTTACTAGCTCTGCCAAGGGGGCATTTCGTAAATTTATCATAATTGCGGATAGCGGAGGCAATGATCGATAACACATGTTCAAAAGTGAACATGTGACCAAAAATTCTGTTTAAAAGTAGTTGCCGAGTATTAAGAGACCACATTTTCAAGAAAATTAATGTTGCATAGAATGTGAACATCTTGATCCACTGCTCTATAATTGAAAATAATGTTGAAAGCTTCCTCATCGTCGTCAGAGACCAACCAACCAACTAAAAGATGCTTTGAAAACGTTTTGAAATCCATCTCATGTAGGGCCTATATGGGCCATTGATTTGTTTTGACACAAGTCAAAATTTTTTCAAAACTGCATGTACTGTATATAATTATGTTACGTTTGATTGTGATAGTGAACTTTTTTATTGTATGGTTTAAATTAACATCAATTTTAATACATACAATTTGGCATTTCTAGCCTAATGTAAAAAATAACTATTCTAGCAGTAGGCAACTGCTTGTCGTAACTAATAAACATAATTAAACAAAACACAAATTTCCTATGTTAACAAACTTTGGTACAAAAATTACTATATCAATGTTATTACCAATTATGCTGTAGTATATTAATAAACAATGCAATAATGCATCGAATTAACATTTTAAAACGCAAAATTAGTTTTTAGGATACAAAATTAAACGTGTAAAATTACGTTTCCGTGACATAATAGGAAAATAATGTACAACACATAAACATACAAAATCATAGGAACATGAATAAGCTACCAGAAGGTAGATTAATAAAGGACAGATTAATAAACATAACTAAATAATGCATAGATAAAAATTAACATAAAATGCATAAAATAAAAGATTTCCAAACAAAAACCTTTAGTACAAAAGAAATATAATAGTATATAGGAACATGAATTACCTATTATTGTGCCTTATGGTGGGCTTACAGCTTAGCGTTGGGAGCGAAGCGAGGGCGCGAGCTCCAATCAGCGGCCGAGTTGTACGACAAATTGTTGAATACGCAAACTTGGCCGCTGATTGGAGTTCGCGCTATCACTTCGTTCCCAACGCGATAGATTAACAAACATGTACTATGTGTTTATCAAGCAGGCTGAGTCAAACTTATTTTTAAATGTACCGAGGCCGCTTTCCGTTTATTATGTATCAAATAAGTGCATGCCAATGCGTACATTTATCAGCCAAATTAAATGTGCTGTCAAATCAGAATCAAATGTACATGTTTGAAGTTTAAGAATGATGACAATTAGAAAGAAATATTATTGAAATTAACAGGGAAGGATACTTTTACGTCAAAAACCGCACACAATTTTCATTTTTAAATTATATCACAAGAATGGGTTTCAAAATCAAAAATCTGAATCAACAGCGCACTGTGGTTTAGTAAGTCCTACACACTGAATGCGCTAAGTCGTGACTTATATTATAAATTTATAATCAGTATGTTTTTTTATAAATAAGTTTATTACTAATTATCTAATTATGATCAAAATACTACGCTAATGGTTATAATATTTTATTCAATCTGTAGGGCTTACCAAAGCAAAGTGCGCTGCTGATTTAGATTTTCGATTTATTTATTTATTTAATGTCTATCCTATTCAGTTATAAAAACTGATTTACAAAGGAGTTTTTCTTTTCAATTTCTTGTTGCAATCTTGAAATATAATTTAATAATGAACATTTTCTGCGGTTTTTGACGTAGAGACTACCCTTTGCCCTTGATGAGACTTCCCGATACAAATTTTAGTCAGAAGTAGGGTGACTGCCTGGGGGGTACATTCTTTCCAATATTGCCATTAGTTTATTGTTTTGTTCCATTCTTTCTTTATGGCGAGCAGCCTTATTTGCTTCCATTTGATCAAACATTTGTTGTTGGCTCATTTTTCTTTTTGCCGCTTTTGGTGTTCCATCTTGCTTATCATTCCCTGCAATAGGTAATGAAAAAATATTCAGTTAATATTCAAACCATGACTCATTAAGTGAGTCACAATTGCTTTACATTTATTATGATTTAGCAGCTTCTTACTGACGTTCACGGTTTAGACAATAATTACACTAGAAAAAGGATGTGCACTGTGTTTCTTACTACCATCCACAATAAAAGATTAATTTTTGGAATTGTAATAGATGCAAATCTCCTTGATATTTTAATTTGGGTTTTGTTTCTGATTGTATTAATTAGTTTTAAGTTTGAACTTCAGATTTTTCACGATTGATGTATTTGATTTGATAGCATGTATTCATTGCATTTTTAATAGTAAAGCACAATCTGATTTATCAAGTAAATAATGTTCTTACTATAATTCCCTGATGATGATCCCATGGCCTGGCTGTTCCCATCTCCGGGTTGTTGTCGTTTCTCAGCTCTACAGCTCTCGGAACTATTGAAGTTGCCACTACTGTCGGCGGTAGACAGCGGTTCCATTTCAGGTCGATTCCCAAGGACATTGTCCATCACCTAAAATGCAACACATAATTTATGTTAGTGGTGGTAGGGTCAGGACTATTTTGGTTATACAGACTTTCGATATAACATTATTGATTACTCGTGGACTTACATCGAAATACTTCCAATTCTTGCGATCATTGCCCGATTTGCCGTTATGATCTTTCATTTTTTTGTAGACCTTTTTCAGGCCCGCCCATTTTGTTTCACATTGCTTCCAACTGATTTGGTAGCCTTTGCTAACAAAATCTGTAGCTATTGCAATCCATACCGACTTGTTTGTGTGTCGAGGCGAAGAAAACTTGGTGTCATTTTCTTCGTATAGTGATATCAGGAGCAGAACCGCTTCGTTGGACCACCGGAAACCATCTTGAAAAGAAAATATCATACACTACGTTTATCAAGCGGACTGGGTTCGGACTGACTTCAGTACGCACCGAGTTCGGAACCCGTTTAGCAAGCATACTTCAAGCCGGACTCCTCCTATTAGACCCTATCACTCTCCTATTAAACCGGGTTGGATCGGCTTCTTAACAGAACTAAAATAAGCTCGAGCTGAGGTGTTTATCAGTCGAACTCGGTGCGTACTAAACTTGGCTCGCACCGTCAAGTGCGAGATCAGTCCGCTTGCTAAACGTAGTGATAGCTAGGCCTATGACACAAATTTTGCATTGTAGGCCTAGGCCTAGGCTATGTTAACAATTGTCATGCTTAACCTACCATCAACTAGGCCTAGGTCTATTCCACTTGGGCTTTGATTTGAAACAGTAGGGCTAGGAGTAGCAGGCTCATTTCCTCCTAGGCCTAGGCCAAAGTCTTGCTCTGCAGCTAGGCCTGTTTCTGAGGGCCCTGTAGAACCATCTGCTAGAGATAGGGCTACAACATTACGTAGCACTTCTGCGGCGTACTCGTTGTCTAGAAACAATAAATGGTCATGATTAGCACTTGGGCATAGGCCTAGCCCTAACCTAATTCCTATCGATCACATTAAATAAATAAATAATTTAAACAAACCTCTCTCCAGTCTTCTTATTTCATCAAAAGGCAATCGTACTGAGTACGAGATGTTTGTGGTTTCGTCCACCAAAGTAATTTCTTGTAAGTAACTCATTTTAAAATAAATTTAACCACATATAACTACGGTGTGTTGAACTCAATTTGGCGCGCTTTTCCTGCAACACGGACGACCTGAATCGTGATTTCAGTTTACGCCATATTGAATACCCACAATCCCCTAAAACGCCGAGAACGCTGGACTGAAAACCTCCAGCGTTCACAGCGCGCTGAGACAGCTCTCTCGGCGAGTTTCGGACTACTCGGCGTAGCACTCTCAGCTAGTTTCGGAATGGTCTCAGCGCGCTGTGGCGCTGTGTCGGCGAGTTACGGAATGCCCCCGAAATGACAACGAAAAATCTTAGCAACGCACTTTGCAAAGGATTCAACAATGTCGGGAAGTACAGTAGCTATGGAGATTAGAAAAAATTTAGCAATGCTCATTATTGAATTGTTGTTAATTGTTGTTTTTCTTAGCTTTGAAAACAACTTTTCGCCAGAAAGTTCGTAGATTTGGACGCGCTCGCTTTTCAACGCGTCACACAGAGCGTTTTCCTTGTGTACAGTAAATGTCCAGAAATAAAGTAATTAATTACAATGAAAGGTTATTTATATCAGGCATTTTACAAATTTACTAATTTATATGATATGATAAGACTAAATAACAGGGCCCAGATTAACAAAGGTGCCTAAGTGCTAAGACGTCCTAGTTTAGGCAAATCTTAGTGATATAAATCACCAATATGTCGTTCTGCAATGTTATAAAGATAAAATATAGTAAAATATGAACAATTTAACTAATAATATTTGATTTGTAAATGTGTAGTAATACCTAGACATGATTTATCTTGATTTATATAGCTAGGATTTGCCTAACTTAGGACAACTTAGAGTTAAGCATCTTTGTGAATCCAGGCCCTGGAGTACAATGCCATATTTGAATTTAAAAAAACATAACACGCTTGCTTTACATAACAATATATGAAATTAATGTTTCTGCAAACAAATATTACTATAACTAAGACTATATTTGTAAAGGGGAACAATTTGTTCCCCTCTACTCATATTATTTATAATTATAGTTAGTTTAGTAGTATGTAATATAGAATTAGTTATACATATTATAAGTTATATATTTTAATACAGAAATAAACTCTAGTTACAGACAACTGTGCTCTAGTCTTGTAGTGAACATGGCTCAAGACAAAATTTCAAACCGTTGACGGTATGATTAATATCTTTGATGGGAAGTGGGTAAAGCCACTTTTTTAAATTAACATTGAACGTATCTTTTGATTTTTTTTTGCGTAAAAGCTGCAATCAACATATGCGACTGCCACAAACTAGCAAAAACAACATCAACTAGATACCTAGGAATACAAATAGACCAGCATCTCAGGTGGAATGAACACATACAATTAATTACTAAGAAAATACGTTACACCATGACGAGCATGTACAGTCTAAGGAACATTTTAGCTTTCGAAAACTTAAAAATTGTATACTTTGCTCTAATTCAATCCATCCTTCAGTATGGAATTATCGTTTGGGGAGGGGCATATGACACCCACATGCAGCAATTAATGTCTTTACAAAACACTGTTCTAAAAATCATTCTAAAACTAGATCGGTATCACCCCACCAACAACCTCTACATAAATACCAGAATCCTAGAAATTCGAAAACTATATGTACTGTCCCTGCTTCGCAGTATGCATGCAAATAAGATATCTCTACCTCCAGACCCTACACAAAGCTATAAATTAGTCACTCGTTCGAGAAGTAATAAAGAAATATTTAATCATAGGGTAAATAAAGGAATCCAACAAAGACACGCCACATTCCTAGGACCGAAACTATACAACATCTTACCAATACAAACCCGAAATATAAAGTCAAAGCAACTATTCAATTTCCACTCAAAGAAATGGCTCCTTACAGAGTCAATAAGCTTTATAAACAATGTTATAAACTGTAAATCATTCACTAAGTCAATATAAAAACACGTGATATATGTCTCGTAAACTACTGTAACAAAAATACTGTTCATCACACTGAAAAAGCTAACTTTAGGAATATTTAACTATAATTTGAAGGAAAGTTTTAAATATCTGGAACTAAATATGTGTATCTAATGCTCCTGTAAGCATGCCACTCTAAAATCTAAACCTGTTCATAACCTACCAATATTTACTATGTTTCCATTTAATACTTATAAATGGTAAACCGTTAACTTTAGTTAGTTATTAATAATTATTTTTAAGATTAGTTCTAGTTTGCTGTACGTTAATCTATTTTACGACAGAAATGACTATAGATTAATATGTATACGTTAAAATGTTTTATGTGCTACCAAGCTACCCAATTACCATTATTGTTCATGTATTGTTTATATTCATAATAAGAAAAAGTATGCTCTGCCTCAAGTGTTATCTTATTGGAGCATACAAATTTCATAATGTATCATCCATGTATACACAAATGGGAAAAATAAATAAAAACTAAACTAATTTGAGGTTACGAATTGCTATAACCCATGCTTATTGCATGTCGCTGAGTAATGCCCTTGTTGATTCTGATTTGAAATAATTTATTTCTGGTGTTTATTTAAGTTTTATTAATGAATACAATAGACGTTAAATAAGTCTTGTGTGGTTCGTTGGTCCGGTGAGTTCATTACTGTTTCTAATGCACATTGGGCAGGGTTCGAGTTCCGCTTTGGGCTGTTTTTGTTACTTCTGGAATTGACTTTTTTCCTGAATAACATAACAGAATATTGTAATTTTGAAAACTGCGTGACAAGATAAGACAGTTCGTAATCAATCAATCATAAACGTTTCTACTAACACAATTAGTTAATTTGAATTTTGGTGTTTGGCTTATCGTCGCCTGTGAACATGTATGCAAAATGTTGCATGGTTCCTAAGGATGTACCAATAAAGGCTTCGAGTATATTATAGTGTACATTTAAAGAAAATATTACATTTTTATTATTATTATTATTATTATTATTATTATTATTATTATTATTATTATTATTATTATTATTATTATTATTATTATTATTATTACTTTCTTAAATTTTTAAAATGCAAAAAACAGCATTTTCACGATAAAAATATTTTGTTTTACTACATGTACATGAAACTTTATTTGCATTTCCACTACAACAACGCAAAATCTCAAATGTGTTAAATTCTTCCTGAAAGCGAAACAGCCTCAAAGGTCAAGATCGTTCTGCATATTTCTGTTCAGCATGCTATTAATACATTCAACATTGTCCTCTACAACATGTTATCACGTCATGACTAACATTATTATTCAACACTCTCTCTTATCCTTATTCACGGTCACTCAATACTAAGCCAACAAGTCATAAAACACACATTATCACATCCATTATGAAATTATCCATGGCTTTTGCATTGCCAACGTTCAGGCACAGTAGATTACCGATGTATCCAGTAGAGGCGCACGGAACAGCTGCTTCCCCGCGATACTGGCGCTCATAGCGGACAAATACTTGACATACCTAGTACATTATCCCCGTCTGAGCCCGGGGTAGGATTTGTTCCAGTCCGGAGTGACTCTGTTGATCATAAGAGGCAACAAAATGAGGTTCTCCCATTTCCCGATTCCACCCATTTACCCCAGCAAATCTATTATTCGGATTCCCTCTTCCTCCTACTTGTCCCTTTCCCCCAATCACCACTCGGGACGCTAAATGACCTAGTCGTCGAGTACGTCGTTAAACACAAAATAACTTAATTTACCAGTACAAAAATGTACTTAAAATTGTTAAAACGATCGATGTTTTCTAAACGGTGTTTCAGAGAAGTGCAGTAGTTCAAAATATGTAGATAATTTATTGCTCTACGTAACTCGAAATATTACATTTTCTCATTTGAAAAGTATAAATGAGACCTGGCTGGAACCTCAGTCTCGGTTTTGACATGTGATTTAGACCAGGCAATCATATATATATCTAGACGTACGTCTATGCCAGTGTTTCTCAAAGCGTGGTCCGCAGGTGGTCCGCGGAAAGTCATCAGGCTTACATCCGTTTTAAGATGATAAATTGTAATTTAAATAAATGCTAATACAAAAATACCTTAAACATAATTTTCTTATTTAAGGCACTTACATACAAATATGTGTAATACGCCAGAATAAATGCCCCTCATTGAAAAAGGGTGTGAACAGGAAGAAGAACAAAGATTATCTGTGACTGAAACTGTGACACAATGTTGTTTATTTATAAAAGTACGTATAAACATCTGTCGAGTAGTAAGAGTAACCATAAAGGTTCTTTTATGCAGCTAAAAGTCCGTATTCGTATGCTGGTTGTAGTGATGGGAGAGATAATCATAGATGGGTGGTCCGGTGTACGCCGGACACCCATCTAGTGCTCCGTGTGTACGCCGGACACCCATCTAGTGGTCCGCGTGTACGCCGGACACCCATCTAGTGGTCTGCGTGTACGCCGGACACCCATCTTGTGTTCCGCATGTACGCCGGACACCCATCTAGTGGTCCGCGTGTACGTCGGACACCCATCTAGTGGTCCGCATGTACGTCGGACACCCATCTAGTGGTCCGCATGTACGCCGGACACCCATCTAGTGGTCCGCATGTACGTCGGACACCCATCTAGTGGTCCGCATGTACGCCGGACACCCATCTAGTGGCCGCGTGTACGTCGGACACCCATCTAGTGGTCCGCATGTACGTCGGACACCCATCTAGTGGACAGTATGTAGGCCGGACACCCATCTAGTGTTCCGCATGTACGCCGGACACCCATCTTGTGTTCCGCATGTACGCCGGACACCCATCTAGTGGTCCGCATGTACGCCGGACACCCATCTAGTGGTCCGCGTGTACGCCGGACACCCATCTAGTGGTCCGCATTTACACCGGACACCCATCTCTTGTTCCGTATGTACGCCGAACACCCATCTAGTGGTCCGCATGTACGCCGGACACCCATCTAGTGGTCCGCATGTACGCCGGACACCCATCTAGTGGTCCGCATGTGCGCCGGACACCCATCTAGTGGTCCGCATGTACGCCGGACACCCATCTAGTGGTCCGCATGTACGCCGGACACCCATCTAGTGGTCCGCATGTACGTCGGACACCCATCTAGTGGTCCGCATGTACGCCGGACACCCATCTAGTGGTCCGCATGTACGCCGGACACCCATCTAGTGGTCCGCATGTACGCCGGACACCCATCTAGTGGTCTGCGTGTACGCCGGACACCCATCTAGTGGTCCGCATGTACGCCGGACACCCATCTAGTGGTCCGCGTGTACGCCGGACACCCATCTAGTGGTCCGCATGTACGCCGGACACCCATCTAGTGGCCACGTGTACGCCGGACACCCATCTAGTGGTCTGCGTGTACGCCGGACACCCATCTAGTGGTCCGCATGTACGCCGGACACCCATCTAGTGGTCTGCGTGTACGCCGGACACCCATCTAGTGGTCCGCATGTACGCCGGACACCCATCTAGTGGTCCGCATGTACGCCGGACACCCATCTAGTGGTCCGCGTGTACGCCGGACACCCATCTAGTGGTCCGCATGTACGCCGGACACCCATCTAGTGGTCCGCATGTACGCCGGACACCCATCTAGTACCCGCATGTACGCCGGACACCCATCTAGTGGTCCGCATGTACGCCGGACACCCATCTAGTGGTCCGCATGTACGCCGGACACCCATCTAGTGGTCCGCGTGTACGCCGGACACCCATCTAGTGGTCCGCGTGTACGCCGGACACCCATCTAGTGGTCCGCATGTACGCGCGCTCTGCCTGTCGTTAGAGGCAACTGAAGGGTCGACGTTGTATGACGTAACTGTCAACTGTCGAGCTCGTCATAAAACAACAAATAACAACTGAGTGACTATAACATCACAGCCCACGCACAGCCACAGGAGTGCGCGCGCATATGCGTGTTGCAGAGACTGTGGTGCATCTCTGCATCCCACCTGGTCGTAGTGAAGACTCTGATGGAGATCCAGCGTAACGCGTAACAAGGTTTCGATAGAGCTATAACACGACCCCTTGCGAACCGTGACCGCTCCGTGGCTAATCGAGCCAATTCGCCAGGCACGTCCCTGCTCAATGGACGATAAAGACATAGCTACTTCATTTTAAGAGGTTGGACGTTATTGATGTCGGTTGCATGAGTGCGGCGTGGGAGAGATCTGCAGCTTTGTCGCCGATCTCATACATCAAGAGGTGCACGCGGAATTAATTCACCCAGGTTTTATATCGGAGAGCAAAAGACGGCTGCGTGTCGAATATAGGTTAGCTGAAGATTTTTTTTGCGGATGAAAATTGTACGAGGTCGATGTATGAGGTTCACAAATTTCGTAAAATAAAAATAGATATATAATTACACCTAAACGTACAATTTACTCTCAGCTATTAATAAAATTCACCATTATGTGTGACTGATAGGTATACTCAGAGACATTCGTCAAATGATTGTGTTTGATGTTTCTAAATATCGGTGGTTTAGATTTGAGAACAGTTTGGGGAACCGACGCTACCCCAAGTATAGATGAAAACATGAATGCAAAATAATTTATAACGCATGGAATCAAGGCCAAGAAATGATAATATTTAATATCCAATTATAGAATTGTTATATTGGTAAGATTTGTAATGCACTAATCAAGCTGAACTGCCATGAAAAACAAGAAAACCACCGATTAAAATATCACCTAATTAATTGTATGCAAACGAATATATATTCAAATTACGTAAAACACTATCAAAGATGACAAACGCTAGTTTGTAATCTTTGACACTATATGAAATATTTTTGTGATCAGTATTCAATTCGGCAGACACACATACTCAAAAGGCATGGATTGGACTGTGAAGTGAATTCCCTACTTAATTCCTATAAAACGTATCTATTATTATTTCACAACTTAGTATTTAAGATGAATAAATTTCAATTAAGTAAGGAAATAAAAAACGAGAAGTAAGAAATTGTCAGGTTATATTTTAACCTCATTTTGAGTGACGTTTCGGAACACCGAAACCTAAAGCGTTCCTCATATGGGGAAGTTAGAAAAGGAAAAAGGAAAGAGAAGTGATATTAAAAAGAAGGTATAGCATGATTGTGTAGTTGGGTTTAAGAAGATGATGAGTGCGCATAAAGCGCGGCAAGTAAAGTATACTCGCATAAGCACTAAAGCTACAATAACATGCTTTCTCCACCTTTACTGTTTGTTTTTACTTTTTACTCTCCTTGTGACAAGATGAGTCTCAACTGTTCAAACCCGGAATAATCAAAGGTGTTTAGTAATTCCCAGATAATATTAAAACAATTGGTTATTAGCCAACATTTAGTTTTATGTTTCAGATATTGCAAACATTACGGTTGCCATTTTGAGAACCAATTAATCATAGATCTTTACTTGGCTTTCAAAATAGCAACCGCAAGGATTAAAATATTTGTAACTGTTTTTTTTGTATCCAGTGTAAATAGTTCTTAAGAATCAAAAATATGTTAACTCTTACCGCTTTTCAATATTGTGTAGCGTTTCTTAACATCTACCTTTTGTCGCACAAATCATTTTAAATTGAGAGTCTAATGATCAAATTCACGGTGTTTTCCTGACCGGCGCCACCACCAAGAAGATAAGCATCGAGAATCGAGAATATTCATTAACTAGGAAAACGCTCTGTTTGACGCGTTGATAAGCGAGCGCGTCCATGTCCACGAGCTTTCTGGTGAAAAGTTCTCAAAACTATCGTCATTGTTCAATGTAAGAGATAAAGATAAAAGTGTCGAAAACGGCCTTGTTGCATCAGCGCCGTTATACTGAAAACACTAATATCATCATCAATATATATTATATAATAAGAATATTCACATTTGTGCAAAAAACAACAACCAAAACAAAAATGTGGAAAGATTAGAATTTTTACTGTCATAGTTATTATACCTCCTGCCATTGTTCAATACAAGATTGATTGCCCCTATAAATTAAAGATAGGATTTTTCGTCGTCATAGTTACTTCACTACATTTCAGCAATGCAAATGTAATTTGTACCTAGGCTACAATACTTATCGGATCGCATTGAAATCAGAATATTCGTGACCGGACGAAACTTTGCAATATAATAAGACTATCTCACATTTTGCAGCCAGTTTATCTCAGAAAAATAGTTTTCAGTAATGGGGTATATGGGTCATTTTTTTTAGCATTTTACTAGATTAGGATTAACTTCCAGAAAACAAAATATTTTATTTCGATGACATAGAATAAAGTTTCATTTATAAAAACGAGCTGAAAGTTTCACAAATATTTATGGCGGGAAAAACGGGGCATACGTCACTTTACATGTATCAGCAATCAACTAATCATAAAATGATAAATAAAATAACGCTTATTTGGAAATCATCATATCCAAAATCATATAAAATCGAATTATTGTCTAGTACGCCTAATAATTAATTTTGAAGCCAAATTACCATAAAAGCAATAATACCAAACCTATTTTCATAGAATATCAGTAAATATTGGGTGTTGTTATGGTTGTTATTCATATAAAGCAGACTTGAAAACGGCTTGAGTAAAAATGTTGACAAGGTTAGCTTGATGACCTTGAAAATTGGATTGTTTCGTCTAGGAGGCGGTGGCAAAGTCATTCATATAAGCAGTGATTTTCATGGAGTGTGACGTCACATACCGTTTAAAAATAATAGTGCGGGAAACAGATAATCAAAATCTTTGAACATTTATAGAAGTAAATTGAGTTAATTTTAAAGCTTTTAAATAAGGTTTCTGATGTCTTTAGATAAATAACAATATATTCCACGTACTTTCAGAGCTGTAGAAAATTCATGCACATTCCCTATTGCATTATAACTTTGTAACCTTTCAAACGATTTTGTCACAAAACTATACACCTTTAATCCACATCGAGGCTTGTGGATGGTCCAAATTTCAGGTTGATCGGACTCTACGTTCCACCGCTATCGATAGATATAAAAAAAACAAAAAACCAACAAACAAACAAACAAAAACAGAACGAAGTGCCATCAAGGTATAATGGAGACGCTCGCTTCGCTCGCTTATTAATGTTACCTTCAGAGTTCATTTTCCTCTCGTGCCAGACCATATAAGAAGAAACCAGAATAATTATGCAACACATGTCTGAAAAAGGAAATAAGAACGAATCGTTTGTGCATGTATAATCCTGGCTAAAAGTCCTCATCTATAACTCGCGGCTTTACGTATAATGCGAAGCAACTTTGAACTGTCATTCTCCATACAATGAACTATCAAACAGGAGGTATATAGAACGAGTATCGGAGCTGTTATGTGTGTTCCGATTCATCCAGTGAAGTGACATTTTCTGGGGGAAGAAAGATAGCCCAACTTCCTGAGACGGTTATAACTTTCATTGTCAGTGCAGCATACCAGAAGAATCGTATATACGCTATAACAGTTTCGTTCATTTGTCATGTTGTAACTGTTCGGTAAAAAGTTAGAACACAGCGGAAACGAGTCATCGAACTGGAAGTTGGCTAAATCTAGTACGAAAAAACATGTGTTCTGCCTTCACTCAAATGAACGCCAATCTAGTCAGAGACACCTGTTAATTTTAGGTTAAACCTGATAAATCGAACGACTGTCTCTAAATAGGGCCCAAGATAAACTGAATTAATCTTTGGTAGGGCCTAAGCCAAGTTTGTGATGGTTGAATTAAACGCACAGGATAAGCAACGAGAGTATGAGCCGTGGTACGGGCTTAGCTTAGATGAGGTTAGGTAGGCCTATTGGACTAAATAAACGTTAGATCTTAATGTTCTTATTTTAATGTGACAAACATAACGACCCTCTTCAATTAGAAGTTTTTACGTTATCTCATACGACAGATATGTTGTAATATTCTTTGGAATGTATATTAACTAGGAAAACGCTCTTGAGTGACGCGTTGATAAGCGAGCGCGTCAATATCTACGAACTTTGTGACGAAAATTTCTCAAAGGTAATAAAAACAACAATTAACGACAATTATTCAAGAATGCGCATTGCAAAATTTTTTCTTTTTTCAATAGCTATTATACTTTCTGACATTGTTGAATGCAGTGCAATGTGCGTCGCTAAGAATTTTTGTTGTCATGTTTTCAACACGGTCCGCGACCGTTACTAACACTTATTGACGACAATATAAATGTAATATCTGCCTTTAATACGTATCAGATCGCGTTTAAATTAGTATATTCGTGACCGGACAAAAATTAACTATAATATAGCCCCCTCAAATTTTGCTGTTACTGTGTTTTAGAAAAATATTTTCGAGTAACTTTTGTGTAACTTTGCCAATACTTGTCAGATCACCATAACACTAACATATTCTCGAGACCGGAAAAATCTTTATAAAAATATGGCTATCTGACATTTTGCCGCCATTTTGTTTCAGAAAAATACTTTGTAGTAACTATGGTGTAACTTTGTAACATTTGGAAAGATTTTCTTACAAAACTATACACCTTCAATCCACATCAAGGTTTGTGGATGGTTTAAATTTCAAGTTGATCGTACTTTCCTTTCGACCGCTATCGACAGACATAAAAAAAACAAAAAAAAACAAAACGAAGTGCCATAAAGGTCTAATGGAGACGCTCGCTTCTACCTCTATGTCTAATTTGAATTCCCGCTCTACATCTTGTTCTACTCAACTCACTCCTCTTTTTCATTCCGGACAGTTCGAACATGTTCGGCATGTTTGCAAACAGACGGCGGGCAACCGAACCATCAGAACATATGTTTTTTACAGATGAACACCGAACAACCTGTTCGGACTGTTCGAGATTGTTTGGGACGGACAAGTGAGCTTCGTTTGAAATAACCTTGGACGTTCTTGAGACCGCACGCAATGTTTGAAGACATTTTCTCTCTTCATTTCGTTCAACTACACCGCAATCAGTCTATTTTTTATAGCATGATAAGGCTTTGGCCACCACCAAATAACATGCTTACAAGAGTGATGTGACAGAATCTTGAAAACAGTGACAATTCAAAGTTTTTCGTTCGTATCTTTAAAATGGCATTTACGCCATTCAGTCAGTATCAAAATTAGTAGGATACCGCGGGCTAGATAGTATCCTGGTTAATAGGCAGTATTCACGTGACGTCACAACGGCCATGTTGAAGGCCACCTGTAGTACTATTTCAAGTTTCAACATCTTTGGGAATGCATGTTGACATTGTAGCTGTCAATATTTATTTATTTTTATTTTATTGTAATTTAGGCCAGTGTAGGGCACAATGCCCTCTTTAGCCTGATGAGTGATGATTGATGAATGATAATGAGGAAGGGAGGAGGGGAAGCCTGGTACCGGCACGTAGCCTACTCCTGTCGAAAAGTACCAAGGGGACCATCGGCTTTACGTCCCATCCGAAAGGACGGTGTAACTTTGACCAGTCATATAGGTTCCTCCACTAACCTGGACTGCCGAGCAGTTGACGAGAAGAACGAAGCTGTTACACAAGCTTTCGAACCCTCAATCTGCTCTTACCAACGGTAACTAGTGTTTCAGAGGAGAGTGGTCACCCATCCACCTCCTGACCTAGCCCGACTGCAGGGCCATATTACCCAATAGGCGGACTAAGCACTTGCCCAGGGCGCCGCGAGACTGGCCTGTCTCGTGGTATAAATATGCTATGCACAAATCTAAAAAAATATATATGAATTAATGACTGGCAGATGACAAGATTGACTAATTAAAAAAAAAACATAAAACTGACACTGCACTCATTTATTGTTTGTGTGTTTTCCCAACGACTGCAAAACATTTGCTTGGAAGAAGGTATACTGAAAAAGTTGCTATGTGAGCATTGATTTGGGCGTACAAGGCATGTCAGTGTCACAGGTTTTCGAATCCTTGTGTACGCCATAAGGTTGTTATCAGCTGACTGCTGATGTGGCTAGTTAATGTGGACAATACAGTGAACGTCGATGGGGCGGGAGATGAGCTGTCCGACACATATACAATATTTGTGGTCTTAGTCATTTCAGTTGCTTAGGTAGATCCCTTAGCTCAGTCACTTTTCGAGTGCGAGACGTGCATGAACAAGCAACGAAATCGTGTATGTAAGTGCGGTGTGAGTAATTTATTTTGACCAGATTTTTTATTGTGCTCGTTTATTAATAATTTTAAAGAAATGTCGTGTGAAAAAAACTTAGTGGGTCACACCGTCACAGGGACGTAAAAGAAACTAGAAAAAATGAAGCAAATGAAGCGTCTCCTCGAACGACTCACAAAATCAGTTGTTTTTTTAACTCTTAAATTTGTGAACACAAACGTGTCCGAAAAGCCTCGACTTCGAGTCACATGTGGGTGAGTAATATAAAATAACTTTACCACACGGAAACTATAGCCTAAAATTTGCATATATCTATTATATTGAATTTGTTTATTTGTTTGTAGACCCTACCCTAGGACTAGAAGGCCTAAATATTATTTGCAAAAAATAGCATTGCATTGTGTGCATGCATTAATATATCTATACATACCCATACATAGATAGGCCTACAGAATAATCATAACGATGTTCTGGATTCCGAATTAGCGAGGGGGGGGGGGGGGGAGGGCGACCGAAAAAGTTATGCCTATGTTGTCACCGATAGTTAATACGGCCCTGAGCCCGAGGTTGCTTAACTTCGGTGTTCGTATGGGAACCGGCTAAGCGACCGCGGCTAAACCGTTGGCTAGCTGTCAATAGAAGACAAATATGTTTACGGGGAACCACGAGAGTTTGAACACTTATATCCCCCGATGAAGTTTACGAAAATGATTATTGTATCATTGTTAACAATTAAAAGAGTAATCGAGACAAAAGAGTTTATTTATGTTGATTTTAAGTAATAATAGCAAACCAAAGTTAGAGAAGAGTTGATTTGCACCAAACGCCTGCTGAAACATGGTAACAATGAACTACTACCAATCACATTATACTATTGTGGCCTCCAGTATGGCCACCACGCGCTTTACGTGAATACAGCCTATAGTCAATGTAAAAATATAGTGCGTAATTGATCGTCTTTGGACATAATAAGGAAATTCCACATATTATTATTGAAATCTAGAAAATAAATGTTACATAATTTTATAGATTATCTGTAATGTTGATAATATCTCCGCTGCATCCCACATGGTTTATATTGAATCTTGGTTTAGAGATCGAACAAAAAGATTCAACCTTAACGATTTTCAAGCTAATTGTCGAACCCGCTTATATTGTATGCAGTATGCAGTATGCAGTATGCAGTATGCAGTATGCAGTATGCAGTATGCAGTATGCAGTATGCAGTATGCAGTATGCAGTATGCAGTATGCAGTATGCAGTATGCAGTATGCAGTATGCAGTATGCAGTATGCAGTATGCAGTATGCAGTATGCAGTATGCAGTATGCAGTATGCAGTATGCAGTATGCAGTATGCAGTATGCAGTATGCTAACGTAAAATAGCATTGAGAAAATTCAGAAAGACTCATTCTGAATATGCATAATTATTAATTATATTAAATGGTCATATAGTAGGCTGCACTTTAAGACTTTAATTTAACAATAACATGCCACTTAAAGGTGCATTCACAATCTTTACTAGTACTATGGTTTAATGATTAAGAAGACTAAGCCACGGGCTTCTTTCATTGGCTGGAAGGGAGAATACTTCACTCTGATTGGCTGTGACTAAGGTTGGTCTTAGTCTTAATCATTAAACCATAGTACTAGTAAAGATTGTGAATGCACCTTTATATGAGAACATGGAGATTTAGTCAAGTTGATGAAATATTTAGCATTTATACATTCAAAAAGGACTATGAGGCCTTTCTTGGAAAAGCGACGCGTTCAAACCAGGTTTTGTGTGGCATTTATATATATAGACTATTAGGACTGAAGCCGTTTCTTTACAGATCGCGTGTCTACATATGAGGAGTGGATATCGATACATAACTTATGATGTCCTCCTTGAACAACTGATTCATTTGCATACGCAATCCTTACTCATTGCCTACTTTCCCGCCCATTGTGTTATAAAAAGCTTTCTGTTTCCAGCTTCCTGGGCCTGGATACACAAAGATGCCTAAATGTAAGTTGTCTAAGGCAAATCCTAGCTACTAGATAAATCAAGATAAATCATCTCTGGGTATTACTACACATTCACAAATAAATTTGTATTAGTTAAATTGTTACTTACTTACCTACTACTATATTTTACTTACTATACTTACTATATACTTACTTACTATACTTAGTATACTTTACTACGTATACTTACTTACTATACTTACTTACTTTCTATATTTATCTTTACGGCATTGCAGAACATGTGCGTGATATATATCACTAAGATTTGCCTTAACTAGGATGTCTTAGCTTTTAGGCACCTTTGTGAGTCTGGGCCCTGGTCTGTATACTTTTACTCGTTGAAAAGAAATAAACTGGTTGGATATTGTATTTGTACAGAAAGAACATTTGGTAGGTACCCTCGCAGACATAAGTAAATCAAGGCTCGGACAGAGCATGCGTTTACTATAACAACTCTCATGGTTTACCATATTATGTGTTGCATGGCTTATCTAATTAACGAGGCAATGGGCAACGTACATTGATGAGTAAGGCTAGGATGTTAGGACATCTCCTTTTTTTCTATTGGTAAATACTCACCTGGAAAATAGTTTTAAGTGTGTTTCAAGTGTTAGGGATGCCAAAAATATGCATTTTATTTTGCCTTAAAATGCCTATTTACATCATTTCATGAGAAAAGGTCCTTTTTGGGCATTTTTAAGGGACTATTTTCCTATTTTGATATAATTTGCTAAAACGGATGCAAAACGTGCGAGTGCAGTGTCGAGCTTGCCACATCATCGGGCCAAGCATACGCAATGATTTGTTTGTTTTTTAAATGTGAAATTAAATTAAAAAGATAAAACTATGTTTTTAATTTTTCTTCTTGTGTTTGATACATCGACAAAAATATCCCCCCCCCTATCCTCTCCACGAAAATAAATTGGTGTAACTGAATTAATTTAATAAAACAATACTGAAAGTAATGAAACCAATAGAATTCGATTAAATTCAATAGGTCCCTGTTAGGTCCTTTTTTGCTGTTTTAAAGGTACTATTTGCCTGCCTTTTTCTCACTTTGAAAGGTCCTGAAAATCCTAGCCCTATTGATGAGATATAACGATCAGTAACCATAACGGGAAAAAATGAGTGCAGAACATTTGTATAAGGTACACTTGTGCTCTGTCTTCCTATTGATTTACTTCATATGTCACACCATATAGACAAAAATAAAATGTGCAAACATGCAGAAAGTGAGCGTCAAGACGGCTTACATTGAGAACTGAATTTTTTTTTTCGTAGGAATACCCGTTATAGGGTGCACACCAGCTTTACCTGATGTGCCCCTCTTCAGGTGACTAACTAGGTTATTAGGGTGTTTGGATAGCTGGGGAGGAATGTCCGAGGGCTGTTAGTAGGACTCAATCCCAGCATTTGCCTTTACGACTGAGGAAAACCTCGGAAAAAACCTTCAGTCAGGACTGCCGATGGCCGGAATCGAACCGGCGACCTCCCGAATGAGAGTCTCGCGTCTTACCGCTGAGCCACCTCTATCGGTACCGAGTATATGTGAACAGGGCTTTAGACCAGCCTATAGAATGCATTGAACACAACATCGTTAGTATTGCACGCATGCAACTTTCCGGGCATTTTTAAATTAATAAATACTTCCTCAGATAACTTTCCATAATTATCATTCCTCCATCCTCATTGGTTGAAATCAAACAAAATGGGCGTGATGTTAGGGGGGGGGGGGTAGTTGTTCCTCCCCAGTGAAGGGATGATGGTGATAAAGGGCGTTGCACGCATATGGTAAGCAGACAGCCAGCTCTCACCCCTTGGAACACCCCCAGTGTCGCGATGGGGAGGGGAGCCACCCCGCGTCTAAGCGATCGTCCTTAGTCATGCAAATAGTTGGTCTTACTCATTGCAACCGCATCGTGGAGGCCTAGTCTAGTTTCACACGATGTGAGTTGACCGTTTGTGTGGTCGCTATGATAATATCAGTCTCCCTTTATCACATTCGACTCATTCTGTCTCTCCGTCCTCCACACGATTGTTTATCATAAAAATGAATATATAAATAATTAAAAGAGTAATATAAACAAATTAGGAGTCTGAACCTGAGACCGGGCTTGGAATAGATCCAGAGAAGCTATATTAAGGCATTTACAAATGTTTTTCCAGCAAACACTAAAGATAAAATAATTCCTGTTTGTCAATTTTATATTTCATTCATAATCATAGTTTGGTATAAATAAAAATAAAAATAAAATAAATTCACATTTAGAGTCTACCCACTCAGTAACTAAACTGATTTGCAGTGGGGGACTTTAATTTAAAGTGACTAAACCAACCCTGTAGGCTTCGAACACCATCGACGAGTGAGCGATAACCAATCAAAGATCGATACTTTAAATACGAAACATATGAATCAGTGATTGGACAGTGCGAACACCCGCGGACAATTAATGCCAGAATCAACAAGGCCGATTCAGAACAACTTTTAATTTATTGAGTGCTTCGTTGCTTGGACTTGGACGGCTCCAAAGTCACCGTTTACTTATTCCTAAGCCAAGAAGTAATGGAATTGAATCCATATTAGAAGTTAAAAAACTTCTGCCTGAAGCGGGATTTGAACTCGGGACCTTCTGCATTGGAAGCAGGGATGCTAACCACTGGAACAAAAAGCCACCTAAATATATAAATATAATCTTTCGCAGCGCAGAATAATTTATTTATAAATGTACAACTTTATAATAACAGGAACATTTCTTAGCGTTGATAAAATATGTATTAAAATACCGATGTAGATACAGACAAATAATATGGGTGAAATCAGGAGACCTAAATGCATGTTCAGTGCGATCTTTGATTTACTGATATCGGAGAGTGACCTACAAAATGTTCTATACTACTCGTACATCGTACACGAGGCTCTAATTCGTGAGGTCGCCGATTCGACATCCGGCGTCGGCAATCCGGAGTCTCGATGAAAGGTTTTCCGAGATTTTTCTCGGTCACAAAGCAAATGCTTGGTTTGAATCTTACTAACAGCCCTCGGAAAATCCTTTCTGACTGTTCCAAATCTCACAGTACCCATAGAGGTGGCTCGGCGGTAAGACACAAAACTCCAATTCGGGAGGTCGCCGGTTCGATACCAGCCACCGTCAGTCATGACTGAAGGTGTTTTCCAAGGTTTTCCTCAGTCGCAAGGCGAATGCCGAGATTGAGTCATACTAACAGCCCTCGGACATTCCTTCCAAACTATTCCAAATACCACAACAGTAACACCACCTGAAGAGATGATATATTATGTATTGTCCCGAGCAGGTTTCCTATACGGAAAATTATTATTATTAATCATATATTAAGTGTTACCTGAAGACAGACATGAATTGTCTTTATTCAAAAGAAATCTATTTGTTTTGAAGGTTAAAACCACATAACTTACTATACATGCTTCGTGCAGTTAAAACCAAAGCGCGTAGCTAATCCTCAGAAATACAACTATAAAACATCCTACACACTTTGCGTTGACACGTCAATATCCTTGACTTTCCACATGCACTGTGTGGGTCGTAATACACATGCATTGTGTGGGTCGTAATACACATGCACTGTGTGGGTCGTAATACACATGCATTGTGTGGGTCGTAATACACATGCATTGTGTGGGTCGTAATACACATGCACTGTGTGGGTCGTAATACACATGCATTGTGTGGGTCGTAATACACATGCATTGTGTGGGTCGTAATACACATGCACTGTGTGGGTCGTAATACACATGCATTGTGTGGGTCGTAATACACATGCACTGTGTGGGTCGTAATACACATGCACTGTGTGGGTCGTAATACACATGCACTGTGTGGGTCGTAATACACATGCACTGTGTGGGTCGTAATACACATGCATTGTGTGGGTCGTAATACACATGCACTGTGTGGGTCGTAATACACATGCACTGTGTGGGTCGTAATACACATGCATTGTGTGGGTCGTAATACACATGCACTGTGTGGGTCGTAATACACATGCACTGTGTGGGTCGTAATACACATGCACTGTGTGGGTCGTAATACACATGCATTGTGTGGGTCGTAATACACATGCATTGTGTGGGTCGTAATACACATGCACTGTGTGGGTCGTAATACACATGCACTGTGTGGGTCGTAATACACATGCACTGTGTGGGTCGTAATACACATGCACTGTGTGGGTCGTAATACACATGCACTGTGTGGGTCGTAATACACATGCACTGTGTGGGTCGTAATACACATGCACTGTGTGGGTCGTAATCAATACTGGAGATGCACATTCACTGTGTGGGTCGTAATACTGGAGATGCACATGCACTGTGTGGGTCGTAATACTGGAGATGCACATTCACTGTGTGGGTCGTAATACTGGAGATGCACATTCACTGTGTGGGTCGTAATACACATGCACTGTGTGGGTCGTAATACTGGAGATGCACATTCACTGTGTGGGTCGTAATACACATGCACTGTGTGGGTCGTAATCAATACTGGAGATGCACATTCACTGTGTGGGTCGTAATACTGGAGATGCACATGCACTGTGTGGGTCGTAATACTGGAGATGCACAACGATATGTACATGCACTGTGTGGGTCGTAATACTGGAGATGCACATGCACTGTGTGGGTCGTAATACTGGAGATGCACAACGATATGTACATGCACTGTGTGGGTCGTAATACTGGAGATGCACAACGATATGTACATGCACTGTGTGGGTCGTAATACTGGAGATGCACATGCACTGTGTGGGTCGTAATACTGGAGATGCACATGAGTGGGTCGTAATACACATGCACTGTGTGGGTCGTAATACACATGCACTGTGTGGGTCGTAATACACATGCACTGTGTGGGTCGTAATCAATACTGGAGATGCACATTCACTGTGTGGGTCGTAATACTGGAGATGCACATGCACTGTGTGGGTCGTAATACTGGAGATGCACATTCACTGTGTGGGTCGTAATACTGGAGATGCACATTCACTGTGTGGGTCGTAATACACATGCACTGTGTGGGTCGTAATACTGGAGATGCACATTCACTGTGTGGGTCGTAATACACATGCACTGTGTGGGTCGTAATCAATACTGGAGATGCACATTCACTGTGTGGGTCGTAATACTGGAGATGCACAACGATATGTACATTCACTGTGTGGGTCGTAATACTGGAGATGCACATGCACTGTGTGGGTCGTAATACTGGAGATGCACAACGATATGTACATTCACTGTGTGGGTCGTAATACTGGAGATGCACATGCACTGTGTGGGTCGTAATACTGGAGATGCACATGCACTGTGTGGGTCGTAATACTGGAGATGCACAACGATATGTACATGCACTGTGTGGGTCGTAATACTGGAGATGCACAACGATATGTACATGCACTGTGTGGGTCGTAATACTGGAGATGCACAACGATATGTACATGCACTGTGTGGGTCGTAATACTGGAGATGCACAACGATATGTACATGCACTGTGTGGGTCGTAATACTGGAGATGCACAACGATATGTACATGCACTGTGTGGGTCGTAATACTGGAGATGCACTGTGTGGGTCGTAATACTGGAGATGCACATGCACTGTGTGGGTCGTAATCAATACTGGAGATGTACATTCACTGTGTGGGTCGTAATACTGGAGATGCACATGCACTGTGTGGGTCTTAATACTGGAGATGCACAACGATATCATTGGGTTTGATATGTACATGCACTGTGTGGGTCGTAATACTGGAGATGCACATGCACTGTGTGGGTCTTAATACTGGAGATGCACAACGATATCATTGGGTTTGATATGTACATGCACTGTGTGGGTCGTAATACTGGAGATGCACATGCACTGTGTGGGTCGTAATACTGGAGATGCACATGAGTGGGTCGTAATACACATGCACTGTGTGGGTCGTAATACTGAGATGCACAACGATCAAATGAAGATTATCGATAATCGAAAAGGTGACTGCATTATCGGAACGATAATAAATTTACAATTATGAAACAATCTTTTACAGACTCGGTGATATTGTTGTCTAACCGCTCGCATCAACTCTCCTTGGAAACATACTTGAGTGTGATGACATTCACGTGAGACCCGGGGCCCAGTATTGTGCCTGCCTGGCGGTATCTTTGACGTTTCAATACAAACCCTGCGAGGAACGAAATAATGCATTACATCCATTCTTTATGACAAGAAAAAGTATTCTTTAGTATTTTTTTTTATTATCGAAATTGTATTGAATATCGAATATCGAACGATAATATCGGCTGTCGTATGCATCCCTGCAAAATACTCACTTTTTGAGATTGAATTGTAAATACAAATATTATCGTCGTAGCGAGATATAATCTCGATTGTTATATCATTGTAATTGATGTTTGAATTCTAAAAAAGGATCGTCTTTGAATATATACAAGTCAAGCTTTAGCGGTCGTTTTAGAAAGATGGTCTAAAATCTTAACACTGTTCAAATTAGGAGCAACTAATTTGCTATTATCATTATAATCGGAAGGGCAGGGGGAGGGGAGGGGGGGGGGGGGGGGGTACTACAGAAGAGAACAATTTCTGACAGGAATATTTTCATCTAAATTTGTTGATATTACATATAACAGCTCTGTTTATTTAAGTTTAAGTGATTTAGAAGAAACACGTTCAAAATCTAAGATTATTAAGCCCAAAAGGTTGATTCCACTTGCGGCGTCACGGGCATCGCGGCAGTTACAGCTTTGAAAATAGGCCTATTTCCCAATATGAGATTTCAAAATAAAATAATAAACAAACCTATAATGATGTTCTGTGGCAAGTGGTTAATTTTATGTAAAGGAATGGTAAATGCAGTTGTCCTCTTAGAGGTGATAGCCTCTAAAGTATTTCTTTATAGGGGTCGCCGCGCATCCCCCTCCAATTCGACCACTGTTTGTTCACATATAATCCGAGTGTATGAAATAGTTCTGTACCACGCAAGACCTCCCACGACTGCATCACGTAGTCCATCTTATCACTCTGACACCCCTATTATGACGTCACACTCTGAGCCGACCACAATCGGGCGTTCCGCATTGCGTTCGTTCGTTCGTTTTATAACCACTATTGCGCAACAATGCGCGCCACTAGGCCAAGCGAAACCGATGCATCAAAAATCTGTTACAATTCGAGACATTTTTAACAGTTTTCAATGGTTTCCAGACGTAATTTTTGCGAACTAAATAAAAAATTGTCACAAAAGTTTGGGGTAAATCTGGAATTCATGAAGTGTAGGAACCGTTGTTCGCACGATTTTGAATAGGGGGTGATTTGTTATGCGACAGAGTTTGATCGATTTCCATGATCGTTTATGGAACCATCAATCAATCGTATGTGTAAGACGAACAATGCAGTTATTAGTAAAGTAGGAAACACTCTTCACAGTATACTGTGAACAATGACAGATAAGAAAAAACTAATTGATTACAAGAAGTGATGCCACAGGATTCATATTTCCACTGGTAAAAATGTATAAAACGTGTATATATTAAAATAATAAAATTGCATTTGTGTAACATCTTGGAACGTTTTGATCGTTTTAAATCGCTCTAATATTTATGTTTTAATTTCAACGTTTTTCGGTTTGTTCTTGAAACATATTATTCTGGAGAAAGCCGCCACTATCCAACATCTTATACAGCCACAGATAACACTAATAAGTTAGTGTTAGGCGTACAATTATGTAGAGTAGGTGTAGATATGTATATAATAGTATACTATACACAATATACATATACAATCCAGCTTATTTAATTTCCTTTAATATTTTTGGGAGTACAATAACACCGGTATAAAACCAATTTTCTCACAGAGAGCTGTTTTAAAAACAGTTTTCCAAGCTATTCATTTGTTTAATTTGTAATGGCAAACTATTATTCAAATGTATGCAGCTGTCAATTGCTCTGTCCATGACCAGTGGCAATAATTGTAGTAAAGACAATTGACGGTATCGTAATTGTAATCGGGATCGCAATTGTAGAATGGTGATTTACCATTACATTACAATCCATTACGACGTTACTATGTTGTTGTGAACAGCGCCATAAGAACCAAGTAAGTTAACTCTTTCACGATTTCCGGATTACGATTACAATCACGATGGCTTCAGTTGTGGTTGAGCCTTTAGCGTATTATCATGTTTTATTTAAAAAAAAAAATGACAGTGCAATGAGGCAACCACGTACGAGTTCTACGACTCATGTGATTGCTCATATGCCCAATAACCTGTATTTGTTACTTATACAAAATGTACACTGTCTTTTCTCTTGAAATAAATTGAAAATTGAAAAAAAAAAATATCAGATAATCAAAACTTTTATTTCATATTCAAATTTATAGATGCACTCATCCAATTCAAATACTGGAGATATAATGTGTGTTTTGTTTACAAACCCATCCAGAATAAAGTTTTTCATGACAATCACAACTCCAATCCGTCTTCGACTATCTGACGACCGTGAAAAAAAAAAACCCTAACATTTTAAAACGACATCAATCTTTAACCCTTCAGGTTTTTAACTCGAGTTCTGAACTATTTGTCTTTTGTTATGACGTCAAATTTGCCTTAGCTATGATGGATAGGGTTGGAAATGGATTGACGGTTTAACCCTCTCAGCAAGACTTCCCGCGCATGCGCGGAACGAAACGCTCAAAGAATAAGTGGAGTGGTTTTTGGTAAACACGACATTTTCCTGAAACGAAAAACAAGATTAACAATACATTCACTGGCAAATAACAAAATACTTCAACACTCCTTTGTAATCAACTCTGAGACGTAGGAATTACCACTCCGGTATGAACTTGTATCAATATCAGAACTTTGAAGTATGATATTACTGGACACAATCAATAATCATGCATCATGGTCACAATATTTAGCTCTAGTATATAATACAATAAGTCATACTATTTAGATATAGTGTAAGTACAAAATAACACGAATAATGCAAAGGAAGGATTAACGGGCTGGTTGGATATTTTTAATCGCCATGACGTTATATGGCGCGCCAATAACAACAGCAATAGAATAATAACTCACAGTTTCTGCGTGACGTCACAGCGGCAAAATTCTTATCAGGTCTACAGCCGACGATCGGGTATGATTGTTAAATTGCATAAAAGCAGTGCTAATAATTGATAATATATATGCATTAATGATAAAAATCAGAAATTACCTAGCAAATCAATTTTATAAAAAAAAAAAAAAATAAAAAAAAAAACACCTACTCAGGTAGGCAAGGCTATATTGTTTCTTCTACAAATCGGTTTCAACTGTTTATCTATGTCAACATTAACATATATCCAAGATGGCCGCCATGCGCATAGTTTTAAGGTTCGTGATGATAACCATCAATACCAGTTATACTGTAATTATCTTGCATCAATACGATAAAAGTGCATAACAAGTGTTTTGAACGTAAAACTTTGCTTCAACAAGTATCATCATCATCACAACGCGATTATTCCAGTAATTCATCTTCTTGTCAAATCAATCAACACACATCGTTGTATATGAAATAACTCACGCTATCTCTATGTAATCATCAGGGCTTATTGTTTTACAATAATTGCCTTGTTGTTACACAAAGGTAAAATAAAACAGTCTGAAATAGAAGTACTGACCACAGATCCAGCTGTCAAGATCGCACCTTTCGGCCTTTAATTCAAGTGCTTTAGCGCTAAAACGATTATAAGAAGCCGTGTTGACTGTTGGTCCATTTATTTCAAATATCTAAACTATTCGTATATAAATAATATGCACTTGATGTTTATTGTTTATATAAATACACACAGCAATTAGGTAAACATGTTGTTTGTCAGTAATAATAATAATTTATTGTTGTTTTCCTGTCCCATGAAAGGACAGGATGGCCAGTGTAGGGTTATGGGCATGCCCATACCCTCTTTAGCCTACAGGTACATACAATTACACAAATTACATACAATTATACAAAGAAAGTTACAAAGTTAAATAGGTGCATACAATTACACAAATTACATACAATTATACAAAGAAAGTTACAAAGTTAAATAGATGGCGAGTAAGTTATAGTATGACATTGATCGGTAATGGATATTTGAATTTCGGTGTGCAGGATAAGGTTATAGGGCGAGTTATTATGTCTAGCATGTCTTTGTGGTTGTCGTAAATAATTTTATCAAAATATTTCAGATGAGGTGATGAATGCGGTTTGAAATATGGTTGTTGTCTAAAAGTTCGTTGATGTCTTCATTTTTGGTCCAGGGAGGGAGTCTTGCAATTCTTCGCAAAATTCGACGTTCTAGAGATGCGTAGAGGGACAGTAGTGGGCCAAGAAGGGGGGCTAAAACACCGCAAGCAAATTCGAGTACTGGACGGATGAACGCCAAATACGTTCTGAGGAGTGTACCATAATTGCAGCCACGTTATCGACCCCTGATGAGGATTAACAGGTTTAATCTGGGGCGTACAGTATTAATTGTCTTTTTACAGTGAGGTAACCAGCTATAGATATTACTGAATTCAAGACCCAGGTAGCGAACTTGATTTTGTGGGACAACGTTTTCACCCCAAAATTGAAGGTTTGTCAAATACAACACCACCAGTTAGTCCGAGATCGGGGTCGTCGCATAGCAGGACATTTTGTATCCCACTACAAAATAAAAGCTTCACTATTCAAATATTCGCAAATGATATGTAAAACAAACAAATTAATTAAACCTATTGATAGAATTCAAAGATTAAAAATCTTTAAGAATTCTGATTTTGTCTTTTTAGTCTATGATTAATAATTTTGACACATCACTTCATTTGTTTTCTGTTTCTCCCATCTGAATAACATGGTTTTTCACAATGTGAACGAGTACGTTCTGACTTGCTATCAACCCATGAATATGATCTAAAGAGAAGTATTCTTAGATCATGCTATCAACCAGCCTCCGCTAGGCGAAGATCGACTAGGCCTTGTTATGACCTGTAACGATATCTAAGTGAAACTTCTTGCCACACTAGCGCTCCAAGGGAGGACACGCATTTCCTTTGCAAATCAGTTTTTATAACTGAATAGGATAGAAAATAAATAAATAAATAAATAAATAAATAAGTAAATAAATAAAAAATAAATAAATAAATAAATAAATAAATAAATAAATAAATAAATAAATAAATAAATAAATAAATAAATAAATAAATAAATAAATAAATAAATAAATAAATAAATAAATAAATAAATAAATAAATAAATAAATAAATAAATAAATAAATAAATAAATAAATAAATAAATAAATAAATAAATAAATAAATAAATAAAATAATAAATAAATAAATAAATAAATAAATAAATAAATAAATAAATAAATAAATAAATAAATAAATAAATAAATAAATAAATAAATAAATAAATAAATAAATAAATAAATAAATAAATAAATAAATAAATAAATAAATAAATAAATAAATAAATAAATAAATAAATAAATAAATAAATAAATAAATAAATAAATAAATAAATAAATAAATAAATAAATAAATAAATAAATAAATAAATAAATAAATAAATAAATAAATAAATAAATAAATAAATAAATAAATAAATAAATAAATAAATAAATAAATAAATAAATAAATAAATAAATAAATAAATAAATAAATAAATAAATAAATAAATAAATAAATAAATAAATAAATAAATAAATAAATAAATAAATAAATAAATAAATAAATAAATAAATAAATAAATAAATAAATAAATAAATAAATAAATAAATAAATAAATAAATAAATAAATAAATAAATAAATAAATAAATAAATAAATAAATAAATAAATAAATAAATAAATAAATAAATAAATAAATAAATAAAAAAATAAATAAATAAATAAATACATTAATTAATTAGTAAACTAATTAACGGCTTTTCAGTTTTCTGAAACATGCACAACATACCAAGTTAAGCTTTAAAATTGAAACCATAACTGCTGAAAGTTACAACATTATTTTTATTGTTGTAATTTTGGTTGTACCGATACCGTAGGTAGTGCTAGATTTACGCCGCTTCATACAACTTTGCTCAGAAATACACATTTCTGATGGCCAATTTTTATTGTAGTTAAAGTTCATACTTTTTTCTAGAAGGTTAGGAATTTTCAGTTCATTATATGTTATGGTATTTGTGCTATGATTTTTCTCATGTACCGGTACAAATGAGAATTACCAAAAAAATAATTTTGTAACTTTTAGAAGTCATGGTTTTAATTTCAAAGCTTATCTTGGGTATGTTGTGTATATTTTAGAGAACTGAATAACCGTGCTCGCACAGCCTTAAATGTGAACACACCACGAAACCCCAAAACAGCTACAAGAACAAAATATCAATTTTTTTTAGATCGTGTCATCAATTTTCACCACCATATATTTAATTACGTTTTTATGTAAATTATCCGGTTTTGTGAACAAGATGCGATCATCTCTTATTCAATGATGGTGACGTACTTAATTCATTTGTCTCCCTCTATGTAAATCCAAGCAGGATTATGATAAGTTTTCCGGGTATAATAATTCATCCCCTTGACCAACCCCCACTCAGCGGTGACAAAGCAGGCCTTCAAGTGGCCGCAAGGAATACTCACCCCCAAACTACCACGGGCCGGCCATCAATCTTCTATACAAAATCACCCCCATTTCGGACAGCAGACACAAAAAGGAGCCTCGGTTTAAAATGAGCATTCAAAGAATGTGCGCGTGTAAAGGTCCTATAGCTGTCGAATACGTCGTTAAACACAGAAAAATCATAAAGATTCTCCGACGTCGCATGATTGTCACGTATGTCGCTTCACACTAAATATGAATCTAATGGAAATTTGTGTCAGTGGCTCGGAAGTAGAATACTAGACGCACCGAAAGTAACTTTGATAACAATTTCCTATTGTCAGTAAAACTATTGTGCATGATACAACTTGAATGGGTAAAAGTTATGAGATTTTAAAATAAAAGTTCGCATAAAATAATATTTTGTTTTTGTTTTGGTTGTTATAGTGTGTGAGACAAACACTGCTCGTTATGCAATGCCTTGTATTTGTTGCAAGTATCAAAGACGATCACCAATGAACGACGAAATGTGGAAATATTGAATAAAAAACTAAGATAGAGCCGTGTAAAATAAAATATTTATAAAATATTAAAATTACATTACATTGGTTTTGTAATTTTAAGCTCATTTTGACTGCACGCTTTACTATTTAACGCGCATTGATCACTAAGGATAATTGGAATGATATATAGGAATACAATTAAAATCATTATTTAACCCAAAACTAAATACATTTTGAAATATATAATATAAGCTTAAAATTCCAAAGCATATGGATCATAAAGTAAACTTTATATTCAATTTAAAAAATAATAACTGCTTGAAATGTCCATTCGTTCGATTGAACTAGCCAAGCCGGACCATGGGTGCTTTTGATGTAGCTTGCTTTTCATACAGAATAAGTTAGTCTTACAATGAATGAATGAATGAATGCTCGACTACTCGACTTTTCAGAGTGTGAGGAGGTGCCATTTAGTTTTGGTAACGTTCTGAATGACATTATCCCCCCTCCCCCCTCCCCCCTCATTCATCCCCTCCCCGGGCGCAACCCCTCAACAGCTAACTGAGTTAGGGTAAAGTATATTACAGACGTGAAGGGCCAGTTTAGGTATAAGAAGTATAAAGGGCCATGCCTAAAGAGATCTTCACACATTTTGACAATAATCCTCTTAGCAGTAACAGCGTCAGGTGTTACTTGTTGGACATTTTAGTGAACCGCCTTTGTGGGGGAAAAACAACCGGCTACGTGATTTAAAACGTTGGTTTAGTGGCGTAATATTTTAGAAGTGCCTCATAATTGCGTAAAAAATACTCATTTTACCTATTAAAAACTATCGCGTGTAAAAGTGTTATATATTTGTTTTGTAAACTGAGTGCCTTGATAGGAATATATAAACGTAATTGACAACTATGAAATAAGTACATATAAATGTAATTATTATATAAAAAATATTGAAAAGAACATTGATAATTTTATTTTCGCAAAACTTGAAATTGTGATCATGACGAGTTCGGCAATGATGCCTAGTTTGTTCCGTCCGTGGGCCGCGGAGAAAGACAGCGTGAAAACAACAGTGGTGGGTGAGACATTGAAGGAAAACCTTTATTGTGCACCCCCTAAATTATCTCAGTTCAAAGCGTCAACCCCTCCGCTTCACCAAGATTCTACTGTATCGACAACGACCTTGACTTTGACCTCTGTCAGCACTGACGCGTCAACACATCGTCCGGAGTCGACATCGGCAGAAGGACAGCAGCGCTCGACGGGAGATAAAGTGGAAGCTCAAACAGGAGATAAGTACTGCCGAAAAGTGCCTAAATCACACCAGGACGTGCTAGAAAGACATCACAAGCGAAATACATTGAAATCACGAAAAACGTTAAATCACTCGTCTTCAGATGTTTCTATAGGGCATAAAGAAATTGATTCAAGTGTTTTAAATCCCCACCCAGTCCCGTGTTCGCCTCACTATAGCTGGCCTTGTCATGAAGGTACAACGAGTATTAGTTCCGGAGATGCGTCAGCCTTTCATAGACAAGTCCCCACTAATAAACACATCAATACAGTTCAAACAAGTGAAGTTAGCATCGCCCATCTAAGACTCCCGCCGAATCTAGTCGAAAATCTTCGTATCGATCCTCATCTTTTGGACCAAATCCCCTTCGGTTGTTCTAACGGTGATCTGAGTTATGTGTCCCAATACTGTTGCCCGGATGTGAACCTGGATCTTCTGTCATCGGAGCTGGCGTTGGAGAGTGCGCTGCTGCGCGGCGTGCTGCCCAGTGCTGCGCAGATGGAGGAGTACGCGAGGTTGCTGCAGGTTCAAGACGGGAGCTTCAAGGGAGCCAACAGGAAGCAACGTCCGAAGAAGTATCGGTGTCCACATTGTCAGGTCGCCTTCAGTAACAACGGTCAGCTCAAGGGCCACGTCCGGATACACACAGGTAAGAGCTACGACTCTCTTGCTATCCCGACATCAGTCTACAACGCTCTACAACGCTCAAGGGCCACGTCCGGATACACACAGGTAAGCAGCTACGACTCTCTTGCTATCCCGACATCAGTCTACAACGCTCTCTACAACGCTCTACAACGCTCAAGGGCCACGTCCGGATACACACAGGTAAGCAGCTACGACTCTCTTGCTATCCCGACATCAGTCTACAACGCTTCAAGATTATCGAAAAAGTGATTCACACCCCGAATTTGTTTTTGTATCATCTAAACAGTGAATGTTTCAACTTCCAGCTAAGCCTATTACATTTTTTACGGTTTGTATTTATGTAATGTAATCATCAATTAATTAATTAATTAATTAATAAGGACGGAATTAACTACAGAAATAATTATATTAATAATTAAAATATGTTAAAGTTTTAAAATTCGTTGTCTAACTGATACAAACCTAATCCTGGGTGTGAGTCACCTTTTCAATATTTTCAAGCGAAAACCAGATACCAACAAAATACCGCTAATTCTACGTGTTTTAATAACATAGGCTAATAATAACGATTATTTAGGAAACCTGCCCAGCGAAAGCTCATTTCGTTCTATTTATGTCTAACTAAGGTGTTGTGGTATTTGGAATAATAGCTGGGAATGAAGGTCCGAGGGCTGTAATTATGACTCAATCCCAGCATTCGAAGTGACCAAGGAAAACCTTGACGGTAGCGGACAAAGATAGTAAGATATACCCTGTCGGGTATCGAAACAATGACCTCCTGAATTTGAGCCTGAACCATCTCTATCGGGAATCATACATACACATTACAGTATACTTTCTTCTCATCCTCGACATCATTTCACGTATTCAAGGACACATCAAAGTCTACTTGATCTCCGCCTAGCGGAGGCTCGTTGAACCCGCAAGTTGGGAGTTCGACGAGCCTCCGCTATAGGCGGAGATCAAGTAGACTTTGGGACACATAACATTGATACAGTTACAAGTTATAACGTATGATATTACTAACAGTTTTTACTGTGTTGATCGTGATAGGCCTACAGCCTATATATTATACTGTGATTACTCAGTTACCAGTAAGAACAACAAGAAAAATGCCCAGTATTGTACACAGGTTACTAGATTACAATAATGATATACTTTGTACACAGGTTATAAAATTACTTTCAAGTTACAATAAGAACAATAATATACGATAACAATAATAATAATAGTTTGTAACGTAATGCATTTTGATGCATAAAGAAAGCCAAGCTTCCTTGAGCCCCGCGAACAGATCATGCGTCATTATTAACAAACAAGAATGATAATTTACTTGATTGCATGCACACACGAAAATAACTGCTTTGGGATACAAATGTGTTCATTTTTATTTTAACTGCAAGTGAGAATATTTGGGATGGAATTACATAAGTGTACATTATTGTAATTGTAATGTATTCCTGGAAATATTTATTGTTGGCCTACACGTTGTACAGTATTTCCAAATGAGCCTAGTAACTTCTGGTAATAACTTTAGAATTATTGAAATAATAAAACATTTCTTGACGTTACATGACCTATAGCTATAGTTTTCGAGTTAGGATTCGAACCAGAAACGCAGGGGCCGCAGTCGAACGCAACAACGCTGACCAAGAATTAGATAATGTGATTAAAATTGTACCTGCTGTTCTTTCGTACACGAAGAAGCATTGTAAACTGATTATCTTTGTTAGCTTTTAGTATCAAGATTTATTTTTCGTATTGAGAAATTCGCTAAACATCGCGGTGGATAAATTTGACGTTATTGAATATAGTCGTTTCAAAATACATCATTGTGTACCTATAAAAGTAAATCAGCCCAAACGACTGTTCCTCGGTAAAAACTGTTTGCTGTAACGCGGGATACAAGTAAAAAGTAAAAAGTATGATAGTCGAGGAACGCGCTGCTTAAAATAGATACATTACATAATTGTGTTTGTTTTGGTTTAAATGTAGGCTACTTTTAAATTATGTTGACATGTTATTTCAAATTGAAAACCCTTTTCGAAAAGGCGATTGAAAATGTAAATGACTATTGTCGGAATTAATATACACAATTTTTCTATGCGTATGTGTTGAAATTTATGTGCATGTATTTCAAAATACGGTGCACAATAATTGTTTGCTTTTGAACGTATTGTATACGAGATTTGAAATAATCACGTATTTTGTATAAGTGTAATCTGTATATTTTGTATGCGTTGCGTTGTATTCATTAAAAACATAGTCTTATCACCTTCACGTTCGCAAAGCGATGCTGAGCTCAGCGGAAATACACGATACTAATTCGGGAGGTCACCGGTTCGATGCCATGATATAACTACATAGCTATAACCCTTTTGGACCATAAATCGATACCAGTCACTGGCAAAAGTGACTGGCGGATTTTCCGAGATTTTCCTCCATCACAATCACAATGCGAATGCTGGGATAGAGTCCTACTACTACAGTTCTCGGATATCCTAACATCGATCCTAAGATACCGATTTATCACCGAAGATATGTTACAGACGGTGTGAGCCCCACAGATTTGGGCTAAATTGAGCGTCATATCGGGTCATATCCATTAAGGCGGAATGTCAGGAATGTAGTTCTATAAGAACTCAAAAATAGGTAAACAAAATTTTAAATATTGAAATCATTACGGCTTCATTAGGGCAGCCAATTAATTATTAATTCCTTGATTGGTTGCCCTAATGACAACCGTAATGATTGCAATAATTGAATTTTTTTGTTCTTGTTTCTGTTTTTTGTTTGTTTGTTCTGTTCTTGTTTTAGTTCTTACAAAACTAAACATTCCGACATTTAATTTGTCACTTTGCCAATGTGTTCTTAAAATATAACTAAAAACGTTAATTTGAGGCGGTTTTTGCAGTGAGAGTACCCAGTTCTTTAGGGGACAATAAGGAAGGCTCATCAAAAACAAATATTCCGCAAAGTACCTAAAAATGGAAGATCATTATCTAAAAATACGGGCGGTATAATTTTTATATCTGAGAAGCGTATATTTCCAATTCTATTAGCATTTGAAATTTTAAATTTGGAACTTCCCGTTCCGTAATTGAAAAAGGGCTCTTGACGTCATAACTCATGTCAACAACTGCCACCTTGATGTATTCTTAATAATATCAACGATATTAAGTTGGACATTTTACAATATCTAGGATGCAGTGACTTTACAACAATACCTTTTATAGCACTGTTTTCTTCAGAAAATACATTTTGATACAGTATTTACCAAAACGTGTTTAAAATAATGCAATTATTTAACATACTGTTGTTAATTAATGTTGAGCAGTGTTCATTTACTAACCAGAAATAAATGTTGGTTCGGTTAAAGTCTTATGAGAGCAATAATCTACTAAAAGGTGGGATTTCAGTACTATTTGTATGATATCAAAAATTATTGTTTACTGAGTTATGACGCCAGAACCTTTTAATCGCGAGCAAGATGGCGCAGGTCCGTTTCTGAGCGTGTTTTGACAGCAATATCTTTGACTTGCTGTTAAAGCGATGTTAATGCACCTTTCAAGCCGAAACCAATTAGTTCCCGTTTATTGACTTGAGTAGAGTTTATTTACTTGAGGTAACCAGTAAGCAATACAAAAATGTTTGTGAACCTTCCCTATTGTCTAAGCATCTGTGAGTGAATTTTTTCAATGGTCTGAGAAATATCAAGTATGATCGGCTACCTTACAGATCGCTAGATCGCCATCTGAATGCAGGAGCGCTCCGTGTGCAGAATCCGTATACATTGTTGGGAATATCATTATGTAATGATATTATATTTGGGCTCATATTTTGTCAACTAAACGATGAGTGAGTGATTGTGAAAGTAAAAAAATCGCCACATGAAATCGATGTACAAGCCAGGATTCTAACCTGAAACGCAGGAACAGTGCAGGATTATATACTAGACCGCTGCCAGCTACGCTTGCCACTGCAAACAGAATTTATTACCGGTTCTTTGCTACAATTCTTATCGAAAAAAATAGGTCGTCTCGGGTAGCTTACACCAAAGATTACTGACTAGAGAAGATGTTTCATCGCCGTGTTAAAATATCTGCGCGAAATTTTTCGAAATTTTCTAAGTCTCACCACTAGTACGAATTCTCAACGCAAGGAGCGCTAGTTCTGCACGTTTGACCAAGGTCCACTAAATACCCTGACGGCTACTAGCGATCTAGTAGACCTTGCGTTTGACTTTGTTACCGTTATCCAAGGTCTACTAGATCGCTAGTACGTGCCAGGGGATTTAGTGGACCTTGAGTTTTAGACTTTGGAAGAGCGACTCTTGCGGTGAGAATTCGAACTACACGTCGGACTTAGAAAATTTCGCTCAGACACGCGCAGATGAATTCCCATATGAATGAAACATCTTCTCTAGTCAGTAATCTTTGCTTACACTTACACTTACACTTACACTTACACTTACACTTACACTTACACTTACACTTACACTTATACTTACACATACACTTACACTTACACTTACACTTACACTTACACTTATACTTATACTTATACTTATACTTATACTTATACTTATACTTATACTTATACTTATACTTACACTTACACTTACACTCACACTCACACTTATACTTACATTTATACTAACCCGGCAATTTCCAGTCATGTTTCCGTGACGACGAGGGGAGATAGATAAGGATGAAAGAAAGGTGAATGATGAAAGGAAAAGCGCCTAGAGGCGCAAGGCGGTGGAATTATGTGCGAGTAATGTGGAAGTTGTAGTGCCGTTAGCAAGGTGGTTATGGACGTTAGTAACTTCGCATTCTAATGGGGTAACGTACCCTAGTCCTTTAATCACGAACACTATTAACAAAAACATATAAATCTTGGCTGAGGCCCTTGAGAGTTCTTGTCTACAGCACGTTGTAGTGTGGGCTATACCTAACCTCACTTTCACAAGCTCTTGGCGCGCAAGCCGACACGTGCTCCAAAATCGCATCGTTGTTGAAACTGCGAGCACATCAGGACTACCAACTTCACTCCAACATGTCGCCCGCAAATAAAAAAACTAAAAATACTGGCGCGCAGTGGGAAGAGCGATTTGAAATGTTAGAGAAAAAATTTGAAGCTATGCTAAACAATGCAACTTCTAACATCGATTCTAAACTAGAAGCTGCATTAATATCGGAGCCCAAATCAGTTGAAGATATACTTCCAGAATTAAAACTGAAATGGGAAAACGATATAAGTGAAATAAAAGCCACATTGCGGCATGAAGTGGACGGGCTGAGGAGCCTAATACTTGAACAAGTTAGGCCACTTCACGATAAAATTGACTCCCAAGAGCAGTATTCACGGAGGAACTGCTTGATAGTCCATGGACTACCTGAGGCTCCCAACACAAACGAAACGAGACTCGCTGTCGACACCATCAACAAGAGGTTCGACCTCCCCTATGAAGTCCAGGAGCAAGACATCGACAGGTGCCACAGACTGCGGACCCGAACATCTCAGCCTGGCCGCCCTCGGCCACTCATTATTAAGTTCGTCAGTTACAACGTGCGGAATGACGTATGGAAGACGAAAAGGAAGCTCAAGGGTACGAAGTTATCAGTCACTGAATCATTAACCACCGTAAGATTAGCACTTCTAGGTAAATGTGTTCAGTTGGCTGGTAAAAGTAACGTCTGGACACAGGACGGCACAATTGTTGTCCTAACCCCTACTGGCACTAAGCTAAAAATTGTAAACGAAACAGATCTTGTATCTCTAGAAAACAAGTTCTCCTCATAGAGTCTTTGTTTTGCTATCATCAATATTTAAATAAGTGACCTTGTAATTAATTATAATTATTTTTATTTTTTTTACTTTGCAAAGGAAATGACGCCATCTTCTGACGTAAATTATCATCTTAATAGCATTGACGATTACATCCCAGCATGTAGTAGCAATTTTAAGCTACTGTACCTCAATGCACGCAGTCTTAAGTCCAGTAGACTTGACAAACTTGCCGTCCTCCTAAACAACTTCCATACACGGGTGGATGCCATTATTGTAACAGAAACGTGGATAAACAAAGATGAGGAAAAATACTATAATTTGCCAGGTTATAATGCCGTATTCTCGTGCAGACCCTACCGCTTAGGTGGAGGAGTTGGCATATTTATTCACAATGATCTGAACTATGAAATTAAGTATAATACCAGCGACAATCATAATAGTTTTCTCAAAATAAACATAACTAACCTAAAGTGGACAAACAATTTACTAATTGGAGGTATCTACCGCTCTAACTGTGACACAAGCAATACTACCGCAAATATTGAACGCTTCCTTTCCCAATTTGAAGAACACTTTTTAGCTTCTAAAACACTCACATTAATCTTTGGTGATTTTAATATTGACATAAATCCAACAAGAAACATTAAATCGCAAATAAATAAAAATTATCAGCACGTTACCGGTAGCAATGGTTTTCGTGTCTGCAATCCTCTTTACCCGACCAGACCTCTATCTCAGAGCATTCTTGACCATATATTAACAAATTCGTCTGTCACACCGATGCATATTTCAAACATTGATCATGACTTTTCTGATCATAACCTCCTTCTTACTGAATTACTTAAAAGGCCTACATCAAATGTTGAACAAATACAAAGTAGAGAATATTTTAACCATCACGATTTCCATTCTAACTTGTCTGTACCCAAATCGTTCTTAAGAAACAAAAGAACACGGATATATGTCCTTGGATCGATAATAATATAATTAGCCTAATAAAAAGCAGAAATTATCTACATAAGAAAGTTCTGAAGTATCCGCTAGACGAAGAACTTGGTATTAAATATAAAAAGCTTAGGAATCGAATCACTCAGGTAATTAGAAACAAAAAAAGTATTCACTATAATGCAAAAATAAATGAAAACATTCAAAACCCTAGAAAATGCTGGAGAATCTTTAATGAAATCCTGCAAAATACGACTCATCATAAGGATAAACAAATAACAGTCACCGTAAACAACAAGGATATTATTGATCCTGTCGCCGTAGCTGAAGAATTTAATACTTACTTCACAAACATTGGCGCTAATTTGGCAAAAACAATCCCTGACACAGGTGTCTTTACGCACACCAAACTCAGTAAAGAAAATAGCAAATCTTTCTTCTTAAACCCTACTACTGTGGACGAAGTAATATCAACGGTTAATTCTCTAAAAAACAGTTCGTCTTCAGGCAAAGATGGTATTACAGCGAGGCTCCTAAAAGAAAATATCAAATTACTAGCCGAACCAATTAACGTGCTGATAAATAAATCAATTGAAACGGGGACAGTGCCTCAGGAAATGAAGGTTGCTAAAGTCATCGTCATTTTTAAAGAAGGTTCGCGAAACTCAATAGGTAATTATAGACCCATTTCACTGTTACCAACAATTTCAAAAATACTTGAAAAAATAATAAAAAATAGACTAATATCTTATCTCAATAAAATTAGCTTTTTCTATAAAGGGCAATATGGTTTCAGGAAACACACAGGAACAGAGTCAGCTCTCGTTGATCTCATAAGCAACTTGCAATCACAGCTGGACAAAAAAAACATAGCAACCGGACTTTTTATCGACTTGAAAAAAGCGTTTGACACTGTTAATCACAACATCCTTATAGGAAAAATGAAAAAAATTGGGATCCGTGGTCTTGCACTAAGTTGGTTCAAAGATTATCATAACAGGAAACAATATACCGTTATAGGTGGAGCATCGAGCAAGTTGGACAACATAATTTGTGGGGTTCCACAAGGATCAATCCTTGGTCCACTATTATTTCTTATTTATATAAATGATCTGCATCAATCAGGAATAAAGGGTCTACTCCAATCCTTTGCGGACGATACAAACCTGTTTTATTTCGGAACTAATCTACAAGAAATATTGAAACTAATGCAGGAAGATTTAATTATACTGTCCACTTGGCTGAGTGCTAACAAATTATCTTTAAACTGTTCCAAGACAAATTTCATGATTTTTGATATCAATAATATTGATATAGGCCTAAATAATATTAATCATAACCTCACTGTAAATCAATCTAAAATTGAATTAGTCTCACAGGTCAAGTATCTTGGCATATTCCTTCAGAGTAACTTAAAATGGGATTCCCAAATAGATAAGGTCTGCAAAAGAACATCCTCTATAGCAGGAATACTTCGACGGATGTCTATAATAATCAATAAAACCACCTTGCTGAGTATTTACTACGCGCACATACATAGTCACTTCCAGTACTTAAATATTATCTGGGCTAAATCACCTAAGCTTAAACTCAAACCCCTCAGTACCATTCAACACAGAGCCATTAAAAACATATTTAACTTACCTTTTAGAACTCACAGACTAACCTTGTTTAAAGCTACTAACATCATACCTTTCCCACTTATTAATGAGTACCAAACCTGCCTTTTTATTCACAATGTTATAATTAATGAAACTATATCTAACTTGAACCTCACATTCAACCATAACTATCATAAGCATAATACTCGAACCAAGCATTACCTTCACCTTCACACTATCAATACCACTCAAAGAGGCAAGGATAACATAATGCACAGCGGCCTAATACTGTACAACAATCTACCGCACTCTCTGAAAACACTGAAGAAGCACCAATTTAAAGCTGCCTTAAAGGAATATTTACATACTAAGTTAGAGACTCTGTTCTAAGCTCCTCGCCATTAACATATGGCTTGTGTTCTTCTTTTTCTTCTTTTTTTCCATTGATCTACCTTGCAAGTTTATTTAAATTTATTATTTATTTAATTGTTTACATATTATTATAATGGTGTTACTTAACTTCTCTACTTTGTCTGTTCTTTCCTTAAGTCATAGTATCGAAATGATGCTATTATTAGCATATGTCATTATATAAGCCTGCTTCATTTATTCCCCTTCTCTTTATGATAATATGTTAGGGGTATTTTGCTTCATAGTCATAACCTCAAGTTATTAAAATATAATCAAACATCTTTTCTTTCATGTTCTCCTTTTTTTGTCTTTGCCACTTATTATTTCTACAATAAGTACAATCAGGCTACTATTGACATTGTTATTATAATCTTACTTTTTTATGTTCCTGGTATCACTAGTGCTGTTTATTAGTATTCTGTATGTATTCTACTTTTCATATTATATTTATACGTAATCTAAATGATGTAATATCTTGCTCAAACAACTCTTTATCAACACGTTTCTATGTTGTACTATCATGTACCATATCATGTATGTTATCATGTTTCTTCCAATTTTGTTTTCATTATTTATTAGTACTCAGTTAGTATATAAGTTAGTATATAAGACATAATTCCAATTCTTGATTGTAAATGTAAGTTAAGGAATCTGTAAAGAGTTTTCTAAACTCAAGATTCAACCTGTGTCAATAAAGAAGATTTCATTTACACAAACCTTATGATTCGAATCCACGAACCCACGTAATCTCATTAGCCACCACGGATGGCTTAGTTCCAGTGCTAACTCCAAAACGAGCATAAGCTGTGTTATCTACCCGAAACGTCAGCTTTCTTTTATAAAATATTATATTATATTATTTAAATAATTTAAAATTCGTGTATTCTGTTAAAAATATAGAACAAAAGTTACAAAAATTATCAATTCACTTGTGTGAGAATTGAGAACTTGATAAAGTACAAAATACAATGTAGAATAATTGTGCAGTTATATTTTTTAAGGTTTTTCAAACTTTTATTTGGACTACTCAAAGGTATTTAACATATTTTCTTACATATTTTAAGGCAACATTTCTACTTTTCTTACGTGTAAATCCAATCTCTAATTATTAATGTACTATGATTTTCATTGATTTATATTATTGTGTTTACTGTGACATGATTACTTAGGTATGACGTCATTACGGTCACAAGATATTCCCCCACTACAACGTTGAGATACCGATCATCATGTGGGCTGCTTATCTCGTTGCTGCCTTTTCTGTTTAAGTTTGTACTAATTTAGCAGATTAACCTATTTCGAAGGTGTGAAGTTAATTTTTTTTAACTGAACAATGTTTTTAAAAATCGAAAAACCCTCTTAAAAGCTTAACTTGTCTGCATTTCGTTTACATTTTTTACTCGGGAAAGTTACATCGCATTTTAAACTAATAATATAGAATAATGGAACGTAGATGATAATGAGATTTTGTTAATGCATTGAACTGCATGCCGTAGCAGGGAATTTGTTTTTCTTAGATCTATTCATATACTAAAAAAAAAAAGAACTAAACGCGTGAAGATCGACTCAGTGCAAATATGGCTTCATTTCTTCCTGTTTATAAAACTAATTATGAACCATATTTGTTTACACTAAAAGTAAAGTATAAATTCATCATGAACCCAAGGTCCGTCGCAGGGTTGTCTAGATTCCCTGGCAGAGGCTCGTCGACATCCCCGCTTTGTGCGCGCAGTCCGTCAATCGCCTGACGGAGATCAAGTCAGTTACATATTTATAATTCACAGGTTACACGACCAGCCAAACAATCTACAGTACAAATCGCCAAACACGTCCGTATGATAACAAAATTAAACAACTGAATTATTATTGTTTCATTTTATGTTTATAATTTTTTTTAAATTCATTTTACATGAATTAAAATAACAAATAACTTTCTGTAGTTCTTTGAGATTTGCGTAATTGGTGCCAGTAGATTAACAATCCTGCTCGAATACGTTTCTTTATCCATTTTAGTTTTCTGTATTGGGCGTATTCACGTGACGTCACGACGCCCATATTTGAGATAATACTGTAAACTGAACTTTGAGCTTTCAATAAACCATCAATATGCTTACTACGAAAATTGAGAGTCTTAACCGGTAAATCACCCGATGAAGTTTACGAAAATGTTTATGTGTGACATTTGTAAGGGCTGGTCCACACAGATTTTTAAGACATACGATTTAGGGTTTAACGCTTAGTCGTAAAGTTGGATCATAGGAAACACGTACTGGCGTTCACACAAAGTTTTAGTTTTAAGACGTTGTTTTCATTGTTGTTTTTAAAACAACGTCTTAAAACCTTATGCATTATGTCTTAAAAATCTGTGTGGACCAGCCTTAAACAAAAAAAAAAGAGTGGGCGCAAATTTAGAGAACAGTTGAATCAATCAAACAAAATTTGAAACATTGTAACAATGAACTACCAACCACATACACCCTATTCCAGTGCCTTCTGTATGCATGCTTCGAAGCGAACGGGACGCTAATGGCTTCCAAACTGAATAGAACAAGACTTAGTTCTAAAAATAGCCGTGTTGCCTTGTTTTGTTTCGGACAAACATTGAATAGGGTCTATGCACCAATCAAAGAGAGATACAACAATGGAGTTGCCTAGCAACACATTGTTTGTCCGCCTGTGATGTCACAGCCCCCTCAATTGAGTCTTGTGCTATATCTCCCTCGTGGAACATTTCCCACACGGACTATATAGTCCACATTTTGCAGTTCCAAAGATTGTAGAGTAGTGCTGCGTTGCCACTGGAAAATATGGCAGCAAATAATTGAAGCACTGCTATCACTCTTGACAAATGCGAAGTGAATATTCGTCCATTTTGTAATTGTTTCCGGCTGGACGAAATTTCGTTTGGGAATGACTTCGGTGTACATTTCGAGACGAGATAGGCCTACCTCACAAAAGTAAACATGCGACGGTTTCAGTTGATTCTTTCTTGTTGTTTCCAGGCGAAAGACCGTTCAAATGTGACGTCACTTCCTGCGCAAAGACCTTCACGCGCAACGAAGAGCTGACACGTCATAAACGCATCCACTCCGGTCTGCGGCCGTACGCATGCGCGACGTGTGGTAAGCGCTTCGGGCGTAAGGACCACCTGAAGAAGCACGCGAGGACCCACCAGCCCCAGTACCACCGCCAGGCTGTGATGGTACCCTTGCTGCCGCCCATGAGTCACCCGTACCCTTACCTGTACGGGCTCTAGACCCCCCCCCCCGCAGTACCACCGCCAGGCTGTGATGGTACCCTTGCTGCCGCCCATGAGTCACCCGTACCCTTACCTGTACGGGCTGTAGACCCCCCCCCCGCAGTAACACCGCCAGGCTGTGATGGTACCCTTGCTGCCGCCCATGAGTCACCCGTACCCTTACCTGTACGGGCTATAGACCCCCCCCCGCAGTACCACCGCCAGGCTGTGATGGTACCCTTGCTGCCGCCCATGAGTCACCCGTACCCTTACCTGTACGGGCTCTAGACCCCCCCCCGCAGTACCACCGCCAGGCTGTGATGGTACCCTTGCTGCCGCCCTTGAGTCACCCGTACCCTTACCTGTACGGGCTATAGACCCCCCCCCCGCAGTACCACCGCCAGGCTGTGATGGTACCCTTGCTGCCGCCCATGAGTCACCCGTACCCTTACCTGTACGGGCTCTAGACCCCCCCCCCGCAGTACCACCGCCAGGCTGTGATGGTACCCTTGCTGCCGCCCATGAGTCACCCGTACCCTTACCTGTACGGGCTCTAGACCCCCCCCCCGCAGTAACACCACCAGGCTGTGATGGTACCCTTGCTGCCGCCCATGAGTCACCCGTACCCTTACCTGTACGGGCTCTAGACCCCCCCCCCCGCAGTACCACCGCCAGGCTGTGATGGTACCCTTGCTGCCGCCCATGAGTCACCCGTACCCTTACCTGTACGGGCTCTAGACCCCCCCCCGCAGTAACACCGCCAGGCTGTGATGGTACCCTTGCTGCCGCCCATGAGTCACCCGTACCCTTACCTGTACGGGCTCTAGACCCCCCCCCCGCAGTACCACCGCCAGGCTGTGATGGTACCCTTGCTGCCGCCCATGAGTCACCCGTACCCTTACCTGTACGGGCTCTAGACCCCCCCCCCGCAGTACCACCGCCAGGCTGTGATGGTACCCATGCTGCCGCCCATGAGTCACCCGTACCCTTACCTGTACGGGCTCTAGACCCCCCCCCCGCAGTACCACCGCCAGGCTGTGATGGTACCCTTGCTGCCGCCCATGAGTCACCCGTACCCTTACCTGTACGGGCTGTAGACCCCCCCCCCCCAGTACCACCGCCAGGCTGTGATGGTACCCTTGCTGCCGCCCATGAGTCACCCGTACCCTTACCTGTACGGGCTCTAGACCCCCCCCCCCCCGCAGTACCACCGCCAGGCTGTGATGGTACCCTTGCTGCCGCCCTTGAGTCACCCGTACCCTTACCTGTACGGGCTCTAGACCCCCCCCCCGCAGTACCACCACCAGGCTGTGATGGTACCCTTGCTGCCGCCCATGAGTCACCCGTACCCTTACCTGTACGGGCTCTAGACCCCCCCCCCGCAGTAACACCACCAGGCTGTGATGGTACCCTTGCTGCCGCCCATGAGTCACCCGTACCCTTACCTGTACGGGCTATAGACCCCCCCCCGCAGTACCACCGCCAGGCTGTGATGGTACCCTTGCTGCCGCCCATGAGTCACCCGTACCCTTACCTGTACGGGCTCTAGACCCCCCCCCGCAGTACCACCGCCAGGCTGTGATGGTACCCTTGCTGCCGCCCATGAGTCACCCGTACCCTTACCTGTACGGGCTATAGACCCCCCCCCCCGCAGTACCACCGCCAGGCTGTGATGGTACCCTTGCTGCCGCCCATGAGTCACCCGTACCCTTACCTGTACGGGCTATAGACCCCCCCCCCGCAGTACCTCCACCAGGCTGTGATGGTACCCTTGCTGCCGCCCATGAGTCACCCGTACCCTTACCTGTACGGGCTCTAGACCCCCCCCCCCGCAGTACCACCGCCAGGCTGTGATGGTACCCTTGCTGCCGCCTATGAGTCACCCGTACCCTTACCTGTACGGGCTCTAGACCCCCCCCCCGCAGTAACACCACCAGGCTGTGATGCTGGCACCACTGTGGGTAAGACTATAGTGCGCGCTGTTCTTACAGTCTATGTTTAAGAAAGACCTATTCACAAGTGAAATAAGAGTTGCAATAACAAACAGTGAAATAACAAGCAAAAAGCAACTGGATCACAACGGACTAGTTGCTTATTTCAGTAGTCCAAGCAACATCAGCAAAATATTCGGTACCACTGTTTTCGTTTTGATTTCCGTGGTAGATCTTCTCATACAGCTCTTCTGCGTTCTGATTGGTTTGTGATAAGGTGCATCATAGGAAGTTGAAATAATAAATGGAATTGATTCATTTCTTGTGACTTTTTCAATCCAATATGGGACAGATGTGAACCACAGCTTTATTATTGCATGTTTTAATTCGATACCGTAGGTCTAAACCTCATTTCTGTTTAACTAAACCAACCCTATTTCGGTTGTGAACCATGACACGACATGCTAATAATATTATTCAACTATCAATCCTCGAATCTTACATACAATAATAAGTAGCATCATCACGTTCACAACGATCTATGTAAATCTATCTTTTGGATGCATTTAAATCACACAATGAACTGTAAACGGCACTGAAAGAAAACTACATTTTAATAAAATCTTTATATGAAAAAATTAGCACGTATTTTGTATAGACGCACATATAAATTTGTATTTTTAATCCAAAGTGATATATTATATCGATTTACAAAAATCGTTACCTACTTGACTGGGAGAACTGTGTGGGAAAGTGTATTTTTAATGAAATGTATAATAATTAATAAGTGTAAATATAAAAATGTATTTTTTATAACCTATACAATATACATATCATAGTATTTTTGTACATATGAAAATAAAACTGTATCATGTTTTAATATCAAAAACTAAAGTTTTATTACCATCTTCTCTCAATTGTTCCTGGATTTCTTAAACAAGTGTTTGGTTATCTGAATATAAACGAAATGTAGCTGTGATGACACAGTAAAAGTAAAACTATATGGCTCGTTAGTATATTGCAACCACGCAACACTTATTTGTGAGAGTGCAGGACGCTGCACCATGCAGTAGCCTTGATGGAAAACTGACAAAATACCATTTAGGCTTACATGATATCTTTACATCCTTCATAATATTCGTTAAACAATTCGATACCTCAACGAAATAAAATAAGGGAGTGATTACTCGTTCAATATATTTTTTCGTATATATTTATTCAAATTTCAAAGACACTCTTATTAGCTACACATTTCAATATTAAATTAAATTAATAATCTATTTGTTGTATAAAAACACATTTGCAGATAAATTGCAAGCATTATTTGCTTTAACTGTTCAGTTATAATAACCCCATTTATAATATTTAGTTTGGATGAAATATAACTCGTTGATCATCTTTTGTAGAATTAGTAATAAGTGTTTACAAGTACACAATTGAATGGGTTAGAAACTTTATTAAAACTAGTTGACTTAAGCACGACTAAAGTGCAATTATTAATTGTCAATGAATTATTTTAGAACCAATATGTAAATATAATATTTCTAGATGATGTGTTGCAGAAAATGGCGTCCGCATGCAAAGTGATTGCGGCGAGGGGTCGTTAGTTGGTTTATAAGTGTGAGTTAGGGGCCCGGGTGGTTGGGTAATCTATTTCAGTCACCCCTCTCCGGTGGAACCCCGCCATTTGCAATGACAACACGACCATGGGGGGTGCGTCACCGCTCTTACAAAATCCCTACCCCAAATGAATGAGTCAATGGGATCCAAACTAAGAAGGCCTCGACGGGGGGCCCAAAACAATCCAAAATGCGACGAAACTGATGGTGACATTTCTTCTAAAATTCACTTCTGTATATATTTTAACGTTTTCTAAAGAAAAACAGAATCTTGCCCTAAAATGATGTAAGAAATCCGGTGGAAGGGAAATTAATCACTATTGACAGATGCTGTATTATCTGCCACTTTCAAGATTGTGCTGTTGTCCCGTTTCCCTTCGGTGGCAACATAGGCCGCCTACTATAACGAAGAGAAGCTTTAAAATTGAGTAATATATCAAAGAACTAATTTGCTGACTATGTTGATTGACAAATAGAGATTGATGATTAAAAATATAGTTTTATTTGAAAGTAATTGAAAGATAATATTAATTTATAGCGCTTATAAAAATTAAAACTCTCGTTTTAGGCATTATTGATAGATATTTGGCCTTAACGTCTCATATTTTTGCAACGTGGCTAATCAAGACAATGAGTGGGTGAAATATGAAGATGAAATAGGGGGATGTTTGAGGAAAGGGGCAAGTAGGAGGGCGTGGGGGATTATGGGAGGGGTAAGTTCGGGGAAAGGGGAGGATGTGAACTGCATTTCGTCTGGCTTCTCCACCTCGACCAGTCCGGCTACGGTGGCCCTACCAGAAGCATACGCTTCCGCCGGCATAGCTCCAGGAATCATCAAAGCACACAAACCTGCCCACCACGATAAGGTAGCAGTCCCTGGGCAGGTTTAAGCATTATTAAATACACAAATGTATAAATAGTCTGAAAAACACGAATGCACTTGTCGTGGCTAAATATTCTAAACAAATACAATAGGCAACACGCGTACGTTTTTTTTGTTAAACCAAACACTTCGTTTAATAGTATCAGATACAAAAAGTATATTAATGCAAGTCCTAAGAAAAAAATAAATTTTTAAATAGGTTTATTGCGGTCGCATTTATTGAAGTTTAAACTCGGGGATCTGAAACGCGTACAGGTGGCTGTGACGTCATGATTCAGTAGATGTGGCGTAACAGACCAATCGCTGAGGCGGTGAGCGTACACAGTATCAAATCCACTCTACATGGCGGCGGCTCGTTTTTTGCGCCCTTTTATTTATCGTTACTAAACCAATTATTTTGAGGCATAGCCTGATCCGTTTTTCAAAATTCAAAGACACAAAATTATTAAATAAGAGACAAGGCATTTAAAAATCGATTAAAATTTTCATACGCGTGTTCCCTATTGTTTGCAGTATATTCCTATTGAAAAAGGTCTACAATATGAACTAATGATTATGACGACAAAATAGTAATTTGTTAGTTATAGACGGGAAAACAACTTACTTGTCTGCTGTGCTGTCCAACGTACATTTTGTGACCACATATAATACATAATACATACGAAGAATTTTAAACTATTACGAAGTGTTGTTATAGATGGTTATGTAAAGTAAGTGTTGGCCGCAAGAATTGTTAAATTACATCATCAAGAATGGATAAGTGAATGAAATTATTTCTAAGAAAGCCCATGACGAAGTGTGGTGTGGCACTGCTGATTGAGATCACAATAAGAGAAAGGCACTAGAAGAAGAGACCAAAGCGATCGAGAACAACAAATTGAGATAAGTTGTTGACTATAGTAGGCCTGCAGTCTTGTAAACTGTGAAGGTTCAAGCGTGATTGTAAGACGCAAGTTCCCCATTCTTCACCTCGACAATGCGACTCTCCATTGTCGCACGAGCCGCAGTGATGGATAGTTTGCGGAAGTCAAGTTTGCTTCCACAAGGAACAGTCCGAGAGTGGCAGCTTTTCAACCCGATGAAATGTGTCTTTGAACATGATGAACTGTGTTTTATATCCATGATACCATCGATCACGAGGAGGGATGTTCCCCTACCGGACTGTATGGGACACCGATTGATTTCTGTCTGAAAAAATATTGCTTTAAAATGCATTGAAATAATAGGCAACACGCGTACGATTTTTTTTGTTAAACCAAACACTTGGTTTAATAGTATTAGATACAAAAAGTATATTAATGCAAGTCGCACGTAGCAAAGATATTTTTAAATAGGTTTAATGTGGTCGTATTTATTGAAGTTTAAACTCGGGGATCTGAAACGCGTACAGGTGGCTGTGACGCAATGATTGTGTAGACGTGGCAGAACAGACCAATCGCTGAGGCGGTGAGCGTACAAAGAACAAAACCATGACGTCAAATCCCATCAACATGGCGGCGGCTCAATTTCGCGCCCTTTTATTTATCGTTACTAAACCAATTATTTTGAGGCATAGACTGATCCGTTTTTCAAAATTCAAAGACACAAAATTATTAAATGAGAGACAAGGTATTTAAAAATTGATTAAAATTTTCATACGCGTGTTCCCTATTGTCACAACGTTAAGCAATTATATTAATCGCCAATGCTACTTACGCGAACCTGATCAAAGCCACTCGATCAATAGCTCGCAAGGTAAGGTTATATACGGCTCAACGAGACGCCGCTTATGCTAGGTACAAATTCTCTCCAACCCCTCAAAACCATGAGAAATTCAAGGAGCTCAAACAGAACAAATAAAATAATTCGTACCAAAAAACGTCGTCATGCATATACGTAGTTTGTTAAATCCAAACATTCCCATAAAAATAAAAGGCAAACCGTGTCTAATATGGGTGTGGGCAAAAAGAAAGAAGCCAACCCGCCCATTGATATACCCCTCGACTCTCTCAATGCATCATTCATTAAACCTTTAAACACAATTGACCCCGAAGTTAAAAAAGCATGAATAAATAAACTCAATTCAAGTCCATCTACAAGGTCCACCTCGGGGGATTGATTGATACTTGGGCTTAACGTCTTATATTTTTGCAACTTGGCTAATCAAGACGATGAGTGGGTGATAATGAAAATGAAATAGGGGGCTGTTTGGAGAAAAGGGGCAAGTTGGAGGGCGCGTGAGGAAAGGGTAAAGGGGAGGAAAGGAGATTGGGGTGTGGACTGCACTTCGTCTGACTTCTCCTCCTCGACCAGTCCGGCTAGGGTGGCCCTACCAGAAGCATACGCTTCCGCCGGCATAGCTCTCGGGATCAACAAAGCACGCAAACCTGCCCACCACGATAAGGTGGCAGTCCCTGGGCAGCAAGTTTTATTTTTCCCATGTTATTGAATGTTGGCATTGCAAATGCGTGTAATTTTGTATATTTATGAATGTATCTACTTATTTACTTATTTACTTACTTATTTATTTATTTATTTATTTATATTTGATTGATTTATTTTTTGATGTGATTGATATATGGGCTTAACGTCTCATATTTTTGCAACTAGGCTAATCGAGACGATGAGTGGGTGAAATATGAAGATGAAATAGTGGGGGTGTTTTGAGGAAAGGGGCAAGTAGGAGGGCGGTGAGGATATGAGAAGGGGGAGAAAAAAGGAGTGGGGAGAATGTAGACTGCATTTCGTCTGTCTTCTCCTCCTCGACCAGTCCGGCTAGGGTGGCCCTGCCAGAAGCTTGAAGTGAAAATCGGTTCAAGTCTCGTGATAATAGCCTACCGAAAAAAAGACAATTTGAGCTTTCCATTTATAATGATTTGCGTCAGTTTCATTGTGTTAAGTGCACTTCGATGCGTGCAGTAAGAGTCGCGTAGTGGAAGCTCGCACGTGGCTTGGCCACTTTTTATTTAGTTTTTTTTTATAATAACTAATATTTGAGATTTTTTATTTTTTTGGGTTGTCATTCTGTACAATTAAAATTTAGTTTGAAAAAGAGGATGCCCCGGGAGGTGAAGAAAATTGCGGCTTGTCGAACTCCAACCTGCGAATTCGGCGAGCCTCCGCTAGTCGGAGATTAAGTGGATATTGTCATTTTGTTGGTAATTTTTATCCCGTAATTAAACTAATTATTCTGTTATATAGTTAGTTAGTTAGTTAAGTTTTATTTTTCAAGAGAGTCATACATACATACATAATACAATTTCAATAAATTGTATGCCCCTGTAAGATTAATCTTGAGGCGGGGCATACGTTCTTATTATAATAGACTTTAACAGGTGTATTTGATATGATAGGACTAAGTATAATTATAATTAAAATTGGACTAGGCCTACAAGCCCACATTTTAATGAAAAGGAACATAATAAGTTTTACACAAAACTAATGTTATTACAAAGACATAAGACTATAACTAACACTACTATGAAAAGAGGAGAACAAAATATAAATATGAGTCTTGTAGTGAACAGGACTCAAGTTTCATCACTTGAAACCATTGACGGTATCATTAATGTCTTTGATGGGAAATTTGTGGAGCCACTTTTTTAGATGAATATTGAACGTATCTTTTGATTTGAGTTTACGAATTGCTACAGGAATTTGGTTGTACATCTTTATGCCTACTATCCAAAATATGATTATGAAAATGTACTCCGTTATCTACATCGATGGCAAAAACGTTGAGACACAACATTGTGTTTTCCGTCGGCTTAATAATAACTTAATTTTTTAAGAGTATTTTTTTCCCGGTTGGCATTCTGTCCAATTACAATTGTTTGTGAAAACGGATGCCCCGGGAGGTGAACAAAATTGATGCAAAATATGGTGTTTATATCTTAACTCATTTTTGGGGCCCACAGACCGACAAAGAATTATCTAACCAGTAGTACAATATAGTAGTACATTGAAGAATTTTTTAATGATCTTTACGGCATAATACCTTCCACACGCAACATCCGATCGGGATGAAATTTAAAACGGGTAGTCTCGTGGTAAAAGCACACCGATTAAAGAAAATTTGAGGTTTCCATCTATTATGGTATTGCGTCGGCAACATCGTCGATGCTTTTGGCCCGCATTAAGGAGCTGATGCACGCACACTAGTGGGGTACGTCGCTACGTTGAGCAGGTATTGGCACGCATTGGGAGCTGATGCACGCACACTAGTGGGGGAGGTCGCTACGTTGAGAAGGTATTGGCACGCATTGGGAGCTGATGCCCGCACACTAGTGGGGGAGGTCGCTACGTTGAGTAGGTATTGGCACGCATTTGGGAGCTGATGCACGCACACTAGTGGGGGAGGTCGCTACGTTGAGCAGGTATTGGCACGCATTTGGGAGCTGATGCCCGCACACTAGTGGGGGAGGTCGCTACGTTGAGAAGGTATTGGCACGCATTGGGAGCTGATGCACACACACTAGTGGGGTACGTCGCTACGTTGAGCAGGTATTGGCACGCATTGGGAGCTGATGCACGCACACTAGTGGGGGAGGTCGCTACGTTGAGAAGGTATTGGCACGCATTGGGAGCTGATGCCCGCACACTAGTGGGGGAGGTCGCTACGTTGAGAAGGTATTGGCACGCATTGGGAGCTGATGCACGCACACTAGTGGGGGAGGTCGCTACGTTGAGAAGGTATTGGCACGCATTGGGAGCTGATGCACGCACACTAGTGGGGGAGGTCGCTACGTTGAGAAGGTATTGGCACGCATTTGGGAGCTGATGCACGCACACTAGTGGGGGAGGTCGCTACGTTGAGAAGGTATTGGCACGCATTTGGGAGCTGATGCACGCACACTAGTGGGGGAGGTCGCTACGTTGAGAAGGTATTGGCACGCATTGGGAGCTGATGCACGCACACTAGTGGGGGAGGTCGCTACGTTGAGCAAGTATTGGCACGCATTGGGAGCTGATGCACGCACACTAGTGGGGGAGGTCGCTACGTTGAGAAGGTATTGGCACGCATTGGGAGCTGATGCACGCACACTAGTGGGGGAGGTCGCTACGTTGAGAAGGTATTGGCACGCATTTGGGAGCTGATGCACGCACACTAGTGGGGGAGGTCGCTACGTTGAGAAGGTATTGGCACGCATTGGGAGCTGATGCACGCACACTAGTGGGGGAGGTCGCTACGTTGAGAAGGTATTGGCACGCATTGGGAGCTGATGCACGCACACTAGTGGGGGAGGTCGCTACGTTGAGAAGGTATTGGCACGCATTGGGAGCTGATGCACGCACACTAGTGGGGGAGGTCGCTACGTTGAGAAGGTATTGGCACGCATTGGGAGCTGATGCACGCACACTAGTGGGGGAGGTCGCTACGTTGAGCAGGTATTGGCACGCATTTGGGAGCTAATGCACGCACACTAGTGGGGGAGGTCGCTACGTTGAGAAGGTATTGGCACGCATTTGGGAGCTGATGCACGCACACTAGTGGGGGTGGTCGCTACGTTGAGAAGGTATTGGCACGCATTTGGGAGCTGATGAACGCACACTAGGGGGGGAGGTCGCTACGTTGAGAAGGTATTGGCACGCATTTGGGAGCTGATGCACGCACACTAGTGGGGGTGGTCGCTACGTTGAGAAGGTATTGGCACGCATTTGGGAGCTGATGAACGCACACTAGGGGGGGAGGTCGCTACGTTGAGAAGGTATTGGCACGCATTTGGGAGCTGATGCACGCACACTAGTGGGGGAGGTCGCTACGTTGAGAAGGTATTGGCACGCATTTAGGAGCTGATGCACGCACACTAGTGGGGGAGGTCGCTACGTTGAGAAGGTATTGGCACGCATTTGGGAGCTGATGCACGCACACTAGTGGGGGAGGTCGCTACGTTGAGAAGGTATTGGCACGCATTAAGGAGTTGATGCACGCACACTAGTGGGGGAGGTCGCTACGTTGAGAAGGTATTGGCACGCATTTGGGCGCTGATGCACGCACACTAGTGGGGGAGGTCGCTACGTTGAGAAGGTATTGGCACGCATTAAGGAGTTGATGCACGCACACTAGTGGGGGAGGTCGCTTCGTTGAGAAGGTATTGGCACGCATTTGGGAGCTGATGCACGCACACTAGTGGGGGAGGTCGCTACGTTGAGAAGGTATTGGCACGCATTTGGGAGCTGATGCACACACACTAGTGGGGGAGGTCGCTACGTTGAGAAGGTATTGGCACGCATTTGGGAGCTGATGCACGCACACTAGTGGGGGAGGTCGCTACGTTGAGAAGGTATTGGCACGCATTTGAGAGCTGATGCACGCACACTAGTGGGGGAGGTCGCTACGTTGAGAAGGTATTGGCACGCATTAGGGAGCTGATGCACGCACACTAGTGGGGGAGGTCGCTACGTTGAGAAGGTATTGGCACGCATTTGGGAGCTGATGCACGCACACTAGTGGGCGAGGTCGCTACGTTGAGCAGGTATTGGCACGCATTTGGGAGCTGATGCACACACACTAGTGGGGGAGGTCGCTACGTTGAGAAGGTATTGGCACGCATTTGGGAGCTGATGCACGCACACTAGTGGGGGAGGTCGCTACGTTGAGAAGGTATTGGCACGCATTTGAGAGCTGATGCACGCACACTAGTGGGGGAGGTCGCTACGTTGAGAAGGTATTGGCACGCATTTGGGAGCTGATGCACGCACACTAGTGGGCGAGGTCGCTACGTTGAGCAGGTATTGGCACGCATTTGGGAGCTGATGCACGCACACTAGTGGGCGAGGTCGCTACGTTGAGCAGGTATTGGCACGCATTTGAGAGCTGATGCACGCACACTAGTGGGGGAGGTCGCTACGTTGAGAAGGTATTGGCACGCATTTGGGAGCTGATGCACGCACACTAGTGGGGGAGGTCGCTACGTTGAGAAGGTATTGGCACGCATTTGGGAGCTGATGCACACACACTAGTGGGGGAGGTCGCTACGTTGAGAAGGTATTGGCACGCATTTGAGAGCTGATGCACGCACACTAGTGGGGGAGGTCGCTACGTTGAGAAGGTATTGGCACGCATTTGGGAGCTGATGCACACACACTAGTGGGGGAGGTCGCTACGTTGAGAAGGTATTGGCACGCATTAGGGAGCTGATGCACGCACACTAGTGGGGGAGGTCGCTTCGTTGAGAAGGTATTGGCCCGCATTTGGGAGCTGATGCACGCACACTAGTGGGGGAGGTCGCTACGTTGAGAAGGTATTGGCACGCATTTGGGAGCTGATGCACGCACACTTGTGGGGGAGGTCGCTACGTTGAGTAGGTATTGGCCCGCATTTGGGAGCTGATGCACGCACACTAGTGGGGGAGGTCGCTACGTTGAGTAGGTATTGGCACGCATTTGGGAGCTGATGCACGCACACTAGTGGGGGAGGTCGCTACATTGAGAAGGTATTGGCACGCATTTGTGAGCTGATGCACGCACACTAGTGGGGGAGGTCGCTTCGTTGAGAAGGTATTGGCACGCATTTGGGAGTTGATGCACGCACACTAGTGGGGGAGGTCGCTACGTTGAGAAGGTATTGGCACGCATTTGGGAGCTGATGCACGCACACTAGTGGGAGAGGTCGCTACGTTGAGCAGGTATTGGCACGCATTTGGGAGCTGATGCACACACACTAGTGGGGGAGGTCGCTACGTTGAGCAGGTATTGGCACGCATTTGGGAGCTGATGCACGCACACTAGTGGGGGAGGTCGCTACGTTGAGAAGGTATTGGCACGCATTTGGGAGCTGATGCACGCACACTAGTGGGGGAGGTCGCTACGTTGAGCAGGTATTGGCACGCATTTGGGAGCTGATGCACGCACACTAGTGGGGGAGGTCGCTACGTTGAGCAGGTATTGGCACGCATTTGGGAGCTGATGCACGCACACTAGTGGGGGAGGTCGCTACGTTGAGAAGGTATTGGCACGCATTTGGGAGCTGATGCACGCACACTAGTGGGGGAGGTCGCTACGTTGAGAAGGTATTGGCCCGCATTTGGGAGCTGATGCACGCACATTAGTGGGTGATGTCGCTACGTTGAGAAGGTATTGGCACGCATTTGGGAGCTGATGCACGCACACTAGTGGGGGAGGTTGCTACGTTGAGAAGGTATTGGCGCGCATTTGGGAGCCGATGCACGCACACTAGTGGGGGAGGTCGCTACGTTGAGAAGGTATTGGCACGCATTTGGGAGCTGATGCACGCACACTAGTGGGGGAGGTTGCTACGTTGAGTAGGTATTGGCACGCATTTGGGAGCTGATGCACGCACACTAGTGGGGGAGGTCGCTACGTTGAGAAGGTATTGGCACGCATTTGGGAGCTGATGCACGCACACTAGTGGGGGAGGTCGCTACGTTGAGAAGGTATTGGCACGCATTTGGGAGCTGATGCACACACACTAGTGGGGGAGGTCGCTAAGTTGAGAAGGTATTGGCACGCATTTGGGAGCTGATGCACGCACACTAGTGGGGGAGGTCGCTACGTTGAGAAGGTATTGGCACGCATTTGGGAGCTGATGCACGCACACTAGTGGGGGAGGTCGCTACGTTGAGAAGGTATTGGCACGCATTTGGGAGCTGATGCACGCACACTAGTGGGGGAGGTCGCTACGTTGAGAAGGTATTGGCACGCATTTGGGAGCTGATGCACGCACACTAGTGGGGGAGGTCGCTACGTTGAGAAGGTATTGGCACGCTTTGGGAGCTGATGCACGCACACTAGTGGGGGAGGTCGCTACGTTGAGAAGGTATTGGCACGCTTTGGGAGCTGATGCACGCACACTAGTGGGGGAGGCCGCTACGTTGAGAAGGTATTGGCACGCTTTGGGAGCTGATGCACGCACACTAGTGGGGGAGGTCGCTACGTTGAGAAGGTATTGGCACGCTTTGGGAGCTGATGCACGCACACTAGTGGGGGAGGTCGCTACGTTGAGAAGGTATTGGCACGCATTTGGGAGCTGATGCACGCACACTAGTGGGGGAGGTCGCTACGTTGAGAAGGTATTGGCACGCATTTGGGAGCTGATGCACGCACACTAGTGGGGGTGGTCGCTACGTTGAGAAGGTATTGGCACGCATTGGGAGCTGATGCACGCACACTAGTGGGGGAGGTCGCTACGTTGAGAAGGTATTGGCACGCATTTGGGAGCTGATGCACGCACACTAGTGGGGGAGGTCGCTACGTTGAGAAGGTATTGGCACGCATTTGGGAGCTGATGCACGCACACTAGTGGGGGAGGTCGCTACGTTGAGAAGGTATTGGCACGCATTGGGAGCTGATGCACGCACACTAGTGGGGGAGGTCGCTACGTTGAGAAGGTATTGGCACGCATTTGGGAGCTGATGCACGCACACTAGTGGGGGTGGTCGCTACGTTGAGAAGGTATTGGCACGCATTTGGGAGCTGATGCACGCACACTAGTGGGGGAGGTCGCTACGTTGAGAAGGTATTGGCACGCATTTGGGAGCTGATGCACGCACACTAGTGGGGGAGGTCGCTACGTTGAGAAGGTATTGGCACGCATTTGGGAGCTGATGCACGCACACTAGTGGGGGTGGTCGCTACGTTGAGAAGGTATTGGCACTCATTTGGGAGCTGATGCACGCACACTAGTGGGGGAGGTCGCTACGTTGAGAAGGTATTGGCCCGCATTTGGGAGCTGATGCACGCACATTAGTGGGTGATGTCGCTACGTTGAGAAGGTATTGGCACGCATTTGGGAGCTGATGCACGCACACTAGTGGGGGAGGTTGCTACGTTGAGAAGGTATTGGCGCGCATTTGGGAGCCGATGCACGCACACTAGTGGGGGAGGTCGCTACGTTGAGAAGGTATTGGCACGCATTTGGGAGCTGATGCACGCACACTAGTGGGGGAGGTTGCTACGTTGAGTAGGTATTGGCACGCATTTGGGACCTGATGCACGCACACTAGTGGGGGAGGTCGCTACGTTGAGAAGGTATTGGCACGCATTTGGGAGCTGATGCACGCACACTAGTGGGGGAGGTCGCTACGTTGAGAAGGTATTGGCACGCATTTGGGAGCTGATGCACGCACACTAGTGGGGGAGGTCGCTACGTTGAGAAGGTATTGGCACGCATTTGGGAGCTGATGCACGCACACTTGTGGGGGAGGTCGCTACGTTGAGCAAGTATTGGCACGCATTTGGGAGCTGATGCACGCACACTAGTGGGGGAGGTCGCTACGTTGAGAAGGTATTGGCACGCATTTGGGAGCTGATGCACGCACACTAGTGGGGGAGGTCGCTACGTTGAGAAGGTATTGGCACGCATTTGGGAGCTGATGCACGCACACTAGTGGGGGAGGTCGCTACGTTGAGAAGGTATTGGCACGCATTTGGGAGCTGATGCACGCACACTAGTGGGGGAGGTCGCTACGTTGAGAAGGTATTAGCACGCATTTGGGAGCTGATGCACGCACACTAGTGGGGGAGGTCGCTACGTTGAGAAGGTATTGGCACGCATTTGGGAACTGATGCACGCACACTAGTGGGGGAGGTCGCTACGTTGAGAAGGTATTGGCACGCATTTGGGAGCTGATGGACGCACACTAGTGGGGGAGGTCGCTACGTTGAGAAGGTATTAGCACGCATTTGGGAGCTGATGCACGCACACTAGTGGGCGAGGTCGCTACGTTGAGAAGGTATTGGCACGCATTTGGGAGCTGATGGACGCACACTAGTGGGGGAGGTCGCTACGTTGAGAAGGTATTAGCACGCATTTGGGAGCTGATGCACGCACACTAGTGGGGGAGGTCGCTACGTTGAGCAAGTATTGGCACGCATTTGGGAGCTGATGCACGCACACTAGTGGGGGAGGTCGCTACGTTGAGAAGGTATTGGCACGCATTTGGGAGCTGATGCACGCACACTAGTGGGGGAGGTCGCTACGTTGAGAAGGTATTGGCACGCATTTGGGAGCTGATGCACGCACACTAGTGGGGGAGGTCGCTACGTTGAGAAGGTATTGGCACGCATTTGGGAGCTGATGCACGCACACTAGTGGGGGAGGTCGTTATTTTGAGAAGGTATTGGCACGCATTTGGGAGCTGATGCACGCACACTAGTGGGGGAGGTCGCTACGTTGAGAAGGTATTGGCACGCATTTGGGAGCTGATGCACGCACACTAGTGGGGGAGGTCGCTACGTTGAGAAGGTATTGGCACGCATTTGGGAGCTGATGCACGCACACTAGTGGGGGAGGTCGCTACGTTGAGAAGGTATTGGCACGCATTTGGGAGCTGATGCACGCACACTAGGGGGGGAGGTCGCTACGTTGAGAAGGTATTGGCACGCATTTGGGAGCTGATGCACGCACACTAGTGGGGGAGGTTGCTACGTTGAGAAGGTATTGGCACGCATTTGGAAGCTGATGCACGCACACTAGTGGGGGAGGTTGCTACGTTGAGAAGGTATTGGCACGCATTTGGGAGCTGATGCACGCACACTAGTGGGAGAGGTCGCTACGTTGAGAAGGTATTGGCACGCATTTGGGAGCTGATGCACGCACACTAGTGGGGGAGGTCGCTACGTTGAGCAGGTATTGGCACGCATTTGGGAGCTGATGCACGCACACTAGTGGGGGAGGTCGCTACGTTGAGAAGGTATTGGCACGCATTTGGGAGCTGATGCACGCACACTAGTGGGGGAGGTCGCTACGTTGAGAAGGTATTGGCACGCATTTGTGAGCTGATGCACGCACACTAGTGGGGGAGGTCGCTGAGTTGAGAAGGTATTGGCACTCATTTGGGAGTTGATGCACGCACACTAGTGGGGGAGGTCGCTACGTTGGGAAGGTTTATTGGGTGTTGACCAAAAATGCCTAAATTGCGTTCAAAATGCGTTTTACAATTTTTTTTTTTTCAGTTAAAATATACTTACACTGAACTGTTTACAGACAAATGTGTTTAAGAAATAATCGCAGGCAAAAAGATTTTTAAATGTTACATTTTATTACTAAAAAGTGTAATTTCAAGCAAAAAGTTAGACTGACACTGAATGATTTACAAATTAATGTCTTTACAAACGTTATTGATAAAAATATAATGAATTACGGTCGATGCGTTCAACGAGACTGTACCGTCGATAATGGCCGGAGTTTTGACCTTGGACGTTTAGGTGCTGGTCAAGAAAGTCTAGTTATCTATGTAAACAGTGTCTAGTATACATATGTGAGTACACTGTGTCAACTTTGATTTAATTATTACATGCACGAATAGCAGAACATGAATAGCATTGATCGAAATGAATCCTGGATAATTGAAGAGAGTCAAAGAGTCATAATGACAGATAGTCCAACGTGTAGGCCTACTAGCCCATGTTTTTTTTTTTTCATAAAAACACACCTAAATAATACACTTGCAGAAAAATTCCAAAAATCTTGTTCAAAACGACATGGACATCCTACGATCAGTATTTTCATTGAGTCTGGGTCAATTTGACCCCTCTATGACCCCGTGAAACTGTGAGAATTAAAGCTATTCGCTTTGCTCTCTGTGTGAGGTCGAGGGCTGCCAACTTTACCTCAGACAAGACAAGATAAATCGTTTTCCATATATTGTGTCAAATCGTGTGGAGCGACACAGATGGCATAAACGACGCCAGTCAACGACCGTGGTAACCCGCTGAGCAGGTTGTATCACTATATGCTGTATGAGTGGCTATTGTCAGAGCTGTGAAGATTACGGGTGGTCGGAAATATTGTTGCTCATCTTCCATTGAGGGGTTTCCACATAAAACTGTGTATATAACATGAGTACAATGAGCTGGTTCTGTGGTAGCGGTAGCGGGAAATAATTATTGGGGTTACGGGTTCGAGCTAGTCTTTGAAGTTGAACATGCCTTTCCAAATACCTAGCACGCACACGTACACGCACACGCACACGCACACGCACACGTACACGCACACGCACACGCACACGCACACGCACACGCACACGCACACGCACACGCACACGCACACGCACACGCACACGCACACGCACACGCACACGCACACGCACACGCACACGCACACGCACACGCACACGCACACGCACACGCACACGCACACGCACACGCACACGCACACGCACACGCACACGCACACGCACACGCACACGCACACGCACACGCACACGCACACGCACACGCACACGCACACGCACACGCACACGCACACGCACACGCACGGGGAAGGGTAGGTTCACTATTAAAATCGCGCAAAATAACCAATTTTAGTAAAATGTTTAGAGCAGCAGACGATATTGAAAAGAACGCTTGTGGTGAATGTATCGACCCCGGTCTGATTTCTTAAGTATTCGTGAAACTTGGCTGAACGAAAGATAGGCTAATTAAAAACACTCCATACCTTGTTTGGCGGGACATGCCCCCAATATCCCTCATTTTACCACCAATTATTGTAATGAGCAAATAAGTAATGAGTAAAAAATTACAAAGTCTGAAATATATTTTTTGTGTGTTCCTTACATTGTTCATCAATCATCATTTAAGTATTATGGACTTTAATTAACTGGGATAACTTTTTGATTGATTGATATTTGGGCTTAACGTCTCATATTGTTGCAACGAGGCTAATCGAGACAATGAGTGGGTGATGGATGAAGATGAAATTGGGGGCTCTTTGGAGGAAAGGGGCAAGTAGGAGGGCGCGTGAGGAAAGGGGAAGGGGGAGAAAAGGGGATTGGGGTGTGGACTGCACTTTGTCTGACTTCTCCTCCTCGACCAGTCCGGCTAGGGTGGCCCTACCAGAAGCATACGCTTCCGCCGGCATAGCTCTCGGGCACAACAAAGCACGCAAACCTGTGAACCAATAGACAAAACCAATTCGTGGATCAAAGTTAGCGCAGCAGCCATAATACTTACGTGAGGAACAGAGGTGCTAAGAGACCGTACCAAAAAAATTTTATTTTGCACTAAAAATTGTGCACTAAGTTGTTATCCCCCCCCTTCCCCCCCCCACCCAACTAAATATGTATATATTGTGTATTGTTAATTAGTCTATCTTTTCTAGTTACATATTTGAGAAATCAGACCGGGGTCGATACATTCGCAATCTAACAATTCTTCGTAATAAATAAAAACTAGATTGAAATAGTTTCAAATATTTTAATCCTTACGATAGTAATTTTGGTAGCCAATCTAGGCGCACGGCGCGCCGGGCCAAGCCATGTGCGAGCTGCCACTACGCGACTCTTACTGCACGCATCGAAATGCACTGAACACGATGTTGCCGACGCAAAACCATAATAGATGGACATTTTTGATCGGTGTGCTTTTACCACGAGACTACCCATTTCAAATTTCATCCCGATCGGATGTTGCGTATGAAGGTATTAAGCCGTAAAGATCATTAAAGAATTCTTCAGTTAACTAATACTACTACTGGCTATAGCTAATTCCTTGTCGGTCAGTGGGCCCCAAACAACTAGAGATGTAAACACCAAATTTTGCGGCAATTTTTTTCTCCTCTCGTGGCATCCTCTTTCACAAGAAAAATTGTAATACCAAACGAAAAATGCAAAAAATTTGCAAAAAAGAGGCCAAGCCCCAAACGGAGAAGACAAACTGGTACAAACCAAAGAGGGCACACGTACAAAAAAACCCAATTTCAAAAGAGGCTCAACATTTAAAGGGGTGATATCTAAAATTGTGGCCTAGCCAATAATTTTATTTCCAATATATATATATATATATAAAAGACAAATATATAATATAATAATAATAATAATAATAATAATAATAATAAAATATATATAATAAATAAAAATAAAAAAAAAAAAAAGAAAAATAAATAATAATAATATAATAAACAAATATATAAATGTTGAAATCACTTAATAATTGACAAATAAATATATTAACAACAATTACAAAATTAAATTAACTTATTGAAACATTTTGAGGTGGGAAAAACAAAATCAACACACTGTATTTATACTTGAAAGCTTGGCCGATATTATTCAAGTCCTGAAAATGTTTCTTGAATTACATATAAAATTGATTTTAAAGTTCATTAACTTGATGAGTTATTACCATTATTGCTTTATAGTACGTAATATTAATCATATATTACCCAAAGCCAAATTACAAATTCATCGGCCAAGCTTTTAATTATAAATACAGTGTGTTGATTTTGTTTTTCCCACCTCGAAATGTGATCAATAAGTTAATTATATTTTGTAATTGTTGTTAATATATTTTTTTTTATCAATTATTAATGCCGTTTTCCAATGGGCTGCACTCAGTGCGCATTGGTGCGGATATTGTATTGTTGTGTATTGTGGTTCAAATTGTTGAAGGCGCACTTAGTGCGGTCCAGTGCAGCCATTGGAAAATGCCATAAGTGATGTAAACATTTATATATGTGATGATTTAATTAAAATAACTATATTAATATATAGGAAATAAAATAATAATTGGCTATGCCACAATTTTATATATCACCCCTTTAAAAGATGAGCCTCTTTTGAAATTGGCGTTTTTTGTACGTGTGCCCTCTTTCGTTTGCAACAGTTTGTCTTCTCCGTTTTGGATTTGGCCTCTTTTTTGCAAATGTTTTGCCTTTTTGTTTAGTATATCAATGCTTTTTATTTAATCCAAGTCATCTAGGTCTCCGCCTAGTGGAGGCTCGTCTAACTCCCAACTTGCGAGTTCGGAGAGACACGGCTCTTCTCCGGAAGCTACGTGGCCAACACTAGTCTCTCACCTTGTGGTTCTCAGGGTACATGTTCTCTGGTAGCTGCTTCTACAGAGACACGGCTCTTCTCCGGAAGCTACGTGGCTAACACTAGTCTCACACCTTGTGGTTCTCAGGGTACATGTTCTCTGGTAGCTGCTTCTACAGAGACACGGCTCTTCTCCGGAAGCTACGTGGCCAACACTAGTCTCACACCTTGTGGTTCTCAGGGTACATGTTCTCTGGTAGCTGCTTCTACAGAGACACGGCTCTTCTCCGGAAGCTACGTGGCTAACACTAGTCTCACACCTTGTGGTTCTCAGGGTACATGTTCTCTGGTAGCTGCTTCTACAGAGACACGGCTCTTCTCCGGAAGCTACGTGGCTAACACTAGTCTCACACCTTGTGGTTCTCAGGGTACATGTTCTCTGGTAGCTGCTTCTACAGAGACACGGCTCTTCTCCGGAAGCTACGTGGCTAACACTAGTCTCACACCATGTGGTTCTCAGGGTACATGTTCTCTGGTAGCTGCTTCTACAGAGACACGGCTCTTCTCCGGAAGCTACGTGGCTAACACTAGTCTCACACCTTGTGGTTCTCAGGGTACATGTTCTCTGGTAGCTGCTTCTACAGAGACACGGCTCTTCTCCGGAAGCTACGTGGCCAACACCAGTCTCACACCTTGTGGTTCTCAGGGTACATGTTCTCTGGTAGCTGCTTCTACAGAGACACGGCTCTTCTCCGGAAGCTACGTGGCCAACACTAGTCTCTCACCTTGTGGTTCTCAGGGTACATGTTCTCTGGTAGCTGCTTCTACAGAGACACGGCTCTTCTCCGGAAGCTACGTGGCTAACACTAGTCTCACACCTTGTGGTTCTCAGGGTACATGTTCTCTGGTAGCTGCTTCTACAGAGACACGGCTCTTCTCCGGAAGCTACGTGGCCAACACTAGTCTCTCACCTTGTGGTACTCAGGGTACATGTTCTCTGGTAGCTGCTTCTACAGAGACACGGCTCTTCTCCGGAAGCTACGTGGCTAACCCTAGTCTCTCACCTTGTGGTTCTCAGGGTACATGTTCTCTGGTAGCTGCTTCTACAGAGACACGGCTCTTCTCCGGAATATACGTGGCTAACCCTAGTCTCTCACCTTGTGGTTCTCAGGGAACATGTTCTCTGGTAGCTGCTTCTACAGAGACACGGCTCTTCTCCGGAAGCTACGTGGCCAACACTAGTCTCTCACCTTGTGGTTCTCAGGGAACATGTTCTCTGGTAGCTGCTTCTACAGAGACACGGCTCTTCTCCGGAAGCTACGTGGCCAACACTAGTCTCTCACCTTGTGGTTCTCAGGGAACATGTTTTCTGGTAGCTGCTTCTACAGAGACACGGCTCTTCTCCGGAAGCTACGTGGCCAACACTAGTCTCTCACCTTGTGGTTCTCAGGGAACATGTTCTCTGGTAGCTGCTTCTACAGAGACACGGCTCTTCTCCGGAAGCTACGTGGCTAACACTAGTCTCTCACCTTGTGGTTCTCAGGGTACATGTTCTCTGGTAGCTGCTTCTACAGAGACACGGCTCTTCTCCGGAAGCTACGTGGCCAACACTAGTCTCTCACCTTGTGGTTCTCAGGGAACATGTTCTCTGGTAGCTGCTTCTACAGAGACACGGCTCTTCTCCGGAAGCTACGTGGCCAACACTAGTCTCACACCTTGTGGTTCTCAGGGTACATGTTCTCTGGTAGCTGCTTCTACAGAGACACGGCTCTTCTCCGGAAGCTACGTGGCCAACACTAGTCTCACACCTTGTGGTTCTCAGGGTACATGTTCTCTGGTAGCTGCTTCTACAGAGACACGGCTCTTCTCCGGAAGCTACGTGGCTAACACTAGTCTCACACCTTGTGGTTCTCAGGGTACATGTTCTCTGGTAGCTGCTTCTACAGAGACACGGCTCTTCTCCGGAAGCTACGTGGCTAACACTAGTCTCACACCTTGTGGTTCTCAGGGTACATGTTCTCTGGTAGCTGCTTCTACAGAGACACGGCTCTTCTCCGGAAGCTACGTGGCTAACACTAGTCTCACACCATGTGGTTCTCAGGGTACATGTTCTCTGGTAGCTGCTTCTACAGAGACACGGCTCTTCTCCGGAAGCTACGTGGCTAACACTAGTCTCACACCTTGTGGTTCTCAGGGTACATGTTCTCTGGTAGCTGCTTCTACAGAGACACGGCTCTTCTCCGGAAGCTACGTGGCCAACACCAGTCTCACACCTTGTGGTTCTCAGGGTACATGTTCTCTGGTAGCTGCTTCTACAGAGACACGGCTCTTCTCCGGAAGCTACGTGGCCAACACTAGTCTCTCACCTTGTGGTTCTCAGGGTACATGTTCTCTGGTAGCTGCTTCTACAGAGACACGGCTCTTCTCCGGAAGCTACGTGGCTAACACTAGTCTCACACCTTGTGGTTCTCAGGGTACATGTTCTCTGGTAGCTGCTTCTACAGAGACACGGCTCTTCTCCGGAAGCTACGTGGCCAACACTAGTCTCTCACCTTGTGGTACTCAGGGTACATGTTCTCTGGTAGCTGCTTCTACAGAGACACGGCTCTTCTCCGGAAGCTACGTGGCTAACCCTAGTCTCTCACCTTGTGGTTCTCAGGGTACATGTTCTCTGGTAGCTGCTTCTACAGAGACACGGCTCTTCTCCGGAATATACGTGGCTAACCCTAGTCTCTCACCTTGTGGTTCTCAGGGAACATGTTCTCTGGTAGCTGCTTCTACAGAGACACGGCTCTTCTCCGGAAGCTACGTGGCCAACACTAGTCTCTCACCTTGTGGTTCTCAGGGAACATGTTCTCTGGTAGCTGCTTCTACAGAGACACGGCTCTTCTCCGGAAGCTACGTGGCCAACACTAGTCTCTCACCTTGTGGTTCTCAGGGAACATGTTTTCTGGTAGCTGCTTCTACAGAGACACGGCTCTTCTCCGGAAGCTACGTGGCCAACACTAGTCTCTCACCTTGTGGTTCTCAGGGAACATGTTCTCTGGTAGCTGCTTCTACAGAGACACGGCTCTTCTCCGGAAGCTACGTGGCTAACACTAGTCTCTCACCTTGTGGTTCTCAGGGTACATGTTCTCTGGTAGCTGCTTCTACAGAGACACGGCTCTTCTCCGGAAGCTACGTGGCCAACACTAGTCTCTCACCTTGTGGTTCTCAGGGAACATGTTCTCTGGTAGCTGCTTCTACAGAGACACGGCTCTTCTCCGGAAGCTACGTGGCCAACACTAGTCTCTCACCTTGTGGTTCTCAGGGTACATGTTCTCTGGTAGCTGCTTCTACAGAGACACGGCTCTTCTCCGGAAGCTACGTGGCCAACACTAGTCTCTCACCTTGTGGTTCTCAGGGTACATGTTCTCTGGTAGATGCTTCTACAGAGACACGGCTCTTCTCCGGAAGCTACGTGGCCAACACTAGTCTCTCACCTTGTGGTTCTCAGGGTATATGTTCTCTGGTACCTGCTTCTACAGAGACACGGCTCTTCTCCGGAAGCTACGTGGCTAACACTAGTCTCTCACCTTGTGGTACTCAGGGTACATGTTCTCTGGTAGCTGCTTCTACAGAGACACGGCTCTTCTCCGGAAGCTACGTGGCCAACACTAGTCTCTCACCTTGTGGTTCTCAGGGTACATGTTCTCTGGTAGCTGCTTCTACAGAGACACGGCTCTTCTCCGGAAGCTACGTGGCCAACACTAGTCTCTCACCTTGTGGTTCTCAGGGTACATGTTCTCTGGTAGCTGCTTCTACAGAGACACGGCTCTTCTCCGGAAGCTACGTGGCCAACACTAGTCTCTCACCTTGTGGTTCTCAGGGAACATGTTCTCTGGTAGCTGCTTCTACAGAGACACGGCTCTTCTCCGGAAGCTACGTGGCCAACACTAGTCTCTCACCTTGTGGTACTCAGGGTACATGTTCTCTGGTAGCTGCTTCTACAGAGACACGGCTCTTCTCCGGAAGCTACGTGGCCAACACTAGTCTCTCACCTTGTGGTTCTCAGGGTACATGTTCTCTGGTAGCTGCTTCTACAGAGACACGGCTCTTCTCCGGAAGCTACGTGGCCAACACTAGTCTCTCACCTTGTGGTTCTCAGGGTACATGTTCTCTGGTAGCTGCTTCTACAGAGACACGGCTCTTCTCCGGAAGCTACGTGGCCAACACTAGTCTCTCACCTTGTGGTTCTCAGGGTACATGTTCTCTGGTAGCTGCTTCTACAGAGACACGGCTCTTCTCCGGAAGCTACGTGGCCAACACTAGTCTCTCACCTTGTGGTTCTCAGGAAACATGTTCTCTGGTAGCTGCTTCTACAGAGACACGGCTCTTCTCCGGAAGCTACGTGGCCAACACTAGTCTCTCACCTTGTGGTTCTCAGGGAACATGTTTTCTGGTAGCTGCTTCTACAGAGACACGGCTCTTCTCCGGAAGCTACGTGGCCAACACTAGTCTCTCACCTTGTGGTTCTCAGGGAACATGTTCTCTGGTAGCTGCTTCTACATAGACACGGCTCTTCTCCGGAAGCTACGTGGCTAACACTAGTCTCTCACCTTGTGGTTCTCAGGGTACATGTTCTCTGGTAGCTGCTTCTACAGAGACACGGCTCTTCTCCGGAAGCTACGTGGCTAACACTAGTCTCTCACCTTGTGGTTCTCAGGGTACATGTTCTCTGGTAGCTGCTTCTACAGAGACACGGCTCTTCTCCGGTAGCTACGTGGCTAACACTAGTCTCTCACCTTGTGGTTCTCAGGGTACATGTTCTCTGGTAGCTGCTTCTACAGAGACACGGCTCTTCTCCGGAAGCTACGTGGCCAACACTAGTCTCTCACCTTGTGGTTCTCAGGGTACATGTTCTCTGGTAGCTGCTTCTACAGAGACACGGCTCTTCTCCGGAAGCTACGTGGCCAACACTAGTCTCTCACCTTGTGGTACTCAGGGTACATGTTCTCTGGTAGCTGCTTCTACAGAGACACGGCTCTTCTCCGGAAGCTACGTGGCCAACACTAGTCTCTCACCTTGTGGTTCTCAGGGTACATGTTCTCTGGTAGCTGCTTCTACAGAGACACGGCTCTTCTCCGGAAGCTACGTGGCCAACACTAGACTCTCACCTTGTGGTTCTCAGGGTACATGTTCTCTGGTAGCTGCTTCTACAGAGACACGGCTCTTCTCCGGAAGCTACGTGGCCAACACTAGTCTCTCACCTTGTGGTTCTCAGGGTACATGTTCTCTGGTAGCTGCTTCTACAGAGACACGGCTCTTCTCCGGAAGCTACGTGGCCAACACTAGTCTCTCACCTTGTGGTTCTCAGGGAACATGTTCTCTGGTAGCTGCTTCTACAGAGACACGGCTCTTCTCCGGAAGCTACGTGGCCAACACTAGTCTCTCACCTTGTGGTACTCAGGGTACATGTTCTCTGGTAGCTGCTTCTACAGAGACACGGCTCTTCTCCGGAAGCTACGTGGCCAACACTAGTCTCTCACCTTGTGGTTCTCAGGGAACATGTTCTCTGGTAGCTGCTTCTACAGAGACACGGCTCTTCTCCGGAAGCTACGTGGCCAACACTAGTCTCTCACCTTGTGGTTCTCAGGGAACATGTTCTCTGGTAGCTGCTTCTACAGAGACACGGCTCTTCTCCGGAAGCTACGTGGCCAACACTAGTCTCTCACCGTGTGGTTCTCAGGGTACATGTTCTCTGGTAGCTGCTTCTACAGAGACACGGCTCTTCTCCGGAAGCTACGTGGCCAACACTAGTCTCTCACCTTGTGGTTCTCAGGGAACATGTTCTCTGGTAGCTGCTTCTACAGAGACACGGCTCTTCGGAAGACGTTCAACACGGGGATTGTGTGACAACGTTGAATTATCAGGATAGCTCGTACAATTCAATTCCCCCAACCAACCGAAGGCTAAAGTGTCCCACCACGAGGTAAAAGTGTTTGGTCACTTCCCCCAGCCACACCCAGCAACTCAGGCCCGACTCGGACATGAACCAATCAGAGCTGATCTCTGGGTCATAGGTAGCCTCGGCCCACCCAACATGCGCAGTGCGCCCCCACAAGCTCTGACCCCCAAGTCACACTTCGCATCGAGCAATACCATCCCCGTTGCGCTCCTGTTTCATTGATATTTGGGCTTAACATCTCATATTTTTCAACGTGGCTAATCAAGACAATGAGTGGGTGAAATATGAAGATGAAATAGGGGGATGTTTGGAGGAAAGGGGCAAGTAGGTGGGCGGGGAGGATAGGGGAAGGTTGAGGATCGGGGAAAGGATTGATTGATATTTGGGCTTAACGTCTTATATTTTTGCAGCTTGGCTAGTCAAGACGATGAATGAAGATGAAATTGGGGGCTCTTTGGAGGAAATGGGCTAGTAGGAGGGCTTGTGAAGAAGGAATAGGGGAGGAAAGGGGAGTGTGGTGTGGACTGCACTTCGTCTGACTTCTCCTCCTCGACCAGTCTGGCTAGGGTGGCCCTACCAGAAGCATACGCTTCCGCCGGCATAAATTTCGGGATTAACAAAGCACGCAAACCTGCCCACCACGATAAGGTAGCAGTCCCTGGGCAGGATAGGGGAAAGGGGGAGGACGTGGACTGACTTTCGTCTGGCTTCTAAAGGCAGTCTCTACACGTGGTGACTACTCATCCTGTGACCAAATACACTGGCATAGTCACACATTAATTACCCGGACACAATCGACCACGCCAACAACTGGTCAAAATTTTGAATTTGTTGAATTTTTGAATTTATTGGGTTTAAGGGCGATTCAACCAAATAGGTCATTTTGCGCCACCAAGATAGTGTTTTGCAAGCTTAAGAATTAAGTAACTATTAAAGTAGTAATTATGTTTTTATTTTATATGAATTAAATTTGAGTTATTTTATATTTAATACCTATTGGTTGTATTGTATTTTTTTAAATTGTTGGAAAAACTGTGTGCGGATAAAAATTTTTAAAAGTTTATCACAATTCTCGTATGACAGAAGTTCTTCATACAACGGGGAAAGCTTTAATTGTGTTTTCAACACATCATGTTTGGTACATTCCGACAATATGTGACGTACAGTCAGAGTAACGTCACAAGTGTCACATTTAGGGACAACTTTTTCTCTAGTGAGGAGATAGCCATGAGTCAAACGAGTGTGGCCAATGCGAACCCGTGCCAACACAACCTTTTCCTGGCGAGAAAGACGGGAAGATGGGGGCCGAACTTTATTGATTAATTTAGGCATCACACTGTGCAACTTGTTCAGTGGCACTTGGTCCCAAGCAGCTTGTCGTTTATATAAAATGACTTGTTTGAACGCACTCTTGACATCTGGAACAGGGACGATATCGAAGTCAACATGGCGATGTTGACAGGCTGCCTTTGCAGCCTGATCGGCCAATTCGTTTCCTTCGATTCCCACGTGTCCAGGTACCCAGCAAAATTCGATTGTATAATTCCTCGAATTGAGTTTCCCCAGATAAATCTGAATGTCTTGGACCAAGTGATGGACGGGATGCATGACACAAATTACTTGAAGTCCACTCATGCTATGCGAACAAATTAAAAACTTACCCTTTGGAGAACGTGATATATATTTCAGAGCTTCGCGAATGGCGACCAACTCTGCGGTGAAAACTGAACACATGTCGTGTAACCTGAATTGTTCAGTTAAGGCGTCGCAAATAAAAGCTACATCCTACCTTTTTGTCAATTTTGGAGCCATCTCTGAACACCAAAGTAAACCCACGGTGTTTATGGCAAATTTCCAGAAAGTGAATTTTGAATTTGAGATCCGAAGTAGAAATTTTATCAAAACGACAAAAATCAAATCTCATAACCGGTTCCGGTATAATCAAGGTGGATTAGTACCCAAAATTGAGTTGAAAAGATTTGGCATATCAAATTCTAAAATTGTAAATAAATGTAAAACACGCAAGCCCGTTGGTAATGTAGCCAACGGTTTACTATCAAAATGTCTGACAAATTTGTCGTTAAAAAGAATCTGATGTGATGGATGATTTGGTATTGCTCGGATCTTCATTACGTACGCGCCCATCAAGTAGTTTCTTTGCTCTGCCAAAGTGGACTCTCCTGCCTCAGCATAGAGGCTGACGACGGGGCTTGTTCGAAATGCACCTAGCGCAAGACGAAGGCCACTATGATGGACGGTATCGAGCAATTTAAGAGTCGTATCACGAGCGGAAGAGTATACAAAACAACCATAATCCATTTTTGATTTAATTATCGCTCCATACACGCGTAGCAGACAGGTGCGACCCCATTTCGTGTAATGCTAACATGCACCGTTTTCTCAGTAGGGAATGTGCATGAATTTTCTACAGCTCTGAAAGTACGTGGAATATATTATTATTCATCTAAAGACATCACAAACCTAGTTTAAAAGTTTAAAAATTAACTCATTATACTTCTATACATGTTCAAAGATTTTGATTATCTGTTTCCCGCATTATTATTTTTAAACGGTATGTGACGTCACAATCCATGAAAATCACTGCTTATATGAATGACTTTGCATATAACCTTCTTGGACTTTACCACCGCCTCCTGGACGAAACAATCAAATTTTCAAGGTCATTAAGCTAACCTTGTCAACATTTTTACTCAAGCCGTTGTCGAGTCTGCTTTATATGAATAACAACACCCAATATTTACTGATATTATTCGAAATGTGTCAAGAGATAGCACCACTGCTGCGCAACATGGCTGACAGTTAGAGGGTAACAAACTGACAGGAGATCATGGATCCGCCTAAACATGTTATTGCGCAAAGTAAGTTTTTAACTTTATTCTGAAATATACATATATTTGAAAGCAAATAGAGCCTAAAGGAACCTCAATGGAAGAGAGGCAGTGTTAATCGGTGGCCTTTTAATTGCATGTGGTTAATTTACATTATGATCAGAACATGAACTTCGAACCTTCGGATACTGGTGTGTCCCCTGATCCAAAATCCCCATAATATCAAAGGCATCTTGGATACAAAACGCAACCAGCAAGCAAACAGCAACTATCCAGCAAAGCTGGATATTCACTGACGCAACAATATCGCTTATGTTTCTTTGGAATCGTTGCCATTCTCATATAAACACTGACAAATGACACTGACAAATGACATCCAGCGGCTCTGTTGCCCTCTAGCTATTACTTCACGATTTCGCCGCCAGAGATCATATCTGCAACATTTAGTGCCGAATATGAAAATAGGATTGGTATTATTGTTTTTATAGTAATAGGGCTTCAAAATTAATAACTAGGCGTACTAGACATTAATTCGATTTTATATGATTTTGGATATGATAATTTCCAAATAAGCGTTATTTTATTTATCATTTTATGATTGGTTGATTGCTGATACATGGAAAGTGACGTATGCCCCGTTTTCCCCGCCATAAATATGTGTGAAACTCTAAGCTCGTTTTTATAAATGAAACTTTATTCTATGTCATCGAAATAAAATATTTTTGTATTCAAGAAGTTAATCCTAATCTAGTAAAATGCTATAAAAAATTATGCATATTTCCCATTGAACAATATTATGATGATGCCAGTTGAGCTTCACGTCAAACTCCATACCGAGAAGACGGACATGGGGCCTGAACAATAAATGAATTTTAAGAAGTAAATGGTCAAACCTGGATTACCACGGTTCACTGTTATCCTTGGTTCGATCCCCGTCGGCTGTTATCAGTCTTCTCCTCGCGATAAAATGTCCCGAGCCCGTCGACCACTACTCCTCTCTTCTAGTTCCTCTCTACCCTAGTGGTATTCACGGAGTGAACATAAAATATTTTTTTTCAACGAAAATTAACAAAAATCACTTTTTTATGTTTCCTGTGACTGTATCTTTCCAATTATGTAAGGCGCATGCTTCAAATAGTACGTATTTATGTTTTCAATCAATTAAATTACGTTGAATTGCCTAGAGCCTAGTACGCCATTCACCATTAGCAACATGCACACAGCCTACTGGATACTACAGTCAGCTGTTGTACGTTGATTCTGTAGCCAACGTATGAAATGAAACCAAATATCGCCCGCAAACTTGAAGGAAGGGTTATTTATTTTATGGGTATAAATTAATTTTAAAATAGTAAACCCTTCTTCAAATTACCTCTTCTTCAAAATTGAAGAAGGGGTAATTTATCGAAAATACTGTGATTATTATACAGTAACTTGTGTTTAAGTTGGTGCACCTGCTGATAACAAAGAACCAAAGCACTTGTTTTGCTACAGAGATATTTCTCTTCATCCCAGTTTTGAACAATGGCGAATGGCGTGCATAGGCCTAGGCATAGGCTCTAGCCAATTCAACAGAATTAAATTGATTTAAAACATAAATACGCACTATTTGAAGCATGCGCCTTTCATAATTGGAAAGATACATTTACAGGTAACATAAAAAAGTGATTTTTGATCATTTTCGTTGAAAAAAAATATTTTGTTCACTCCGTGAATACCCGTTTTAGGCCTAGTCTAGTACATCTTGTAACTTGCGTCTTGTCTGTAGTTTTCACATAGTTTTCCAATTTAGTTCGTCTTCAGTTCACATGTCCCTCGTCTGTGTACCACACGTTCAACACACGTCTGTTCAGCTCCAGCAGCCGATCTCGTCTGAATTCCAGGAAATGGCGTCCTCCTTCCTTGCAACTTATTAGAGGGGTTTCCAAACGTTAAAACAAAACCTTCCGCACCGCCTTCTTGAACGTCAAGGTCCTCTGAATACACCACCTAGCGGCGTGTCGGTAAACCTCCTAGTTAGGTCGTCGCAACCCGTTCCACAATGTTAAAATCACATGTTATTCAAATGGGAGAAATGTGAAAGAAAACAAATGAAGTGATCTGTCAAATAGAATTACCTCCTTAAAAGGAAAAAAATCATCATATTTTATAATCTTCAATCATTATATTCTATCAATATTTCTCTTTTACGTGTTTAAAGTATTGTGTTTCATATCTACAACAGATATTTAATTATTATAACAGTTTTTTTAGTGAGACCCAAAATGGCGATTTTAGTTCTCTGCGACGACCTAACTTGCGAGTTCGACGAGCCCCCGCTAGGCGGAGATCAAGAGGACCTTGGTTCTTTATTGTGATTGTTTCATTTAATTATCACTGCACACTATGACTGCTTAGGTACTGCACAAGGTCCACTAGATCGCTTGTAGCGCGCGCGCTTCGCAATAGGGAAGTCTCATCAAAAATAAATATTCCTCAAAGTACCTAAAAATGGAAGCTCATTATCTAAAAATACGGGCGGTATAGTTGTTATATCTGAGAAGCGTATATTTCCAATTCTATTAGCATTTTAAGTTTGAAATTTGGAACTTCCCGTTCCGTAATTGAAAAACGGCTCTTGACGTCATATGTCATGTAAGCAACAACTGCCTCCTTGAAGTATTCTTAATAATATCAACGATACTAAGTTGGATATTTTACAATATCTAGGATGCAGTGACTTTACAACAATGCCTTTTATACCACTGTTTTCTTCAGAAAATACATTTTGATACAGTATTTACCAAAACGTGTTTAAAATAATGCAATTATTTATCATATTGTTGTTAATTAATGTTGAGAAGTGTTCATTTACTAACTAGAAATAAATATTGGTTCAGTTAAAGTCTTATGAGAGCAATAATCTACTAAAGGGTGGGATTCCAGTACTATTTGTATGATATAAAATTATTGTTTACTGACATATGACGTCAGAACCTTTTAATCACGGGCAAGATGGCGCAGGTTTGTTTCTGAGCGTGTTTTGACAGCAATATCTTTGACTTGCTGTTAAAGCGATGTTAATGCACCTTTCGAGCCGAAACCAATTAGTTCCCGTTTATTTTAACTTGAGGTAACCAGACAGCACATAAAAAAAATGCGTGAGACTTCCCTATTACTCCGCTAGGAGTAAATCCAGTAGACCTTGGGTACTGCACTGATCTTTAACACGGCCCGGTGGATGTACATTTCACTTATCCACGTCAAACAACTCAATGTCCAAACCCAACGCGGGTTATTGCTAGCAGGCCTATGACCGTTACATGTTCTACTCAGCGTGTGACTAGATAATTTATTTTTTATCTAGATAAGATAAAAGATAAAGTGTAAAAAAATTATCTAGATAATAGATAAAAGATTAAAATAATTATCTAGATAATTTTGAAAAGATAAAAGATAATAATGATATTATTGAGTTATTGACATGTTTCTTTAAAAGCAAAAAAAAAAAGTATTAAATTTGGAGTTGGCTGCAGTGCGGCCGCCAAGTGCTGTATTCTCTCGACCATGTTTTGTAACTCAATGCGTGGTAGTGATCTTCTTTACCGACTTCCTTTAACACGAGGCAATAACAAATTGCCGCCATCTTCAAAAAAGGGGAAAACCAGAAGAAGTATTTTTCGTTTTGAAAAATGGTATATTTTATTATTATTTTGTATCTTTACTATGGTTAAACATTTTATCTATTTTTTTTTTTATCAAAAAGCTTAAAATTTTAGATAAGATAATCTGTATTTTTATCTAGATAAAAGATAAAGATAACACCAAAAAAATTAGCTAGATAAAGATGATAGATAACAGATTTTATCTAGATACGTTATCTAGATAAGTCTCAACACTGGTTCTACTACGATGGAGTAGGGAAGATTGACGTTCTCAGCTTTGACGACAAAGATCTGTCGTCTAAAACTGAAGACGTGACCAATGTCAGCCTCTTTTAAGCCCACGGTAATGTATGCCATCCCATAGGTGACTCAAGCCTGACAAGTTTTGTCAGCTCGGCCTTGACGGCGTGGTGTGGGATGTAGGGGCTAACATTGGACAGCACCAAACGCTCAGCAGGGGTGACCAGCCTGCGCGCAGAGACAAACATTGTTCCTTGATCGATATACCTCCGTGGTCCAGCATGAAAGAGTCCACCAAGGCCTTGGATTCTAAGTAGCAGCACACACGGCCCTGCGACAACTTGGAGGCAAAAGTTATGTTTTTGCCCCCAATGAGGTCTGCCAGGGACGGCAAGTACTGGTAGATGGTGACATGGTCGATGGAAGGGAACAGTATTGCCTGGTCTTTCTTGGGACACGGCGGACCAAAGGAGGGCCCAGACCGCGACGCTGCTGGCCCGCCCCCGAGAGCAAGGCCTGCGCCATGGTTGGCTTGGTTACGCTAGGGGACCACCTGGGTTGCAGGGGTCGATGAGGCTGACGCGAACTGTCGTGCGCTGGATGAACCAGCCACTACTGTACTCACAGCCTCGTCAGTGTTGGTCACTATTGGGATGTCCGACAGTGAACGAAGCTATTCCTATTAGGGTATTTGGAGAACGGCTGAGCTGTGGGCGTCTGTCCATCTTGGGGACAGCTAGGACGGTCACGGGGAGAGTGGCTGGTTGAGCCAGCTCACTAACGTTTTTGGGGTCAGTGCTGGGTGCCGCCAGGGCACTGAGGGCATCCACTACAGGGCCGATGGTAGTCGAGACCTTAAGCCCCCTGTGAACAGGGAGCACAGTCGGCTCGGTTTGATCTTTACGGGTAAGGGCTACTTTTGAGGGCTTGCCTCGCCCATCCTTCGTTGTCGGACCCAACAATGCCTTGGATTTTAGAAAATCCTGAGGCCTTGGGTTGCTCATTGCGAGCACCAAAAAACATCAAATGTAACGACACCAAATGTAAGAGGAGAAAAAAGTGAATGAGAATTGAAAACAATATATTGCAAAATGCACGACGAGAATCACACAGACAGTTTTCCGTGCAGTCGCAGGGGGCGGATAGACTCAGCAAACGACTAAGCTGACCCGCACCGCCACGCAACGTAAACAACACTGGAAGTTAAACAGGAAGCGGGAGCGATCGTGAAACACGTCCGCTCGCGACGAGGTCTGAAGTGTTATTTCCACAATAAGTGTTAGTAACGCTGGCAGACCGCGTTGAAAACACTACGAAATGACAACGACCCACATTGCAAAGCATTAAAAAATGTCGGGAAGTATAATGGGAATAAGAAACATGTGCAATGTTCATTCTTGAATTGTTGTTAAATTGTTTATTTTTATTACCTTTGAGAACTTTTCGCCAGAAAGTTCGTAGATATGGACGCGTACACGTATCAACGCGTCACACACATTGTTTTCCTAGTAAATAAATAATATAGCTGTTTTGCTAGAACAAGTTTATTTTTTTATTCTTTTTCATGTTCTTTTCCTTTTCAACGGCAGTTTTTGGAACTCACTCGATCATTACAGTGTCGAATGAAGGTTTGTCCATGCTCGACTTTTGTGAGAATACAGTGAGGACTCTTGCTGCAATCTCTATCTCCAAACATGAATTGTGGCACAAGAGGTTAGGCCAGTAGGAAAGGAATGAACCAACTTAAGAATGTTTCACAGGTTTGGAATTTGAGCAACGTGTTACCTGCATATAAGGTAAGCAAACAGTTGTTCCTTTTCGCAAAAAGGGAAAAAGGGATAAGGAAATCCTTGAGATAGTTCACTCTGATGTAATGGGTCCCATGGAAGGAACTTCCTGGTGTGGGTCTAGATATTGCTTAATATTTGTGGATAATTTTTCACGCAAAACGTTTGGTTACATGTTAAAAATTAAGGACCAAACGTTTTCGATTGATATTTGGGCTTAACGTCTTATACTTTTGCAACTTGGCTAATGAAGACGATGAGTTGGTGATAATGAAGATGAAGATTGATTGATATTTGGGCTTAACGTCTCATATTTTTGCAACGAGGCTAATCGAGACAATGAGTGGGTGATAGATGAAGATGCAATAGGGGCTGTTTGGAGGAAAGGGGCAAGTAGGAGGGCGGGGTAAAAAATTGGAAGGGGGAGGAAAAGGGAGGGAGGAGGTTGTGGACTGCATTTCGTCTCAAAGTTGAAGAATTCAAAGTGATGGTGGAAAATCGGACAGGAAAAACTATCAAATGTTTAAGGTCAGACGGTGATTGGGAATATATTTCAAATGAATTTGAAAGATTTCTCATTGATAATGGAATGAGCCATCAGAGAACTGTCCGATATACTTCTCAGCTAAATGGTGTTGCGGAGGGCTGCAATCGATATAATAGAGAGCGCACTAGGTGTAGCTGTTGAGGCAAAAATTTCCTAAAAAATATTGGGCTCTAGCTATGAACTCTGCCGTCTATCTTAAGAACTTGTCACCCACCAAGGCAGTTAAGGGAGCAACCCCTGAGGAAGCTTGGAGGAGGCCAGTAGGAGCTCAGAAGGTTGACGTGTCGCATCTATGGATTTTTGGCTGCAGAGCTCGGATGCACATTCCCAAACAACTCAGAACCAAGCTTGATAAGAGATCTAATGAAATGATCTTTGTGGGTTATGACCTAGACACCAAAGGCTATAGGCGTATTAGCCCAGATAACCCAAGCAAAGCTGTAACTGTTAGGATGTTGAATTCTTTGAATCTCTAGTAAACAGCAGTCTAACACAATTCCACAACCCAACCTTGAGGATGAGCCATAAAACAGCATGGAGCTCCAAATCCAGCAGGTTCTGGTTGTAGTAGGCCATGGGGATGGTGAAGGATCCCAAAAAGACTCAGTATCTCATCAGTGAGTACCAGTGAAAGTGAGGGCTCAGGTAATAACTACAATCTCATAGGGGGGAATTACCCTGGTAGGGAACGCGTGCCCAAATGGACCCTAATTATGAGTACTCTTTTCTGCTTGTTGGACCCGAGTTTCAAAGAACTTAAGTAACGGGTGATATAAAGCTATGGGACAAAACTATGAAAGAAGAAGTAGCTAGATGCGTTTCACGAAAACAAAACTTGGGAGTTGGTTACTAGGCCTCCAAATATAAATATTGGTAAGTGCAAATGGGTATACAAACTGAAACAAGGTTCAGAAGAGACTCCACGGTATAATGCCAGGCTTGTGGCAAAGGGCCTTACCAAAGTAACAGGGAAAGACTATGATCATACATACGCGCATGTTGTTAAGTTATCCTCCCTTAGAATTTTATTTGGAGTTGCCGTTCAGCTTGACCTGGAGATAGATGACATTGATATAACCACAGCGTTCTTCAATGGTGATCTAAATAAGGATATTTATACTAAGCAAGTTGAGGGTTTTGTAAATAAGGGAGATGAACATCTGGTCTGTGAGCTGCAGAGGAGTTTATGTGGTTTGAAACAGTCAGATTTTGGAATGATAGGATAAATAGTTTCCTTGATAGTAATGGTTATCTATCCAAACGATGGGACCCGTGAGAAGGTTAGGAAAATCCTTAAAGGACAGCCTAGGGAATTTCTAGTCGTCAGTCTTTTGTCCAAAATAATAACGAGCAGATACTAGAACCCTACAAATTGAAGCACGACATAAACCCAAACGCTATAGCACATACTACTATCATACTTCTCAAATCCCGGCGGTTACTTAGGTTGGAATTCATAGTCGGCCCCTACACCTAGGGGCACCCATTGTTGCTATGGATTTGTTTTGTTTATGGGAAATAACATGCAAACAATTGTTACCTTGGTAACAATGGGCGCCCCTAGGTGTAGGGGCCGACTTTGAATTCCAACCTTAGTCTCGGAAGCTGTGCGTGCTCTTTCTTGTTGGTCGGAGAACATGTGAATGTAATCGATGTTTACTACCTTGTACAAAGAGAGCAACAAATATGTCTCCATTTGAACGTTGCCGGCTGCTTCTAGTTTGTGAACTCACTAACCATGGGGATGGTACGTGGCGGGGCTCTCATGCTGGGAAATCTCCCCCCCCCCCCAACATTCCCCCGACGGGCAAAGTAGTGACATCATCAATCAGACAGAAACCACTTTATTTCAAGCTACATCTCACGCTATACATTGGTATGTACATTGGTCGCGGGGTCTTGGAAGCTTCTGACACGCACACGTCGGGGTGGCTGTGAGCTTCTGGTCGCCTGCCGCTTAGGCCCCGCCCATACACGGCTGACACGCGCACGTCGGGGTGGCTGTGAGCTTCTGGTCGCCTGCCGCTTAGGCCCCGCCCATACACGGCTGACACAAACGTCGGAGTGGCTGTGAGCTTCTGGTCGCCTGCCGCTTAGGCCCCGCCCATACACGGCTGACACGCGCACGTCGGAGTGGCTGTGAGCTTCTGGTCGCCTGCCGCTTAGGCCCCGCCCATACACGGCTGACACAAACGTCGGAGTGGCTGTGAGCTTCTGGTCGCCTGCCGCTTAGGCCCCGCCCATACACGGCTGACACGCGCACGTCGGAGTGGCTGTGAGCTTCTGGTCGCCTGCCGCTTAGGCCCCGCCCATACACGGCTGACACAAACGTCGGAGTGGCTGTGAGCTTCTGGTCGCCTGCCGCTTAGGCCCCGCCCATACACGGCTGACACGCGCACGTCGGAGTGGCTGTGAGCTTCTGGTCGCCTGCCGCTTAGGCCCCGCCCATACACGGCTGACACAAACGTCGGAGTGGCTGTGAGCTTCTGGTCGCCTGCCGCTTAGGCCCCGCCCATACACGGCTGACACAAACGTCGGAGTGGCTGTGAGCTTCTGGTCGCCTGCCGCTTAGGCCCCGCCCATACACGGCTGACACAAACGTCGGAGTGGCTGTGAGCTTCTGGTCGCCTGCCGCTTAGGCCCCGCCCATACACGGCTGACACAAACGTCGGAGTGGCTGTGAGCTTCTGGTCGCCTGCCGCTTAGGCCCCGCCCATACACGGCTGACACGCGCACGTCGGGGTGGCTGTGAGCTTCTGGTCGCCTGCCGCTTAGGCCCCGCCCATACACGGCTGACACAAACGTCGGGGTGGCTGTGAGCTTCTGGTCGCCTGCCGCTTAGGCCCCGCCCATACACGGCTGACACGCGCACGTCGGGGTGGCTGTGAGCTTCTGGTCGCCTGCCGCTTAGGCCCCGCCCATACACGGCTGACACAAACGTCGGAGTGGCTGTGAGCTTCTGGTCGCCTGCCGCTTAGGCCCCGCCCATACACGGCTGACACAAACGTCGGAGTGGCTGTGAGCTTCTGGTCGCCTGCCGCTTAGGCCCCGCCCATACACGGCTGACACAAACGTCGGAGTGGCTGTGAGCTTCTGGTCGCCTGCCGCTTAGGCCCCGCCCATACACGGCTGACACAAACGTCGGAGTGGCTGTGAGCTTCTGGTCGCCTGCCGCTTAGGCCCCGCCCATACACGGCTGACACAAACGTCGGAGTGGCTGTGAGCTTCTGGTCGCCTGCCGCTTAGGCCCCGCCCATACACGGCTGACACGCGCACGTCGGGGTGGCTGTGAGCTTCTGGTCGCCTGCCGCTTAGGCCCCGCCCATACACGGCTGACACAAACGTCGGAGTGGCTGTGAGCTTCTGGTCGCCTGCCGCTTAGGCCCCGCCCATACACGGCTGACACGCGCACGTCGGAGTGGCTGTGAGCTTCTGGTCGCCTGCCGCTTAGGCCCCGCCCATACACGGCTGACACGCGCACGTCGGGGTGGCTGTGAGCTTCTGGTCGCCTGCCGCTTAGGCCCCGCCCATACACGGCTGACACGCGCACGTCGGGGTGGCTGTGAGCTTCTGGTCGCCTGCCGCTTAGGCCCCGCCCATACACGGCTGACACAAACGTCGGGGTGGCTGTGAGCTTCTGGTCGCCTGCCGCTTAGGCCCCGCCCATACACGGCTGACACAAACGTCGGGGTGGCTGTGAGCTTCTGGTCGCCTGCCGCTTAGGCCCCGCCCATACACGGCTGACACGCGCACGTCGGGGTGGCTGTGAGCTTCTGGTCGCCTGCCGCTTAGGCCCCGCCCATACACGGCTGACACAAACGTCGGAGTGGCTGTGAGCTTCTGGTCGCCTGCCGCTTAGGCCCCGCCCATGCACGGCTGACACAAACGTCGGAGTGGCTGTGAGCTTCTGGTCGCCTGCCGCTTAGGCCCCGCCCATACACGGCTGACACGCGCACGTCGGAGTGGCTGTGAGCTTCTGGTCGCCTGCCGCTTAGGCCCCGCCCATACACGGCTGACACGCGCACGTCGGGGTGGCTGTGAGCTTCTGGTCGCCTGCCGCTTAGGCCCCGCCCATACACGGCTGACACGCGCACGTCGGGGTGGCTGTGAGCTTCTGGTCGCCTGCCGCTTAGGCCCCGTCCATACACGGCTGACACAAACGTCGGAGTGGCTGTGAGCTTCTGGTCGCCTGCCGCTTAGGCCCCGCCCATACACGGCTGACACAAACGTCGGGGTGGCTGTGAGCTTCTGGTCGCCTGCCGCTTAGGCCCCGCCCATACACGGCTGACACGCGCACGTCGGGGTGGCTGTGAGCTTCTGGTCGCCTGCCGCTTAGGCCCCGCCCATACACGGCTGACACAAACGTCGGGGTGGCTGAGGGGTGCTGGCGGCCGCCTTGCGCCCGCCCCTGCACGGCTGACACGCGCACGTCGGGGGATGTTTCAGACCGCCAACTGCTTCGCCACGTCTGTCAACATCCGGATCCCCAGACCGAACACCAAAGTGCCCCACCACGAGGTAAAAGTGTTCGGTCACTTCCCCCAGCCACACCCAGCAACTCAGGCCCGACTCGGACATGAACCACTCAGAGCTGATCTCTGGGTCATAGGTAGCCTCGGCCCACCCAACATGCGCAGTGCGCCCCCACAAGCTCTGATTCCCAAGTCACACTTCGCATCAAGCAATGCCATCCCCGTCGCGCTCATGGCCAAACCATGTAACAAAAAAACGCGGTTTTCCCAGTCAAAAATAGGCCAAACACACTCTACACGTGGTGACTACTCATCCTACGACCAAATACACTGGCATAGTAACCCACTCATAACCCGGCCACAATCGACCACGACAACAACTGGTACAATGATATATATATATATGAAACAATAAATGAAGCGAATACAATGCAAAATCTTAAAATCTACAATAAAACGAAAATAAAACAGCCGCTGTCGTGCTCGACCGTGGCCAGGTTCGGTGCTATACACGCGCACCCGTGAGCTACCTCGCCACATCACTGTTGTCCCCGATCGTAGAATGGATCAACCACACGTCTACAAGAATGTGTTTGGCAACGTTGGATTGTTATTATTGTTTCCGGTCAAGAGTGGGCCAGAACCAATGATAACAATATAACGTTTGGGCACCCCCCCTCCCCCGGTGAATGGTCTAGAGATAATCTGCCTAGCACGACGTGAACGACTGCGTTAGATGCGAGGCGTGAGTTGGACCCCAAGCCGGTTCACCATGAACCTCACCGGGAACCCACTAGACAAGCGAGCAGGACGGAATCCCGCGCTCCAAAAACCAGCCCCAGGTGATCCATGTACAGGTCTAAACCCAGAGCCACCGCGATGTAGCCGAGGGAAGCGACCCTCGTGTTGAGACAAGTTGGCGCCCGGTCAGCAGGGTGATGGGAGGTAGTTGATGTGTCTGTGAAGGAACAAACATAACAAATTAACTCATGTCAAGGAAGGAAGCAGGGTTGCAGGTGGTCGGAGGTGAGTCTGTGAGGGAACACACATAACAAATTAACTCATGTCAAGAAAGGGAGCAGGGTTGCAGGTGGTCGGAGGTGAGTCTGTGAGGGAACACACATAACAAATTAACTCATGTCAAGAAAGGGAGCAGGGTTGCAGGTGGTCGGAGGTGAGTCTGTGAGGGAACACACATAACAAGTAACTCATGTCAAGGAAGGAAGCAGTGTTGCAGGAGGTCGGAGGTGAGTCTGTGAGGGAACACACATAACAATTAACTCATGTCAAGAAAGGGAGCAGGGTTGCAGGTGGTCGGAGGTGAGTCTGTGAGGGAACACACATAACAAATTAACTCATGTCAAGAAAGGGAGCAGGGTTGCAGGTGGTCGGAGGTGAGTCTGTGAGGGAACACACATAACAAGTAACTCATGTCAAGAAAGGGAGCAGGGTTGCAGGTGGTCGGAGGTGAGTCTGTGAGGGAACACACATAACAAGTAACTCATGTCAAGGAAGGAAGCAGTGTTGCAGGAGGTCGGAGGCGAGTCTGTGAGGGAACACACATAACAATTAACTCATGTTAAAGCAGGATGCAGGGTTGCAGGCGGTTGCAGGTGAGTCTGTGAGGTAACACACATAACAATTAACTCATGCCAAGGAAGGAAGCAGGGTTGCAGGAGGTCGGAGGTGAGTCTGTGAGGTAACACACATAACAAGTAACTCATGTCAAGGAAGGAAGCAGGGTTGCAGGAGGTCGGAGGTGAGTCTGTGAGGGAACACACATAACAATTAACTCATGTTAAAGCAGGATGCAGGGTTGCAGGCGGTTGCAGGTGCGTGGAGGTGCGTGGCGGACATGGTCCGCCACCGTTACTAACATTTATTGACAGCAATAAAAAAGTAATTTCTGCCTCCAATACGTATCAGATCGCGTTTAAATTTTATAGTAGTGACCAAACGAAAATTTGCTATTATATATCCACCACACATTTTTCTGTTACTGCGTTTCAGCAAAATATTTCGAGTACTATGGCTATCGCACATTTTGCCTCCATTTTGTTTCAGAAAAATATTTTTCAGTAACTCTAGTGTCACTTTTTAACTGTTTTAACGATTTTGTCACAAACCTACACACCTTCAATACACATTGAGGCTTGTGAATGGTCCATATCAAAAGTTTATCGGACCTTCCGTTCAACCGCTATCGACAGACATATAATAAAAAATAAACAAATAAACAAAAAAACAGAACGAGTGCCATAAAATTCTAAAGGAGATTTCCCTTCGCTCGCTAACTTATTAGTTAGAATAGTGTATTCAGCATCACTTCTTTATATTCAGAGCTTCTTGCCAATCATCCAATTTATTATAACTGATAACATTTTGTTTATGTTCGTTAGTTTCAATATCTGTTTGTATAATATATTTCAATTGCAACTTGACGTTAGTTGGAGTAGAACATGAAGCACTATGATTTACCTGTTTTCAACCTTTGGCCTTCTACAACAAACACAACTAGTCTAGCACCATCTACCATTAATTAATATAATCTTATGTAAACCTCCGTATAATTTCCCGTACGTCCAAATTTCGTTTCTACCTTTTAGTTGTCGTGACTTTTTAGAGAATGCAACACTTGTTTCTATCCAGCGCCTCGTGAAAGTTCTCCATCATGGGGGACACCTCCTAGTTGTCGTGACTGTTTAGAGTATGCAGCACTTGTTTCTATCCAGCGCCTCGTGAAAGTTCTCCATCATGGGGGACACCTCCTAGTTGTCGTGACTGTTTAGAGAATGCAGAACTTGTTTCTATCCAGCGCCTCGTGAAAGTTCTCCATCATGGGGGACACCTCCTAGTTGTCGTGACTGTTTAGAGAATGCAACACTTGTTTCTATCCAGCGCCTCGTGAGAGTTCTCCATCATGAGGGAGGCCTCCTAGTTGTCGTGACTGTTTAGAGTATGCAACACTTGTTTCTATCCAGCGCCTCGTGAAAGTTCTCCATCATGGGGGACACCTCCTAGTTGTCGTGACTGTTTAGAGTATGCAGCACTTGTTTCTATCCAGCGCCTCGTGAAAGTTCTCCATCATGGGGGACACCTCCTAGTTGTCGTGACTGTTTAGAGAATGCAGAACTTGTTTCTATCCAGCGCCTCGTGAAAGTTCTCCATCATGGGGGAAACCTCCTAGTTGTCGTGACTGTTTAGAGAATGCAACACTTGTTTCTATCCAGCGCCTCGTGAGAGTTCTCCATCATGAGGGAGGCCTCCTAGTTGTCGTGACTGTTTAGAGTATGCAACACTTGTTTCTATCCAGCGCCTCGTGAAATTTCTCCATCATGGGGACACCTCCTGGTTGTCGTGACTGTTTAGAGAATGCAACACTTGTTTCTATCCAGCGCCTCGTGAGAGTTCTCCATCATGAGGGAGGCCTCCTAGTTGTCGTGACTGTTTAGAGTATGCAACACTTGTTTCTATCCAGCGCCTCGTGAAAGTTCTCCATCATGGGGGACACCTCCTAGTTGTCGTGACTGTTTAGAGTATGCCGCACTTGTTTCTATCCAGCGCCTTGTGAGAGTTCTCCATCATGAGGGAGGCCTCCTAGTTGTCGTGACTGTTTAGAGTTTGCAGCACTTGTTTCTATCCAGCGCCTCGTGAAAGTTCTCCATCATGGGGGACACCTCCTAGTTGTCGTGACTGTTTAGAGTTTGCAGCACTTGTTTCTATCCAGCGCCTCGTGAAAGTTCTCCATCATGGGGGACACCTCCTAGTTGTCGTGACTGTTTAGAGTATGCAACACTTGTTTCTATCCAGCGCCTCGTGAAATTTCTCCATCATGGGGACACCTCCTAGTTGTCGTGACTGTTTAGAGAATGCAACACTTGTTTCTATCCAGCGCCTCGTGAGAGTTCTCCATCATGAGGGAGGCCTCCTAGTTGTCGTGACTGTTTAGAGTATGCAACACTTGTTTCTATCCAGCGCCTTGTGAAAGTTCTCCATCATGGGGACACCTTCTAGTTGTCGTGACTGTTTAGAGTTTGCAGCACTTGTTTCTATCCAGCGCCTCGTGGAAGTTCTCCATCATGGGGGACACCTCCTAGTTGTCGTGACTGTTTAGAGAATGCAACACTTGTTTCTATCCAGAGCCTCGTGAAAGTTCTCCATCATGGGGGACACCTCTTTGTACCCCTGCGAGCTGGCAGCCATACTGTTCACATTCAGCATGAGGTCCTTGAAGACGGCCACAACGTGCCAGTTGTACTTTGCGCTGCACTCGACGTAGCCGCACTTCCAGTGTTTCTTGACTAGGGTGACGATATCGCGTCGTTTCTCGCGGTACTCTGTCACTGGGACGCCTGGAATCATACAGTGAAGCATGTGAATAAATAAATATGCATGGGTATAAGTACATTTGTGACTAAACAATAATGTGAATATGTTTTAGTTATGCAAAGTAAATCACTTTCGTCAAAAGTTTTCGACGAAATACTAAGGGCCGGTCTTACAATCTGCTAATAAGAAAGTTATTTATAGCAATTAAGCTATTTGGAGGATTACAAGGGTTTTGATTGGTGGTTGCCGTGGAGAGACTGGACCTAAGAAGAACCTTTTAAAAATGTGTAGTTTTTTATTCTTGAACGGGTTGGTCATAAGTTTCTTTAGTCCCATACGTACATATGACATTCCTGTACAAGTAGGTAAATATTTATAATAAACCTAATAAAAGTAATAATTAGTGGTTAACTAATACATCTGTAAAACTCCTACTGCCCAAGTTTGAGTTTGAAAGCACATTGGATCCATTTGATTCGTATCTGTTTACAATTACAGTAGCACATAATGTATCCACTGGCTACAAGTTTCACACCTTATACAGTGCCTTGCACAGTACAGATGGTATGGAGATTATCTACATTACATACTACTGTCATTGCAAATCTGACGCGTTTGCGTGCAAGTTTTCTATACAATTTCATTTTTGCTATCATTACATTTCAGGCGATATTTGCAAGTCTGTACTATCAAAATATGACACACCAAGAAGGAAAATATTCCTTTTAGTCCGACCTACGATCTACTCTCCGGACGGAGCCACGCACAACACATCCGCACTTACCTCGACCTAGCTGTTCTAACATTCATTTTAGGTGTTACCTATAGGAAAGCATAATAGTTCACGTATCAGCGGCCATTTTAATGATTATTTCAAAAGTATAGACCCAGTAGTTTGTTATAACAATTTACGCATACTTGTACAAATGAGCAACGTGTCTACGTTTTCGCAACTTCAATTAGAGAAAAGCTAATTATCGGATACGAGAGGTTCTTAAAAATACGTACCAATAATGTGAGACAGTAATGAAATAAACTTTTTAGATAGAAAGTGCTCTGAACGAAAATTCATAGCTTGCACTAATATGCAGGGTGCGTAGTTTCATGGGCCAAACCGCTGCTTTTGAGGCCCAACTGCTGCACCCTGCAAATTAGGGCATGCTATGAATTTTCGTTCTAGGCACTTTCTATCTAGAAAGTTTATTTAATTATTTTCTCACATTATTGGCACTTATTCCTAAGGACCTCTCGTTCCAATCTGATCATTAGTTTATTGCCAATTGAAGTTGAAAAAACAAACACACTTTGCTCATTTTTACATATTATGATTCGTCAATTGTTATAACAAGTCAAGTACTGGGTCTATAATTTTGAAAGTTTTTTTAATTATTGTCTCACATTATTGCTGCGTATCTTTAAGGCCCTCTCGTTCTAATTCGGCCATTTGTTTTTCGCCAATTGAAGTTGGAAGAACAAACACACTTTGCTCACTTTTACATATTATGATGCGTGAATGGTTATAACAAGTTAACTACTTGGTCTATAATTTTGAAATAATCGTTTAAATGACCACTGATATGTGCACTAAATACGCGTCCTGAACTGTTTTACCCTTAAATGAATATTAAAGCAGCTAAAGTTCTTGTCTTTTTAACCTGAGCCCGGCGTTTTGCGAGTTCAAAGAAACTAGGATGTCGCCTGCTCTATTGTAAACCTTTCTAATTTGAAGGGTAGGATGGGCCTCCCCGGAACACCGAAGTACAATCACATCCAATACATAATATTGGTCCGCTGCTTGTGAACCATCAGTAACGAACGTCAACAGAAAACTGGGTGTAGGACTACTTCGTATACTCTTCTCGCTGTGCATAACATCACAAGCACTAACGTCTCGATTACCCTCTCGCTCCATCAATATCATCATTATACAAAATACAGGGCAACTCCACAGTGGATGATTGGGACTGTAGTCTGCGCGGAGATGCACTTCGGCTGTCAAACTGTGACATGTTTACAACGTGACACAATAGAAGAGGCGGCGCTCTGCGCGCTTTGATTCTGCCAAACGCCGGGCTCAGGTTAAAAAGACAAGAACTTTAGAACGAGATAGGTGTCGTATGTTATGCGCGTGAATTCGTAACTGTCAGCGGATTTGTCCCAACTCTGGGACTTCGTGACGTCAGAGGGCAAGTCAGTTACCAGTTATCAATTAGCCGGTTTATTAGGTATTTAATTTCGAAAACTAGAACTACGAATGTTTATTGGTTCGGGAGATATAATCAAAATAATGGAGCGCCGCGCGCGTGACCTTTGACCCCCGCCCCCCGCCACCCGCATCAAATGCCGAGATGCACACGGGGTAGAGATGATTCCTGACTTTTATACGAACATTTTGATACCCGTGTCTTGCTTCTACTCAAAAAGTTTAGCGGAATCGGTTTCTAGAGGTCTTTTTCAGATTTCCCTCCTGACTATTGGCCTGCTCGTTGAACCGAACCTCCGCCAGGGGATCCACGGACCTTGCTACTGCCGAAAATGTGTTTTGTGCTACAATTTGCTTCAGCGGTTTCGCCATGGCAACATACACAAACATATATCCCTCAAATGGCCGCCACCCACATAGTTTTAGGTTGGAATTCAAAGTCGGCCCCTACACCTAGGGGCGCCCATTGTTACCAAGGTAACAGCTGTTTGCATGTTATTTCCCGTCAACGAAACAAATCCATAGCAACGGGTGCCTCTAGGTGTAGGGGCCGATTAAGATTCGTGTAAACAATCAACAGCTTATTTTCTAAATGCAAGCAAACAAAGCGGCGTGTTACCCGAGTTGTTCCCGCTCGTGATCGCCATCAAGTTACTCCCGCCTCCGAGAGTCCCGCTACCCCCAGTCGACACCGCAGACGTGGAGTTACCCCCGCCCCCTCCCGCAGCAGGAGAGATCAACAGGTCCTGTTTATTCCCGACAATCAGGAGGGGAACATTCCTCATGTCTCGACTCTCGAAGATCTGTTCTCGAATCATGCGGACGTATTGGAAGGTCTCGACGTTCGATAGGTCGAACACGAGGATGTAGGCGGTCGCGTTGCGGAGGCCGAAGAACCGGAAGTCTGCCCACTCGTAGTAGGTGTTGACGGGGAAGTAGGGGATGACGGGCCCGTCCGAGATCTTGAGCTCGTACAGGTGGTCGTCGATCATGACCGAGGGGTAGTAGGTGTGCTTGCGGTCCGTGGGCCGATACTCCGCGGAGAAGCTGTTCCACACGAATTGCTGCAACAAGACAACGCTCGAATTACTAAAGAAGCTTTTTTTCCCGTTGGTACAAGTCATACATCAAAATAATACGTGTATGGGTATTGAGTTAAGAGAGGTCTCTTTTTAATTTTCTCTGAATTTAGCATTACTTTTCTCTGAAGTTAGCATTAATTATTTTAAATTTAGCATTTTGTAGAATATTTTTCCCTTTTCGTCAAACCTTGAATTTGAATTCATTTATTTATTTATTTATTTATTTAATGTCTATCATATTCAGGTATAAAACTGATTTACAAGGGAGGACCTTAAATTAAACTAGGCTATGCAAACAATCAATAATAATGAAATCATAAATATTTTTATTATTATTATTACTATTATTGTTATTATTTTTATTATTATTATTATTATTATTATTATTATTATTATTATTATTATTATTATTATTATTATTATTATTATTATTATTATTATTATTATTATTATTATTATTATTATTATTATTATTATTATTATTATTATTATTATTATTATTATTATTATTATTATTATTATTATTATTATTATTATTATTATTATTATTATTATTATTATTATTATTATTATTATTATTATTATTACTACTACTACTACTACTACTTCTATTATTATTATTATTTTATTGTTGCAATACATACAAACTCGGTCAAAACCGGCATAAACATGTTGTACGGACACAAATGTCAAGTATTTCCATGTGTTTACCTTATTAAAATCTACTTAGAACTACTAAATATATCTTCTTCTACTTCTTCTTCTTGTTCTTCTTCTTCTTCTTCTTCTTCTTCTTCTTCTTCTTCTTCTTCTTCTTCTTCTTCTTCTTCTTCTTCTGCTTCTCAAATGCCCACATTTGGCTATACTACTTAATATATCATTGTCCACATTATTTTTTCCAAACCGAATTGTGGATGCTATGTACGGTCGTGGCCGATTTGTACTCATCCCAGCATTCGCTCTTTGTACGGTGGAAACCACGAAAACCACCATCGGGATGGAGAATTTCTTGAAGTCTTCATTCTTCTTAGTTCAAAAATTTTCGCACTATCCTACACGTGTTCAAAATAATTGCTTTTTGCATCTCGATGTATATGTTCGGTTGGAGACCAATTAGTTTAATACTGTCATGGAGTTTACGTGGAACAATGCCATTTGCTGATATAATTAACGGTATAACAGATACATTATTCTGCTTCCACAACCTTTTTATTTCAATAGACAATTCCTTATATCTGTTTATCTTTTCCCGCCAAGTTGTCTCTACATTGTGGCATAAAGGGACGGCAACATCAATTAAAATCGTTTCTTGTTTCTTCTTGTCAATAAATATAATATCCGGTCTATTGTGATGTATGGTTTGGTCTGTTATAACTGCCCGGTCGTAATATAATTTGTAGTCTTTACTATCTAATACCTTTTCAGGCTTGTATTTGTAATATGCAGTGGTTGTGTTTAAAAGTTTATACTTCATGGCTAATTTTTGATGTACAATGTTTGCAACTTGGTTATGCCTATGAAGATAATCTGTTTGACAAAGCATTTTGCACCCAGATACGATATGTTCAATTGTTTCGCCGTTCATATTACATTTTCTACATTTATCTTGCACTGTGACGTCTTTCAGTATGTATTTTTTGTAATTGTTAGTATTGATTACTTTATCTTGAATAGCGATCATAAATCCCTCTGTTTCGCTGAAAATGTCCCCGGACGCTAACCATTTGTTCGATGCTACCCTATCGACGTTATCCTTAAGAAGTTCTTTATAATGTCTGCTATGTAACGTCTTTTCTGATATTCTGATCTCTTTTGCTGTGTCAGAATTTAGTTTTTGAAGCAAGTTTAAATTTCCGTCATTTAAATTGAGGGGAGAAAGCGACTTGTCTGCCGATACTATAGCTCTATGAAGTTGTGAATTATTATTATTATTATTATTATTATTATTATTATTATTATTATTATTATTATTATTATTATTATTATTATTATCATAATTAATTTTATTACTATTAGTATTATTATTATTATAATTGATTATTTGGGCTTAACGTCTCATATTTTTGCAACGAGGCTAATCGAGACAATGAGTGGGTGATATATGAAGATGAAATAGGGGGCTGTTTGGAGGAAAGGTGCAGTCCCTGGGCAGGTATTATTATTATTATTATTATTATTATTATTATTATTATTATTATTATTATTATTTTTATCATTATTATTATTATTATTATTGTTATGATTATTCTTATTCTTATTATATTTATTATAATAATAATTATTATTATTATTATTATTATTATTATTATTATTATTATTATTATTATTATTATTATTATTATTATTATTATTATTATTATTATCATAATTAATTTTATTACTATTAGTATTATTATTATTATAATTGATTATTTGGGCTTAACGTCTCATATTTTTGCAACGAGGCTAATCGAGACAATGAGTGGGTGATATATGAAGATGAAATAGGGGGCTGTTTGGAGGAAAGGTGCAGTCCCTGGGCAGGTATTATTATTATTATTATTATTATTATTGTTATTATTATTATTATTATTATTATTTTTATCATTATTATTATTATTATTATTGTTATGATTATTCTTATTCTTATGTTATTTATTATAATAATAATTATTTTTATTATTATTGTTATTATTATTTGTATTATTAATTATAATTATAATTATTATTATTATTATTATGTTTATTATTATTATTATTATTATTATTATTATTATTATTATTATTATTATTATTATTATTATTATTATTATTATTATTATTATTATTATTATTATTATTATTATTATTATTATTATTATTATTATTATTATTATTATTATTGTTATTGATATTGTTATAATTATTATTATTATTATTATTATTAAATATTGTTATGTTTTTATTATTAGAATATATTACAAAATTACATCATTTGAACCTAGTCAGGGGGACCCTAATGGGTGCCTAGTGTATTGCGAAAAAATACATATTGTATTGCACGTTGAACTTACCATAACGAAAGTAATTTCGATGTTGTTGATCAAAAATTATTTATAGAGAACTGAAAGAAGAGAACATAGATTAATATAATTCACAATATAGTATATCTATAAAGGTACATAAGGTGTTTAAAAATGTGCCATAATTTCAAATCACGACGAACCTAGTCAGGGGACCCTAATGGGTGCCTGGTGTATTGCGAAAACATACATATTATATTGCACGTTGAACTTACCGGCACGAAAATAATTTATAGTATCTTCATCCAAAATTATTTCTAGAGAACAGAAAGAAGAGAACATAGATTAATATGATTCGCAATATAATGTCTCTAAAGGTACATAAGGTGTTTAAGAAATATGTGCTTTATTTAAAATCACGACGTACTCTAAACCATTATGTAATTTTATGACGCCATCATACAACACTGCAAACTTGTAAAAGCACCGAGTTTCATATCCCCATTATGCGTGTTATCGAGTTGGATGGCAGCGCATTCTAGCGGACGACTTTCACACTTCGCCCGTTAATGTCCCGCGCAGAGAACGCCACATTTTTTTTCGAAATCATGGCGCTATCAATTTGTCAACGTTTTATTTATTACGGATCTAAACAAAAGGTATTTTATCTAAAGGCATTGCCGGCTACTTGGGGTCTCGAGTTTGTATTTGTAAAGAGTAGGCATATCCTTGATGTACTGGAAAAGGATTCCGACATTACGACAGTAATAATGGGAAGTGTTGTTCTGTAGACTAGCAGAGCTGAGAGCTTGTGTCACTTGAAGTAAGTTTGTGGCATTACTTTAGTATGTATGTACCATTATTCTCACGTATCACATGGATACTGACTGAGCACTCAATACGAGTATGTTGTCACAATTAATGTATTATACTGCTATCGGCATAGGATACAATGCGTTTTCGTCACGGATTATGGAAAAAAACGATGCCAGGTATCAAGCAATTTCCCTACACTTTACCACCTCCACTCGGTACCAGCTGAGCGCTCGCGAGAAAGGAATGCAAGGAGGGTTGCGATAGACTGCAAGCCCATCAAAGCCAGGCCATTGTCATTGTCATGTCATTGTTAAAAACAGCAATCTTTTGATGTAGTTAAATTTTACAATTTCTCAATTACTTTTCAGTAAATATATGTAATAATCATGACAAATTGATATGTAATTAATTTGATTTAAAAAATAGCGATTTTGGAGTAGTCTGCAAACTATAATGATTACAGGACCATTTCTATAAATTTGACAGTTTTCAAGCTATTTTCAAAATAATAGTCAATTTTATTCCAATTTTTCGTGATTATTCCATATAACTGAAAAGTAATTCTAATGGGAGTCTTTCAGTCAAAATTTCTCACTCAGCATAGAACAACCCGGTTTTAAAATAGTAAAAAAACGCGGATTGCAACGGGAACGAGCGTGATGACAGGTAGTTAAAATTTACAACATATATTTGGTAACGATCATAATGTTCTAAAATATAATAAACAGTTATATGTATTTAATAAGTTATAACGCCTAGTATTGGCCCTTATCATTATACGGCTACATTATTCAAGTTCATCACAGCCTTAAGCTCTCGACTTTTCAACCACTAACTAGCTGACGGATGACATTGCCTGTGTGTTGCAAGAAGCACCTAATTTAGTTATTTTATTTGAACTTTAATTTAAATGCATTATTTGCTGAGGCTCCGATTTTGTACAGTCATATTTATACAACAATATTATTTTAAGACAAATTCATCAATAAAAACAAAGGCTAACAGACCGTAACTAACAGCTACGGACGACCTACCCTTGTCTCTCTGCATTTGTCGTATCCTAAAGGCACAGGAAACACATATTACTACTCTGAAAGATCTCTTTGTAATGTTTACAGTGTCAATGTTTCTTCACAATCGGAAAAAAGGTTTCATAAATAATATTACAAACTAAATCAGTGGAACACGGGCGTCACATATTATGGAAAAAACGCCGCCATATTTTCCCCACGTGAAATTAACTTCTGTCAAACACGATCACGGCAATAAAGACAACTGACCATCAACTGACGAAGAAACACGTCAAGTATCCTAGCAACAGACAGAAGTCACCACTTTATTAATGTTAGTATTTCTAAGTCAAAGCCTATCAAAGAGTTGGCTAGATCATCAGTCCCCCAACCTTTCACTCAGTAGCGAGCGTAGCAATTTGAAGCCATTTTGAATTGGGCAGTTTACATGCTAATTTGGACCTTTCAGTACTGGTAGCGCTGCGAGCGGCAGAAAGTCGAGTTAGAGACTCCTATTCCCGCCTGTGGTATTTTCCCAATTCAAGATGGCTTCTAATTGACACGCTTATGGTTGCTAGGCTGCGCATCTAGCCTACTATAGCTGTTGAATATCATTGGCCAGTATTTTCTAACACCGCCTTGCCGATCAGTGTATTTTCATTTTGAAAGGTGGACTGCATTTTTCGGTGCTGCGCTCGAGCTTTCAAAGATCCTCATTGTAACATTTAACATTAAACATTTAACATTTAACATTTATAACATTTGATTTTTAACAACACATTGCTATTTATTTACAATGAGACCTGGCTTGATAGGTCTGCAGTCTACCACGATCCTCCCCGCATTCCTTTTTCGTGGGCGCTCAGCTGATATGCCTACCCCTTACAGGGGGCATTTGATAATGTAATTTTTCTGTTTGATATCTCAGAGAGCTTCGCGCGGAGAGCGCTCTAATCGCACGGTGGAAATCGAGCGAAAGACAGAGTCCTCTCTGTTCAAGGAACGAAATTCAAATAATGAATCTTAAAAATGGCTGCGCTGTCAGAAGACCAAGTGCTTTACGAATGCCCAATGTGTGCCTACACATCCGCAATTGAGGAGGAAGTGATACATCACTTCGAGTTCGAGCACAACGAAGCTGCTCGTAAGTTTGAGTGTTAATTTTTCAATACCTTTAATAAGCTTGTGTGCAAATTAATAGGCCTATCACTTTTGTCTGGGCTGGGTCACATGGAGCATGTATAGCCCTAGGCTAGGCCTAGCCCTAGCGCCTAGTAATGCTTGTCGTACGCGTGCAATCGTTTCTTCTTCCATATTGTTGTTGCAGCCTTAGTTTAAGGTTGTGTTACTTAAAAATGCCGCGTAGCTACTTCAAATAACGTTTTATAATGCCAGCTTTCGGAGCGTTGTCTGTTCTCTCTAGTCACGTGACCGCGCGGACTGTCTCTGTGCGGGATTTCATTATCAAACGCGCCCACTATCTCTATGCCGGTACCGAGTGGAGGTGGTAAAGTGGAGGGGAAAGGCCTGATACCAGCATCCTATATTACATCATCCATGGCGACAACACCTGGTATCTGACGCCGATAGCAGTAGGTATATTATTGGTAATAGACCCAGATATGTGATATTCACTTGCCCTAACGTACTTGTACCGTAACAGGGAAGGATACCTCTACGTCAAAAACAGCACAAACTCGAGAATGGACTTCGAAATCGAGTTCAACAACAAAATCAACGGCGCACTGTGGTTTGGTAACCCTAACATATTGTTACTGAATGCTTTAAAATTGTGTCTTACATAAAAATCAGTATGGTTTTTATTTTTAATTAATTTTATTACTAATTATAGTTATAATAATCAAAATAACTACGCTCTCTCCATTCAACTCGATCAGCGCTTTGTCTGTGTTTGTGTGTGTGTGTGTGTGTGTGTGTGTGTGTGTGTGTGTGTGTGTGTGTGTGTGTGTGTGTGTGTGTGTGTGTGTGTGTGTGTGTGTGTGTGTGTGTGTGTGTGTGTGTGTGTGTGTGTGTGTGTGTGTGTGTGTGTGTGTGTGTGTGTGTGTGTGTGTGTGTGTGTGTGTGTGTGTGTGTGTGTGTGTGTGTGTGTGTGTGTGTGTGTGTGTGTGTGTGTGTGTGTGTGTGTGTGTGTGTGTGTGTGTGTGTGTGTGTGTGTGTGTGTGTGTGTGTGTGTGTGTGTGTGTGTGTGTGTGTGTGTGTGTGTGTGTGTGTACCGGATTTATTTTCTGTTTTCTGATTATTTCATTTATTGGTTATTCATACAGAGCCATGGAAATATTTAAAAGCAGATTCATGTTGGGACCCTAGAAATTAATAAAAAGTTATCTTACCCTAAAATGTTTAACTCCAAACATTAGGGCTGTCAGGGCGAACCCTGACAGCCCTAAGCCCACAAAAATTTCACTTTTCTTTGCCAAAATCGACTCTGAAACAAAAACAATGTTGATTAGTTAGGTGGTTGGGAGTACGATCACTGCTCCTTGTTTATTGTTTACAGTTTATTGTGTGGTAGCTTTCGTTGATCTAAGCCATCAATGGAAAACAGAAATATCATAAAGTATTAAGGAACATACATGGGAACTACGTTAATGTGTATATGTTAATAACATCGTGTGAAAATGAAAATCTCCCTTCTTACTGAGTGGGTAGACTCTATAAATACAAATACATTTTATTTACATATATTTAAAAATAAACTTTCCTCACATTATCTAAAAAGAAAACCGGACTTATGACCGTTACATCGTCACTGATACCGGCCAGAGCTACCGTGTACTTCCCTAGTAACCAGCGTGGGTTATTAAAACCGGAACCATGACCGTTATATCGTCACTGATACCGGCCAAAGCTACCGTGTACTTCCACTAGTAACCAGCGTGGGTTATCAGAACCGGACCCATGACCGTTACATCGTCCCTGACACCGGCCAGAGCTACCGTGTACTGCCGCTAGTAACCAGCGTGGGTTATAAGAACCGGACCCATGACCGTTACATCGTCACTGATACCGGCCAGAGCTACCGTGTACTTCCACTAGTAACCAGCGTGGGTTATTAGAACCGGACCCTTGACCGTTACATCGTCACTGATACCGGCCAGAGCTACCGTGTACTTTCACTAGTAACCAGCGTGGGTTATTAGAACCGGACCCATGACCGTTACATCGTCACTGATACCGGCCAGAGCTACCGTGTACTTTCACTAGTAACCAGCGTGGGTTATTAGAACCGGACCCATGACCGTTACATCGTCACTGATACCGGCCAGAGCTACCGTGTACTTCCACAAGTCACCAGCGTGGGTTATTAGAACCGGACCCTTGACCGTAACATCGTCACTGATACCGGCCAGAGCTACCGTGTACTTCCACTAGTAACCAGCGTGGGTTATTAGAACCGGACCCTTGACCGTTACATCGTCACTGATACCGGCCAGAGCTACCGTGTACTTCCACTAGTAACCAGCGTGGGTTATTAGAACCGGACCCATCACCGTCACATCGTCACTATTACCGGCCAGAGCTACCGTGTACTTCCACTAGTAACCAGCGTGGGTTATTAGAACCGGACCCTTGACCGTTACATCGTCACTGATACCGGCCAGAGCTACCATGTACTTCCACTAGTAACCAGCGTGGGTTATTAGAACCGGACCCTTGACCGTTACATCGTCACTGATACCGGCCAGAGCTACCGTGTACTTCCACTAGTAACCAGCGTGGGTTATTAGAACCGGACCCATGACCGGTCCATCGTCACTGATACCGGCCAGAGCTACCGTGTACTTCCACTTGTAACCAGCGTGGGTTATTAGAACCGGACCCATGACCGTTACATCGTCACTGATACCGGCCAGAGCTACCGTGTTCTTCCACTAGTAACCAGCGTGGGTTATTAGAACCGGACCCATGACCGTTACATCGTCACTGATACCGGCCAGAGCTACCGTGTTCTTCCACTAGTAACCAGCGTGGGTTATTAGAACCGGACCCATGACCGTTACATCGTCACTTATACCGGCCAAAGCTACCGTGTACTTCCACTTGTAACCAGCGTGGGTTATTAGAACCGGACCCTTGACCGTTACATCGTCACTGAGACCGGCCAGAGCTACCGTGTACTTCCACTTGTAACCAGCGTGGGTTATTAGAACCGGACCCTTGACCGTTACATCGTCACTTATACCGGCCAGAGCAACCGTGTACTTCCACTTGTAACCAGCGTGGGTTATTAGAACCGGACCCTTGACCGTTACATCGTCACTGAGACCGGCCAGAGCTACCGTGTTCTTCCACTAGTAACCAGCGTGGGTTATTAGAACCGGACCCATGACCGTTACATCGTCACTGATACCGGCCAGAGCTACCGTGTTCTTCCACTAGTAACCAGCGTGGGTTATTAGAACCGGACCCATGACCGTTACATCGTCACTGATACCGGCCAGAGCTACCGTGTTCTTCCACTAGTAACCAGCGTGGGTTATTAGAACCGGACCCTTGACCGTTACATCGTCACTGATACCGGCCAGAGCTACCGTGTTCTTCCACTAGTAACCAGCGTGGGTTATTAACCCGGACCCTTGACCGTCACTTATACCGGCCAGAGCAACCGTGTACTTCCACTAGTAACCAGCGTGGGTTATTAGAACCGGACCCTTGACCGTTACATCGTCACTTATACCGGCCAGAGCTACCGTGTTCTTCCACTAGTAACCAGCGTGGGTTATTAGAACCGGACCCTTGACCGTCACTGATACCGGCCAGAGCTACCGTGTACTTCCACTAGTAACCAGCGTGGGTTATTAGAACCGGACCCTTGACCGTTACATCGTCACTGATACCGGCCAGAGCTACCGTGTTCTTCCACTAGTAACCAGCGTGGGTTATTAGAACCGGACCCTTGACCGTCACTGATACCGGCCAGAGCTACCGTGTACTTCCACTAGTAACCAGCGTGGGTTATTAGAACCGGACCCTTGACCGTTACATCGTCACTTATACCGGCCAGAGCAACCGTGTACTTCCACTAGTAACCAGCGTGGGTTATTAGAACCGGACCCTTGACCGTCACTTATACCGGCCAGAGCAACCGTGTACTTCCACTAGTAACCAGCGTGGGTTATTAGAACCGGACCCTTGACCGTTACATCGTCACTGATACCGGCCAGAGCAACCGTGTACTTCCACTAGTGACCAGCGTGGGTTATTAGAACCAGACCCTTGACCGTTACATCGTCACTGATACCGGCCAGAGCAACCGTGTACTTCCACTAGTGACCAGCGTGGGTTATTAGAACCAGACCCTTGACCGTTACATCGTCACTGATACCGGCCAGAGCAACCGTGTACTTCCACAAGTAACCAGCGTGGGTTATTAGAACCGGACCCTTGACCGTTACATCGTCACTGATACCGGCCAGAGCAACCGTGTACTTCCACTAGTGACCAGCGTGGGTTATTAGAACCAGACCCTTGACCGTTACATCGTCACTGATACCGGCCAGAGCAACCGTGTACTTCCACTAGTGACCAGCGTGGGTTATTAGAACCAGACCCTTGACCGTTACATCGTCACTGATACCGGCCAGAGCAACCGTGTACTTCCACTAGTGACCAGCGTGGGTTATTAGAACCAGACCCTTGACCGTTACATCGTCACTGAGACCGGCCAGAGCTACCGTGTACTTCCACTAGTGACCAGCGTGGGTTATTAGAACCAGACCCTTGACCGTTACAACGTCACTGATACCGGCCAGAGCTACCGTGTACTTTCACTAGTGACCAGCGTGGGTTATAAGAACCGGACCCATGACCGCTACATCGTCACTGATACCGGCCAGAGCTACCGTGTACTTCCACTAGTAACCAGCGTGGGTTATTAGAACTGGACCCATGACCGTTACATCGTCACTGATACCGGCCAGAGCTACCGTGTACTTCCACTAGTAACCAGCGTGGGTTATCAGAACCGGACCCATGACCGTTGATACCGGCCAGAGCTACCGTGTACTTCCACTAGTAACCAGCGTGGGTTATCAGAACCGGACCCATGACCGTTGATACCGGCCAGAGCTACCGTGTACTTCCACAAGTAACCAGCGTGGGTTATAAGAACCGGACCCATGACCGTTGATACCGGCCAGAGCTACCGTGTACTTCCACTAGTAACCAGCGTGGGTTATCAGAACCGGACCCATGACCGTTGATACCGGCCAGAGCTACCGTGTACTTCCACTAGTAACCAGCGTGGGTTATCAGAACCGGACCCATGACCGTTGATACCGGCCAGAGCTACCGTGTACTTCCACAAGTAACCAGCGTGGGTTATAAGAACCGGACCCATGACCGTTGATACCGGCCAGAGCTACCGTGTACTTCCACTAGTAACCAGCGTGGGTTATCAGAACCGGACCCATGACCGTTGATACCGGCCAGAGCTACCGTGTACTTCCACTAGTAACCAGCGTGGGTTATCAGAACCGGACCCATGACCGTTGATACCGGCCAGAGCTACCGTGTACTTCCACAAGTAACCAGCGTGGGTTATAAGAACCGGACCCATGACCGTTGATACCGGCCAGAGCTACCGTGTACTTCCACTAGTAACCAGCGCAGGTTATTAGAACCGGACCCTTGACCCTTACATCGTCCCTGATACCGGCCAGAGCTACCTTGTACTTCCACTAGTAACCAGCGTTGGTTATTATAACCGGACCTATGACTTTTACATCGTCACTGATACCGGCCAGAGGTACCGTGTACTTCCACTAGTAACCAGCGCGAATTATTAGAACCGGACCCATGACCGTTACATCGTCACTGATACTGGCCAGAGCTACCGTGTACTTCCACTAGTAACCAGCGTGGGTTATAAGAACCGGACCCATGACCGCTACATCGTCACTGATACCGGCCAGAGCTACCGTGTACTTCCACTAGTAACCAGCGTGGGTTATTAGAACTGGACCCATGACCGTTACATCGTCACTGATACCGGCCAGAGCTACCGTGTACTTCCACAAGTAACCAGCGTGGGTTATTAGAACCGGACCCATGACCGTTACATCGTCACTGATACCGGCCAGAGCTACCGTGTACTTCCACTAGTAACCAGCGCAGGTTATTAGAACCGGACCCTTGACCCTTACATCGTCCCTGATACCGGCCAGAGCTACCTTGTACTTCCACTAGTAACCAGCGTTGGTTATTATAACCGGACCTATGACTTTTACATCGTCACTGATACCGGCCAGAGCTACCGTGTACTTCCACTAGTAACCAGCGTGGGTTATTAGAACCGGACCCTTGACCGTTACATCGTCACTGATACCGGCCAGAGCTACCGTGTACTTCCACTAGTAACCAGCGTGGGTTATTAGAACCGGACCCTTGACCGTTACATCGTCACTGATACCGGCCAGAGCTACCGTGTACTTCCACTAGTAACCAGCGTGGGTTATTAGAACCGGACCCATGACCGTTACATCGTCACTGATACTGGCCAGAGCTACCGTGTACTTCCACTAGAAACCAGCGTGGGTTATTAGAACCGGACCCATGACTTTTACATCGTCACTGATACCGGGCAGAGCTACCGTGTACTTCCACTAGTAACCAGCGTGGGTTATTAGAACCGGACCCATGACCGTTACATCGTCACTGATACTGGCCAGAGCTACCGTGTACTTCCACTAGAAACCAGCGTGGGTTATTAGAACCGGACCCATGACTTTTACATCGTCACTGATACTGGCCAGAGCTACCGTGTACTTCCACTAAAAACCAGCGTGGGTTATTAGAACCGGACCCATGACTTTTACATCGTCACTGATACCGGCCAGAGCTACCGTGTACTTCCACTAGTGACCAGCGTGGGTATTTAGAACCGGACCCTTGACCGTTACATCGTCACTGATACCGGCCAGAGCTACCGTGTACTTCCACTAGTGACCAGCGTGGGTATTTAGAACCGGACCCTTGACCGTTACATCGTCACTGATACCGGCCAGAGCTACCGTGTACTTCCACTAGTAACCAGCGTGGGTTATTAGAACCGGACCCTTGACCGTTACATCGTCACTGATACCGGCCAGAGCAACCGTGTACTTCCACTAGTGACCAGCGTGGGTATTTAGAACCGGACCCTTGACCGTTACATCGTCACTGATACCGGCCAGAGCTACCGTGTACTTCCACTAGTAACCAGCGTGGGTTATTAGAACCGGACCCTTGACCGTTACATCGTCACTGATACCAGCCAGAGCTACCGTGTACTTCCACTAGTGACCAGCGTGGGTATTTAGAACCGGACCCTTGACCGTTACATCGTCACTGATACCGGCCAGAGCTACCGTGTATTTCCACTTCTAACCAGCGTGGGTTATTAGAACTGGACCCATGACCGTTACATCGTCACTGATACCGGCCATAGCTACCGTGTACTTCCACTAGTAACCAGCGTGGGTTACTAGAACCGGACCCATGACCGTTACATCGTCACTGATACCGGCCAGAGCTACCGTGTACTTCCACTAGTAACCAGCGTGGGTTATTAGAACCGGACCCATGACCGTTACATCGTCACTGATACCGGCCAGAGCTACCGTGTACTTCCACTAGTAACCAGCGTGGGTTACTAGAACCGGACCCATGACCGTTACATCGTCACTGATACCGGCCAGAGCTACCGTGTATTTCCACTTCTAACCAGCGTGGGTTATTAGAACTGGACCCATGACCGTTACATCGTCACTGATACCGGCCAGAGCTACCGTGTACTTCCACTAGTAACCAGCGTGGGTTATTAGAACCGGACCCATGACCGTTACATCGTCACTGATACCGGCCAGAGCTACCGTGTACTTCCACTAGTAACCAGCGTGGGTTATTAGAACCGGACCCTTGACCGTAACATCGTCACTGATACCGGCCAGAGCTACCGTGTACTTCCACTAGTAACCAGCGTGGGTTATTAGAACCGGACCCATGACCGTTACATCGTCACTGATACCGGCCAGAGCTACCGTGTACTTCCACTAGTAACTAGCGTGGGTTATTAGAACCGGACCCTTGACCGTTACATCGTCACTGATACCGGCCAGAGCTACCGTGTACTTCCACTAGTAACTAGCGTGGGTTATTAGAACCGGACCCTTGACCGTTACATCGTCACTGATACCGGCCAGAGCTACCGTGTACTTCCACTAGTAACCAGCGTGGGTTATTAGAACCGGACCCATGACCGTTACATCGTCACTGATACCGGCCAGAGCTACCGTGTACTTCCACTAGTAACCAGCGTGGGTTATTAGAACCGGACCCTTGACCGTAACATCGTCACTGATACCGGCCAGAGCTACCGTGTACTTCCACTAGTAACCAGCGTGGGTTATTAGAACCGGACCCTTGACCGTGACATCGTCACTGATACCGGCCAGAGCTACCGTGTACTTCCACTAGGCAACAGCGTGGGTTATTAGAACCGGACCCATGACCGTTACAACGTCACTGATACCGGCCAGAGCTACCGTGTACTTCCACTAGTAACCAGCGTGGGTTATTAGAACCGGACCCTTGACCGTTACATCGTCACTGATACCGGCCAGAGCTACCGTGTACTTCCACTAGTAACCAGCGTGGGTTATTAGAACCGGACCCATGACCGTTACATCGTCACTGATACCGGCCAGAGCTACCGTGTACTTCCACTAGGCAACAGCGTGGGTTATTAGAACCGGACCCATGACCGTTACATCGTCACTGATACCGGCCAGAGCTACCGTGTACTTCCACTAGGCAACAGCGTGGGTTATTAGAACCGGACCCATGACCGTTACATCGTCACTGATACCGGCCAGAGCTACCGTGTACTTCCACTAGGCAACAGCGTGGGTTATTAGAACCGGACCCATGACCGTTACAACGTCACTGATACCGGCCAGAGCTACCGTGTACTTCCACTAGTAACCAGCGTGGGTTATTAGAACCGGACCCTTGACCGTTACATCGTCACTGATACCGGCCAGAGCTACCGTGTACTTCCACTAGTAACCAGCGTGGGTTATTAGAACCGGACCCATGACCGTTACATCGTCACTGATACCGGCCAGAGCTACCGTGTACTTCCACTAGTAACCAGCGTGGGTTATTAGAACCGGACCCTTGACCGTTACATCGTCACTGATACCGGCCAGAGCTACCGTGTACTTCCACTAGTAACCAGCGTGGGTTATTAGAACCGGACCCATGACCGTGACATCGTCACTGATACCGGCCAGAGCTACCGTGTACTTCTACTAGTAACCAGCGTGGGTTATTAGAACCGGACCCTTGACCGTTACATCGTCACTGATACCGGCCAGAGCTACCGTGTACTTCCACTAGTAACCAGCGTGGGTTATTAGAACCGGACCCATGACCGTTACATCGTCACTGATACCGGCCAGAGCTACCGTGTACTTCCACTAGTAACCAGCGTGGGTTATTAGAACCGGACCCTTGACCGTTACATCGTCACTGATACCGGCCAGAGCTACCGTGTACTTCCACTAGTAACTAGCGTGGGTTATTAGAACCGGACCCTTGACCGTTACATCGTCACTGATACCGGCCAGAGCTACCGTGTACTTCCACTAGTAACTAGCGTGGGTTATTAGAACCGGACCCTTGACCGTTACATCGTCACTGATACCGGCCAGAGCTACCGTGTACTTCCACTAGTAACCAGCGTGGGTTATTAGAACCGGACCCTTGACCGTTACATCGTCACTGATACCGGCCAGAGCTACCGTGTACTTCCACTAGTAACCAGCGTGGGTTATTAGAACCGAACCCATGACCGTTACATCGTCACTGAGACCGGCCAGAGCTACCGTGTACTTCCACTAGTAACCAGCGTGGGTTATTAGAACCGGACCCATGACCGTTACATCGTCACTGATACCGGCCAGAGCTACCGTGTACTTCCACTAGTAACCAGCGTGGGTTATCAGAACCGGACCCATGACCGTTACATCGTCACTGATACCGGCCAGAGCTACCGTGTACTTCCACAAGTAACCAGCGTGGGTTATTAGAACCGGACCCTTGACCGTTACATCGTCACCGATACCGGCCAGAGCTACCGTGTACTTCCACTAGTGACCAGCGTGGGTATTTAGAACCGGACCCTTGACCGTTACATCGTCACTGATACCGGCCAGAGCTACCGTGTACTTCCACTAGTGACCAGCGTGGGTTATTAGAACCAGACCCATGACCGTTACATCGTCACCGATACCGGCCAGAGCTACCGTGTATTTCCACTTCTAACCAGCGTGGGTTATTAGAACTGGACCCATGACCGTTACATCGTCACTGATACCGGCCATAGCTACCGTGTACTTCCACTAGTAACCAGCGTGGGTTACTAGAACCGGACCCATGACCGTTACATCGTCACTGATACCGGCCAGAGCTACCGTGTACTTCCACTAGTAACCAGCGTGGGTTATTAGAACCGGACCCATGACCGTTACATCGTCACTGATACCGGCCAGAGCTACCGTGTACTTCCACTAGTAACCAGCGTGGGTTACTAGAACCGGACCCATGACCGTTACATCGTCACTGATACCGGCCAGAGCTACCGTGTATTTCCACTTCTAACCAGCGTGGGTTATTAGAACTGGACCCATGACCGTTACATCGTCACTGATACCGGCCAGAGCTACCGTGTACTTCCACTAGTAACCAGCGTGGGTTATTAGAACCGGACCCATGACCGTTACATCGTCACTGATACCGGCCAGAGCTACCGTGTACTTCCACTAGTAACCAGCGTGGGTTATTAGAACCGGACCCTTGACCGTAACATCGTCACTGATACCGGCCAGAGCTACCGTGTACTTCCACTAGTAACCAGCGTGGGTTATTAGAACCGGACCCATGACCGTTACATCGTCACTGATACCGGCCAGAGCTACCGTGTACTTCCACTAGTAACTAGCGTGGGTTATTAGAACCGGACCCTTGACCGTTACATCGTCACTGATACCGGCCAGAGCTACCGTGTACTTCCACTAGTAACCAGCGTGGGTTATTAGAACCGGACCCATGACCGTTACATCGTCACTGATACCGGCCAGAGCTACCGTGTACTTCCACTAGTAACCAGCGTGGGTTATTAGAACCGGACCCATGACCGTTACATCGTCACTGATACCGGCCAGAGCTACCGTGTACTTCCACTAGTAACCAGCGTGGGTTATTAGAACCGGACCCTTGACCGTAACATCGTCACTGATACCGGCCAGAGCTACCGTGTACTTCCACTAGTGACCAGCGTGGGTTATTAGAACCGGACCCATGACCGTTACATCGTCACTGATACCGGCCAGAGCTACCGTGTACTTCCACTAGTAACCAGCGTGGGTTATTAGAACCAGACCCATGACCGTTACATCGTCACTGATACCGGCCAGAGCTACCGTGAACTTCCACTAGTAACCAGCGTGGGTTATTAGAACCAGACCCATGACCGTTACATCGTCACTGATACCGGCCAGAGCTACCGTGTACTTCCACTAGGCAACAGCGTGGGTTATTAGAACCGGACCCATGACCGTTACATCGTCACTGATACCGGCCAGAGCTACCGTGAACTTCCACTAGTAACCAGCGTGGGTTATTAGAACCAGACCCATGACCGTTACATCGTCACTGATACCGGCCAGAGCTACCGTGTACTTCCACTAGTAACCAGCGTGGGTTATTAGAACCGGACCCATGACCGTGACATCGTCACTGATACCGGCCAGAGCTACCGTGTACTTCTACTAGTAACCAGCGTGGGTTATTAGAACCGGACCCTTGACCGTTACATCGTCACTGATACCGGCCAGAGCTACCGTGTACTTCCACTAGGCAACAGCGTGGGTTATTAGAACCGGACCCATGACCGTTACAACGTCACTGATACCGGCCAGAGCTACCGTGTACTTCCACTAGGCAACAGCGTGGGTTATTAGAACCGGACCCATGACCGTTACATCGTCACTGATACCGGCCAGAGCTACCGTGTACTTCCACTAGGCAACAGCGTGGGTTATTAGAACCGGACCCATGACCGTTACAACGTCACTGATACCGGCCAGAGCTACCGTGTACTTCCACTAGTAACCAGCGTGGGTTATTAGAACCGGACCCTTGACCGTTACATCGTCACTGATACCGGCCAGAGCTACCGTGTACTTCCACTAGTAACCAGCGTGGGTTATTAGAACCGGACCCATGACCGTTACATCGTCACTGATACCGGCCAGAGCTACCGTGTACTTCCACTAGTAACCAGCGTGGGTTATTAGAACCGAACCCATGACCGTTACATCGTCACTGAGACCGGCCAGAGCTACCGTGTACTTCCACTAGTAACCAGCGTGGGTTATTAGAACCGGACCCATGACCGTTACATCGTCACTGATACCGGCCAGAGCTACCGTGTACTTCCACTAGTAACCAGCGTGGGTTATCAGAACCGGACCCATGACCGTTACATCGTCACTGATACCGGCCAGAGCTACCGTGTACTTCCACAAGTAACCAGCGTGGGTTATTAGAACCGGACCCTTGACCGTTACATCGTCATCGATACCGGCCAGAGCTACCGTGTACTTCCACTAGTGACCAGCGTGGGTTATTAGAACCAGACCCATGACCGTTACATCATCACCGATACCGGCCAGAGCTACCGTGTACTTCCACAAGTAACCAGCGTGGGTTATTAGAACCGGACCCTTGACCGTTACATCGACAATGTTACCGGCCAGAGCTGCCGTGTACTTCCACTAGTAACCAGCGTGGGTTATTAAAACTGGACCCATGACCGTTACATCGTCACTGTTACCGGCCAGAGCTGCCATGTAATTCCACTAGTAACCACCGTGGGTTATTAGAACCGGACCCTTGACCGTTACATCGTCACTGATACCGGCCAGAGCTACCGTGTACTTCTACTAGTAACCAGCGTGGGTTATTAGAACCGGACCCATGACCGTTACATCGTCACTGATACCGTCCAGAGCTACCGTGTACTTCTACTAGTAACCAGCGTGGGTTATTAGAACTGGACCCATGACCGTTACATCGTCACTGATACCGGCCAGAGCTACCGTGTACTTCCACTAGTGACCAGCGTGGGTTATTAGAACCGGACCCTTGCCCGTTACATCGTCACTGATACCGGCCAGAGCTACCGTGTACTTCCACTAGTAACCAGCGTGGGTTATTAGAACCGGACCCATGACCGTTACATCGTCACTGATACCGGCCAGAGCTACCGTGTACTTCCACTAGTAACCAGCGTGGGTTATTAGAACCGGACCCTTGCCCGTTACATCGTCACTGATACCGGCCAGAGCTACCGTGTACTTCCACTAGTAACCAGCGTGGGTTATTAGAACCGGACCCTTGCCCGTTACATCGTCACTGATACCGGCCAGAGCTACCGTGTACTTCCACTAGTAACCAGCGTGGGTTATTAGAACCGGACCCTTGCCCGTTACATCGTCACTGATACCGGCCAGAGCTACCGTGTACTTCCACTAGTAACCAGCGTGGGTTATTAGAACCGGACCCATGACCGTGACATCGTCACTGATACCAGCCAGAGCTACCGTGTACTTCCACTAGTAACCAGCGTGGGTTATTAGAACCGGACCCATGACCGTGACATCGTCACTGATACCAGCCAGAGCTACCGTGTACTTCCACTAGTAACCAGCGTGGGTTATTAGAACCGGACCCATGACCGTGACATCGTCACTGATACCGGCCAGAGCTACCGTGTACTTCCACTAGTAACCAGCGTGGGTTATTAGAACCGGACCCTTGACCGTGACATCGTCACTGATACCGGCCAGAGCTACCGTGTACTTCCACTAGTAACCAGCGCGGGTTATTAGAACCGGACCCATGACCGTTACATCGTCACTGATACCGGCCAGAGCTACCGTGTACTTCCACTAGTAACCAGCGTGGGTTATTAGAACCGGACCCTTGACCGTGACATCGTCACTGATACCGGCCAGAGCTACCGTGTACTTCCACTAGTAACCAGCGTGGGTTATTAGAACCGGACCCATGACCGTTACATCGTCACTGATACCGGCCAGAGCTACCGTGTACTTCCACTAGTAACCAGTGTGGGTTATTAGAACCGGACTCATGACCGTTACATCGTCACTGATACCGGCCAGAGCTACCGTGTACTTCCACTAGTAACCAGCGTGGGTTATTAGAACCGGACCCATGACCGTTACATCGTCACTGATACCGGCCAGAGCTACCGTGTACTTCCACTAGTAACCAGCGTGGGTTATTAGAACCGGACCCATGACCGTTACATCGTCACTGATACCGGCCAGAGCTACCGTGTACTTCCACTAGTAACCAGTGTGGGTTATTAGAACCGGACTCCTGACCGTTACATCGTCACTGATACCGGCCAGAGCTACCGTGCACTTCCACTAGTAACCAGCGTGGGTTATTAGAACCGGACCCAAGACCGTTACATCGTCACTGATACCGGCCAGAGCTACCGTGTACTTCCACTAGTAACCAGCGTGGGTTATTAGAACCGGACTCATGGCCGTTACATCGTCACTGATACCGGCCAGAGCTACCGTGTACTTCCACTAGTAACCAGCGTGGGTTATTAGAACCGGACCCATGACCGTTACATCGTATGTGATACCGGCCAGAGCTACCGTGTACTTCCACAAATAACCAGCGTGGGTTATTAGAACCGGACCCATGACCGTTACATCGTCTCTGATACCAGCCAGAGCTACCGTGTACTTCCACAAGTAACCAGCGTGGGTTATTAGAACCGGACCCATGACCGTTACATCGTCACTGATACCGGCCAGAGCTACCGTGTACTTCCACTAGTAACCAGCGTGGGTTATTAGAACCGGACCCATGACCGTTACATCGTTTGTGATGCCGGCTAGAGCTACCGTGTACTTCCACTAGTAACCAGCGTGGGTTTTTAGAACCGGACCCATCACCGTTACATCGTCACTGATACCGGCCAGAGCTACCGTGTATTGGATGTATTCCTCCAACTTTGTCGATAGAGAGGAATTTGATCAGTGAATATCTGTGTTGAAAGATGGTCATTGACAGATGACGTCAAAGTGTGACACACTAAATTGTGAAATGGGTTCAAATATTGAGCACCATTGAAGTCATTCTGATTATTTGGGCTTAACGTCTCATATTTATGCAACGAGGCTAATCGAGACAATGAGTGGGTGATATATGAAGATGAAATATGGGTCTGTTTGGAGGAAAAGGGCAAGAAGGAGGGAGCGTGAGGAAAGGGGAAAGGGGAGGAAAGGGGATTGGGGTGTGGACTGCACTTCGTCTGACTTCTCCTCCTCGACCAGTCCGGCTAGGGTGGCCCTACCAGAAGCATACGCTTCCGCCGGCATAGCTCTCGGGATCAACAAAGCACGCAAACCTGCCCACCACGATAAGGTAGCAGTCCCTGGGCAGGATTGAAGTCATTCTGATGCAGCAGAAATTTGTTAATCTCGTTTGGATTATTTTTTGCAAAAAAACGTTTTGTGTAATAGTCGTGCGAAGCCCGATATGACTTTGGGGAGGTGGTTGGAGGAAGGCGACAAGTAGGAGAGGTTATGTTCAAATTGATTGAGACGCTACAGACTTGTCTCACATGACTTGGGTGTTCTAAAAAGCCACATGTGCACATTGTCGAGGGAAACCACTCAGAAGAGTAGTTTTCTAAATTATTTGACATTTTAAACGACGGTCTGGTATTGGTCTTGGATGGGAGGTCAGAGGTTGTTACCACGCCGAGAGTGAGAACTTCCATGTCAAGGCTAAATACCAGGCAAGTCTATTTTTAAGCCGATACACCCCCTAGTTAGGATAAACCAAATTCAAAATCTTCCATGACGTAACAATATTTTAGCCTTCTGATTGGTCGCCCTAAGAACACTGGAGCAAGTTTGTATAGCCGGAGTTCTGAGGGACTACACAGATGGAAATCAGCTATTAGCCGGGGAGGCTGTAAGGAGAAAATTAAGCAGTGCGAGTATGTTTTGGTTGTGTGTAGTAATAATCATTAAAAATCATAAAATTAATTAATTAGTCACCTTAATACGAATAAACAAATAAATCCGATCAAGAAGAACTATCAAGCAGAGAGCCACGGCTACAACACCCCAAGACAGAACACAGAACCCAAAAATGTATTCAAATTTAAAATAAAAAGGTTCTTACTGTCCTCACAGCCATAGTAGTAAGTAAATACATTGTTTGACTTGTTAAAGTTCTTCCAAATTAAGGCCTAGTTATTCTTAATTATTTTTACTCATATTTATTTTTATCTATTCTTAATTTCAGCTTAAAGATGTTAATTTCTAATTCATAACTGTACGTGTTGTACTACATTTTGTCCATAAATATTGTCTGTAACTGTACTCATTATAAATATAGTGTTTACGTTGTGCATAAATATTTTCTGTACTCATTGTAAATGTAGTGTATGGTTAAGTTGTGCATAAATATTTGTCTGTACTCATTGTAAATGTAGTGTATGGTTAAGTTGTAAAGAAGCTTTTAGCTTAACTTCGCCTAATAAAGACCATTTATTATTATTATTATTATTATTATTATTATTATTATTATTATTATTATCATCCGACCATTCCACACCAGCTCTCCGGCTGCTACCTCTATCTACACCGACCATCGTCCATACCACAATCATCAGCATCATCACGACCAACTAATCAAGCTATCTCCATCTCTCCAGCCAGCGCTACAACAGGTGTCGTTATTACTTTTTTACACATACTATGATCATAGGTAGGGGGGGGACACGGAAGGAGCCTCCACGAAGATTGCGACAGTGAGTGAAATCCACAGAAGTGAAGTGAAAGCACAGAAGTGAATCCTTAAACACTGAGTCAGCAATCGGGCGTCCCCTGGTAACGACGATGTCGGCCAATCCTTCTAACACCGGAACACCACCACCGAAACGGTTTTTTTTAAAGCCAGCCCTCATAACGACTTCAATGAACATTGAAGGATTTTCTGCAGATAAAGAGATTTTTCTAGCAAACCTTTGCAAGACGCAAAGTATCGACATCCTCTTAGTGCAAGAAACCCATAGAGGCCCTGCAAACTACCGACCAAAAATCAGTGGAATGAAGTTGGCAATGGAAAGACCTCATGAGCAGTACGGCAGTGATATTTTTACTAGACCCGACATTGATATCCTCTCTACCGCGATGACATGTGAGGAAGACATTGAAATTTTAACAATTGAGATCCAATCGTGTACCATAACATCTGTATACAAACCCCCCAAGGCTGATTTTACCTTTAAGACCCCAAACAATTTCCATAATCAAAGGGTCAGATTCGTGTCAGGCGATTTTAACTGCCATAGCATTTCTTGGGGATACACAGAAACAGACAAGAATGGTGAAGAGCTGGAGAACTGGGCTGAACAGGAGGGACTGAAGTTAATACACGACCCAAAATTACCACCGTCTTTCAATAGTGGGAGATGGCAGCGTGGATACAACCCAGACAATATTTTTGTGAGCGAAGAGATAGCGCAATTAGTGACAAAGTCAGTAGAAGAGCCTTTCCCTAGAACACAACACAGAGGAATCACCTGCTGCATCACAGCAGCTGTGGTGCCGGACATCGTCCCGTTCAAACGTCGTTTCAATTTCAAACGAGCTAGATGGGACAGGTTTGCCGAAGACATTGACAGCGAGATTATTAACATCGAACCAAACCCCACCTCATACGACAGTTTTGTAGATCTTATAAAAACTTTATCTCGCCGACACATTCCGAGAGGATGCAGGACGAACTTCATTGCTGGATTAAACGGGGAATCAAAAACGCTTCTCGAGACATATCAAATCGCCTACGAAATCGATCCCTTCTCCGAGGAAACTATTCAAGTAGGTGAAGAGCTAATGCAGGCTATGGCTGACTCCAGACGAGAAAGATGGTGTAACGTTTTGGAGAACTTAGATATGGCACAGAACAGCCGACGTGCTTGGAAATTAATTAAAAACCTCAGCAATGATAAAACTAAACCCTCGCCAGATATGACGCAAGTCACACCGAACCAAATAGCCCACCAGCTACTAATAAATGGCAAAACAGCAAGACAGAAAGGGAAAACGTATATTCAGCGTGGCCCCGAAAATGAAGATGAATCTCTGCGTGAACCATTCTCTCTGCTGGAACTACGTGATGCAATAGACAACATGAAAACGAATAAGGCAGCTGGCCTGGACGATATGAGAACAGAGCAGATAAAACAATTTGGACCGGAAACCATCAAATGGATCCTGACGTTTATGAACACATGTGTCTCAACAATGACAATTCCAAAAATGTGGAGGAAGGCTAAAGTAGTGGCTCTGTTGAAGCCTGGTAAAGAACCTACAGATCCAAAGCACTTTAGGCCAGTCTCACTACTGTGTCATCTTTACAAAGCTCTGGAACGAATGATACTGAACCGCATAGCTAGCAAAGTTGATGAAAAGATAATAAAAGAACAGGCAGGTTTTAGACCCGGGAAATCATGCTGTGGACAAATCTTAAACTTAACGCAATTTATTGAAGATGGGTACGAACGTAAACAAGTCACAGGCGTGGTATTCATCGACCTAACTGCTGCTTACGACACCGTCAATCATCGGATATTGTTGAGGAAGGTTTATGAAATAACCAAGGATTACCAACTAACGAAGTTCATCGAATGTGTGCTTCAGAATAGACGTTTCTATGTAACGCTCCAAGGGAAAAACAGTAGATGGAGAGACCAAAAAAATGGTCTGCCTCAGGGTAGTGTTCTGTCACCAATGCTGTATAACATTTATACTAATGACCAACCAACTAGTGCAGAGGCAAAGCGTTTTATATATGCGGACGACACGGCAGTGGCTGCACAAGGAAGAACCTTTAAAGAAGTTGAAGACAAGCTTACAAGAGCACTTGAAGATCAAGCCAACTACTACGATCGTAACCACCTGAAGCCAAACCCTAGTAAAACTCAGGTGTGCGCTTTCCATTTGAGAAATAGAGAGGCAAGAAGGAAACTCAGAGTTGTGTGGAGAGGTGAAGAACTGGAAAATACCTCCGAGCCAAAATATCTTGGAGTGAAACTAGACCGCACACTCTCCTTCAGAAAACACTGCCAAGACACTAAGCAGAAGATCGCGACCAGGAATAACATTATACGAAAACTGACAGGCACATCTTGGGGTGCATTACCAGAAGTCCTGCGTACATCAGCTTTGGCACTCTGTTTTTCTGCAGCGGAATATGCAGCTCCAGTTTGGAGAAACTCTACACATGCCAAGCAAGTCGACATTGCAATAAATGAGACAGGACGCATCATCACAGGCTGTATGCGACCAACCCCTGTTGACAAGATATACACATGGCTTGGCATTGCACCACCTGCGGTAAGAAGAGAGGTAGCAGCAGAGTTGGAGAGGAAGAAACAGCTGACGGACATACGTCATCCTATGTCTGGACATGAGTTGCAGCGCACCAGACTCAAATCCAGGAAGAGTTTCCTGAAGACAACTGAACCTTTAAAAACAAGCCCGGGGAACCGTAGAGTTGAGATCTGGAGCAACCGAATACCAAGTCCAATAATGGCGCTGAAGGAGGAGCCCGCTGCTGGTTTTAAACTTCCATACGTCACCTGGAAATCACTCAACAGATTGCGGACAGGAGTGTCGAGATGCAAAGAAAACATGAGGAAATGGGGATTTCTGGAGGATCACGAACCATGTGAATGCGGACAGATTCAGGATCCCCAGCACCTGCTAGTCTGCCCAAATCTAGAGCAGACTTGTACAATAGAGGATCTAATTTTAGCAAATGACAAAGCCCTAAAAGTGGCGGATTTTTGGAAATTAGTTGTCTAGAGCGGTGTTCCGGACACGGGAACGAACGAATAGGTAGGTAGATCAGTGTTTAACGATATTTCTTTCAGATTTGTTCTTCGTTAATTCTTCTTTTTTAATGTACTTCATTTTGTTCATTTTGTGTAGCTTTTATTTGTCATTTCATTTAATTAAAACAAGCTTAATACTATTTTTTTTTGTTTTTTGTTATCCTATATCCTACAAATAATAATCCATATTTTTAATTAAGCAACAACGACATTAAAATATGTATTTTTTGTGCTCTACCACAACCCGAAGTTTGAGCTAGCTGAGAGTTTGTTTTCTTAATTTATTTTATTTACATTTCAATTCATCCGTACTGTCACAGGATCAAGGGGAGGAAAATTAAAGGCAAACCCGAACTGTCCTGATGCAATCGCAGGTTGGCATCCCTTATTTAACCTGTGGCAAAGCAGTGGAGAATTTTTGTGTTTCTTGTGTGTAAATAACAATTACAATAATTATTATTCGTAGGAATAACCGTAATAGTCGCACACCAGCTTAACCTGATGTGCCCTTTTTCGATGACTAACTAGGTATGTGAGGGTGTTTATATAGTTAAGGGGGAATAACCGTTATAGTCGCACACCAGCTTAACCTGATGTGCCCTTCTTCGATGACTAACTAGGTATGTGAGGGTATTTATATAGTTAAGGGGGAATAACCGTTTTAGTCGCACACCAGCTTAACCTGATGTGCCCTTCTACGATAACTAACTAGGTATGTGAGGGTGTTTATATAGTTAAGGGGGAATAACCGTTTTAGTCGCACACCAGCTTAACCTGATGTGCCCTTCTACGATAACTAACTAGGTATGTGAGGGTGTTTATATAGTTGAGGGGGAATAACCGTTATAGTCGCACACCAGCTTAACCTGATGTGCCCTTCTACGATGACTAACTAGGTATGTGAGGGTGTTTATATAGTTGAGGGGGAATAACCGTTATAGTCGCACACCAGCTTAACCTGATGTGCCCTTCTACGATGACTAACTAGGTATGTGAGGGTGTTTATCTAGTTGAGGGGGAATAACCGTTTTAGTCGCACACCAGCTTAACCTGATGTGCTTTTCTACGATGACTAACTAGGTATGAGAGGGTGTTTATATAATTGAGGAGGAATAACCGTTTTAGTCGCACACGAGCTTAACCTAATGTGTCCTTCTACGATGACTAACTAGGTATGTGAGAGTGTTTATACAGTTGAGGGGGAATAACCGTTATAGTCGCACACGAGCTTAACCTGATGTGCCCTTCTACGATGACAAACTAGGTATGTGAGGGTGTTTATATAGTTGAGACGGATTAACCCTTATAGTCGCACACCAGCTTAACCTGATGTGCCCTTCTACGATAACTAACTATGTATGTGAGAGTGTTTATACAGTTGAGGGGGAATAACCGTTATAGTCGCACACCAGCTTAACCTGATGTGTCCTTCTACGATGACTAACTAGGTATGTGAGGGTGTTTATATAGTTAAGGGGAATAACCGTTATAGTCGCACACCAGCTTAACCTGATGTGTCCTTCTACGATGACTAACTAGGTATGTGAGGGTGTTTATATAGTTGAGGGGAATAACCGTTATAGTCGCACACCAGCTTAACCTGATGTGCCCTTCTACGATGACTAACTATGTATGTGAGTGTTTATATAGTAAAGGGGGAATAACCGTTATAGTCGCACACCAGCTTAACCTGATGTGCCCTTCTACGATAACTAACTATGTATGTGAGGGTGTTTATATAGTTGAGGGGAATAACCGTTATAGTCACACACCAGCTTAACCTGATGTGCCCTTCTACGATGACTAACTATGTATGTGAGGGTGTTTATATAGTTGAGGGGAATAACCGTTATAGTCACACACCAGCTTAACCTGATGTGCCCTTCTACGATGACTAACTATGTATGTGAGGGTGTTTATATAGTAAAGGGGGAATAACCGTTATAGTCGCACACCAGCTTAACCTGATGTGCCCTTCTACGATAACTAACTATGTATGTGAGGGTGTTTATATAGTTGAGGGGAATAACCGTTATAGTCACACACCAGCTTAACCTGATGTGCCCTTCTACGATGACTAACTATGTATGTGAGGGTGTTTATATAGTTGAGGGGAATAACCGTTATAGTCACACACCAGCTTAACCTGATGTGCCCTTCTACGATGACTAACTATGTATGTGAGGGTGTTTATATAGTAAAGGGGGAATAACCGTTATAGTCGCACACCAGCTTAACCTGATGTGCCCTTCTACGATAACTAACTATGTATGTGAGGGTGTTTATATAGTTAAGGGGGAATAACCGTTATAGTCGCACACCAGCTTAACCTGATGTGCCCTTCTACGATAACTAACTAGGTATGTGAGGGTGTTTATATAGTAAAGGGGGAATAACCGTTATAGTCGCACACCAGCTTAACCTGATGTGCCCTTCTACGATAACTAACTAGGTATGTGAGGGTGTTTATATAGTTGAGGAGGAATAACCGTAATAGTCGCACACCAGCTTAACCTGATGTGTCCTTCTACGATGACTAACTAGGTATGTGAGGGTGTTTATATAGTTGAGGGGGAATAACCGTATTTGTCGCACACCAGCTTAAACTGATGTGCCCTTCTTCGATGACTAACTAGGTATGTGAGGGTGTTTATATAGTTGAGGGGGAATAACCGTAATTGTCGCACACCAGCTTAAACTGATGTGCCCTTCTTCGATGACTTACTAGGTATGTGAGAGTGTTTATCTAGTTGAGGGGGAATAACCGTTATAGTCACACACCAGCTTAACCTGATGTGCCCTTCTTCGATGACTTACTAGGTATGTGAGAGTGTTTATCTAGTTGAGGGGGAATAACCGTTATAGTCACACACCAGCTTAACCTGATGTGCCCTTCTTCGATGACTTACTAGGTATGTGAGAGTGTTTATCTAGTTGAGGGGGAATAACCGTTATAGTCGCACACCAGCTTAACCTGATGTGCCCTTCTACGATGACTAACTAGGTATGTGAGTGTTTATATAGTTGAGGGGGAATAACCGTTATAGTCGCACACCAGCTTAACCTGATGTGCCCTTCTACGATGACTAACTAGGTATGTGAGTGTTTATATAGTTGAGGGGGAATAACCGTTATAGTCGCACACCAGCTTAACCTGATGTGCCCTTCTACGATGACTAACTAGGTATGTGAGTGTTTATATAGTTGAGGGGGAATAACCGTAATTGTCGCACACCAGCTTAAACTGATGTGCCCTTCTTCGATGACTTACTAGGTATGTGAGAGTGTTTATCTAGTTGAGGGGGAATAACCGTTATAGTCACACACCAGCTTAACCTGATGTGCCCTTCTTCGATGACTTACTAGGTATGTGAGAGTGTTTATCTAGTTGAGGGGGAATAACCGTTATAGTCACACACCAGCTTAACCTGATGTGCCCTTCTTCGATGACTTACTAGGTATGTGAGAGTGTTTATCTAGTTGAGGGGGAATAACCGTTATAGTCGCACACCAGCTTAACCTGATGTGCCCTTCTACGATGACTAACTAGGTATGTGAGTGTTTATATAGTTGAGGGGGAATAACCGTTATAGTCGCACACCAGCTTAACCTGATGTGCCCTTCTACGATGACTAACTAGGTATGTGAGTGTTTATATAGTTGAGGGGGAATAACCGTTATAGTCGCACACCAGCTTAACCTGATGTGCCCTTCTACGATGACTAACTAGGTATGTGAGTGTTTATATAGTTGAGGGGGAATAACCGTTATAGTCACACACCAGCTTAACCTGATGTGCCCTTCTACGATGACTAACTAGGTATGTGAGGGTGTTTATATAGTTGTGGAGGAATAACCGTTATAGTCGCACACCAGCTTAACCTGATGTGTCCTTCTACGATGACTAACTATGTATGTGAGGGTGTTTATATAGTTGAGGAGGAATAACCGTTATAGTCGCACACCAGCTTAACCTGATGTGCCCTTCTACGATGACTAACTAGGTATGTGAGGGTGTTTATATAGTTGTGGAGGAATAACCGTTATAGTCGCACACCAGCTTAACCTGATGTGTCCTTCTACGATGACTAACTATGTATGTGAGGGTGTTTATATAGTTGAGGAGGAATAACCGTTATAGTCGCACACCAGCTTAACCTGATGTGCCCTTCTACGATGACTAACTAGGTATGTGAGGGTGTTTATATAGTTGAGGGGGAATAACCGTTATAGTCGCACAACAGCTTAACCTGATGTGCCCTTCTACGATGACTAACTAGGTATGTGAGGGTGTTTATATAGTTGAGGGGGAATAACCGTTATAGTCGCACACCAGCTTAACCTGATGTGCCCTTCTACGATGACTAACTAGGTATGTGAGTGTTTATATAGTTGAGGGGGAATAACCGTTATAGTCGCACACCAGCTTAACCTGATGTGCCCTTCTACGATGACTAACTAGGTATGTGAGGGTGTTTATATAGTTGTGGAGGAATAACCGTTATAGTCGCACACCAGCTTAACCTGATGTGTCCTTCTACGATGACTAACTATGTATGTGAGGGTGTTTATATAGTTGAGGAGGAATAACCGTTATAGTCGCACACCAGCTTAACCTGATGTGCCCTTCTACGATGACTAACTAGGTATGTGAGGGTGTTTATATAGTTGAGGGGGAATAACCGTTATAGTCGCACACCAGCTTAACCTGATGTGCCCTTCTACGATGACTAACTAGGTATGTGAGTGTTTATATAGTTGTGGAGGAATAACCGTTATAGTCGCACACCAGCTTAACCTGATGTCTCCTTCTACGATGACTAACTAGGTATGTGAGGGTGTTTATATAGTTGAGGGGGAATAACCGTTATAGTCGCACACCAGCTTAACCTGATGTGCCCTTCTACGATGACTAACTAGGTATGTGAGGGTGTTTATCTAGTTGAGGGGGAATAACCGTTATAGTCGCACACCAGCTTAACCTGATGTGCCCTTCTACGATGACTAACTAGGTATGTGAGGGTGTTTATCTAGTTGAGGGGGAATAACCGTTATAGTCACAAACCAGCTTAACCTGATGTGCCCTTCTTTGATGACTTACTAGGTATGTGAGGGTGTTTATATAGTTGAGGGGGAATAACCGTTATAGTCGCACACCAGCTTAACCTGATGTGCCCTTCTACGATGACTAACTAGGTATGTGAGTGTTTATATAGTTGAGGGGGAATAACTGTTATAGTCACAAACCAGCTTAACCTGATGTGCCCTTCTACGATGACTAACTAGGTATGTGAGAGTGTTTATCTAGTTGAGGGGGAATAACCGTTATAGTCACAAACCAGCTTAACCTGATGTGCCCTTCTTTGATGACTTACTAGGTATGTGAGGGTGTTTATATAGTTGAGGGGGAATAACCGTTATAGTCGCACACCAGCTTAACCTGATGTGCCCTTCTACGATGACTAACTAGGTATGTGAGTGTTTATATAGTTGAGGGGGAATAACCGTTATAGTCGCACACCAGCTTAACCTGATGTGCCCTTCTACGATGACTAACTAGGTATGTGAGTGTTTATATAGTTGAGGGGGAATAACCGTTATAGTCGCACACCAGCTTAACCTGATGTGCCCTTCTACGATGACTAACTAGGTATGTGAGTGTTTATATAGTTGAGGGGGAATAACTGTTATAGTCACAAACCAGCTTAACCTGATGTGCCCTTCTACGATGACTAACTAGGTATGTGAGAGTGTTTATCTAGTTGAGGGGGAATAACCGTTATAGTCACAAACCAGCTTAACCTGATGTGCCCTTCTTTGATGACTTACTAGGTATGTGAGGGTGTTTATATAGTTGAGGGGGAATAACCGTTATAGTCGCACACCAGCTTAACCTGATGTGCCCATCTACGATGACTAACTAGGTATGTGAGGGTGTTTATATAGTTGAGGGGGAATAACCGTTATAGTCACACACCAGCTCAACCTGATGTGTCCTTCTACGATGACTAACTAGGTATGTGAGTGTGTTTATATAGTTGTGGAGGAATAACCGTTATAGTCACACACCAGCTTAACCTGATGTGTCCTTCTACGATGACTAACTAGGTATGTGAGTGTGTTTATATAGTTGTGGAGGAATAACCGTTATAGTCACACACCAGCTTAACCTGATGTGTCCTTCTACGATGACTAACTAGGTATGTGAGGGTGTTTATACAGTTGAGGAGGAATGTCCGAATACTGTTATAGGACTTAAGTCTACCGTTCTCCTTTACGTCTCAGGAAAACCGTGACAAAACCTTCAGTCTTGATTGTCTGCGGCCGGATTAGAAACTGCGACCTCCCGAATCAGAATATTGCGTGTTACCTCTGAGCCACCTCTTTGGGTTGTGCGTAAATGTGTTGGTTTATGAGAGGGAAATGGTGGTTGGGTGGATCTCATTTGATCAGCACATACGACAAATTACAATAAATGAGATAGTCCCCTTTCCCTTTCTACACCCAATAAACTAGAGATAATATCGTATGGAATACACTTACCAAATAAAAGGTAGTTTTTATCCGGGCCTGAAACATAAAAGGTTGAAATATTTAGCGGGAACGTCAACTATAAATTTATTTTATTTATTGATAGTTTATACTCTCAACGAAGGGTATATTGAGATGTCAGCCACTTGAAGCTCTAGTGGTACAAATCTATCTTTGATTATGATTACTTGTTGCTTAGTGGGGGAATGAATGGTTAGGTCATAATCGTTTATTCACTAGTAGGTGTTGACCTAGACAATACTTTACTATAACATTCAACTACGTTGATTATAGAATTAAATGGGAGAGAAGGGAAATAAAATAACACGTCTATCCACCAACTATGACTGGCAGAGTCATCGTGCCCTCCCCGTCGAACCTTAGCAATGACTTGCGAAGAGGGGAGGGAGTTCTATACTGTCAACATCAACTATTTAGATAAAAAAATTAAATAAATAAAAAAAATGTTATGGCACATATCTCCGATTGATTATGATTACAGCGAAGTGAACAATTAGATTGTCGTTCTTTCGTGTTTGGGAGTAACGACGTCCGCAACCGTTCGGTACTGACAAATCACCCGGTGAAAAAGACGGTTTTATACGTAGGTAGTCTAATATGTTTATAATGATATCGACATCTTAAGTGTTTTTTTATGGGGACTTAACGATTTGTTTAATGTATGCACATTAAGTTAAGTGGATTTGTGTACAACCAAATTATTTTCGGCTTGTTCATTTTGCCAATCAGAGTTATCGACAGACATAGATTCTGAAAACTGTATCACGAAAACACATAGTAACAAATCAAATAATATTTCTAGAACACAATCAATTTTATTATTCTTACGCAAGTAAAAGTAAAAGTAAAAGCTGTTGCCATTTTATACGGCAATGAAGTGTAGATAGTTCTTAAGCGAGCGAAGCGAGCGTCTCTTTTAGACTATTATGGCACTGTTTTGTTTGTATGTTTTTGTTTTTTTTATGTCACGCTTTAGCGGTCCAACGGAAAGTCCTATCAAGTTGAATTTTGGACCATCCACAAGATTCGATGTGGATTCAATGTGTGTACTTTTGTGGCAAAATCGGCCGAACAGTTACAAAGATTACACTATAGTTACTGAAAAATATTTTTCTAAAACAAACTGGCGTCAAAATGTGAGAGCCATATTTTTTTAAAGAATTTTCCGCTCACGAATCTGTTATTAGCAAAGTTGCACAAAAGTTACTCGCAAATATTTGTCTGAAACAGTAACTGCAAAGACACCGTGTTTTAGTACATACAGCGCTATATGTGGCCAAATTTAGCAACTAACTGATGAAGATTTCATTCCGCGGTTGAAAATAGTGCTGGATATTATTGTGATATATATTGTTTTTTGTTTTGTATTTGTTTTTTACTTGTTGATGTGTATTTTTTCTGTTATGTTGTTTTGTTTTGTGTTTTTGTTTTGCTTTTTATTGTCTTGTTTTCTTTGTGTTTGTTGTGTGTTATTTGTTGTTTGTACGTCTAAAACGTGTCCTGATTAAAATGGCGGCTTGCCTTTTTAAGATTTACTGATGGGATTCATAATCAGCCCAAAAAATTTTAAAGCCGTATTTAATTAAACAATTTTCACAATTTGCCATTGTCGACGTAGGAAGAAAGACGCTGCTTCATCAGGTTGTTGCGCGACATTGCCACTTTGCGCTCTTCATTCGATTTCAATAGCGCCCTCAGTGGCCGATCTCGGTGCCTCCGATCACGATTATAATAATGAAAACATGATTCGATACGTATTAGAGGCAGAAATGACATTTTTATTGCTGTCAATGTGTTCGTAAGGGTGGCGGAACGCTTAGAAAACACTAGACGAAATGACAACGAAAACTCTTAGCAACGCACATTGCATTTAACGACGTTTAAATATGTCGGGAAGTACAATAGCTATAGAAATTCGAACAAAATTGGCAATGCGCATTCTTGTATTCTTGTTAATTTTTGTTTTCCCACTTTCATCTTTATCTTTTACATTGAACAATGACGAAAGCTTTGCGAACTTATGGCCAGAAAGTTCGTAGACATGGACGCGCTCGCTTATCAGCGCATCACACCTAAAGTTTTCCTAGTATTATAAAGCGAGCGTAGCGAGCGCTTCTATTCTACATTTATGGCACACGTTCAGTTTGTGTTTTGGTTTTGTTGTGTCTTTTTGTCTCGCGATAGCGATCGAACGGAGAGTCCGATCAAATTGAAACTTGGACCATCCGCAAGCTTAAATGTGGATTGAACGCCACAATGTTTGTGAAAACATCAGTCGAGAAGTTACAAAAGTTACACTACAATATCAATTGCTATACTGTCCTTTCCCAAACAAACTTGCGGCAAAAAGTGAGATACCGTAGCCATTTTATATTATATTTTCGTCCGGTCACGAATATGTTAATTTGTCTATCGGTCCGATAACCATTGGAGGTACAAAACATTTATATAAATATAGTGAGAAACCTTATGGCAACAAATACAGTAACTCGTTACCGTCATTTCGATTCTGTTAGAATAACAAGACTATTGTAATGTAAGGAGATATCAACTCAAGTTGATAGAAAAATCAATTTGTTGGGCCCATTTTATATTGTTGTAAATATTTAACTGGCCAAGGCCACAATCAATATAGAGTTATATCTTCCGGCAGGCTACGGAACAAACCCAGCAACCATAAAGCGATAACTATGGTACTCATGTTAGATGAGCTCATGACAGCGGAGTAAATCTTTCAATTCAACTCGATCGGCGCTTTGCCTGTGTGTGTGTGTGTGTGTGTGTGTGTGTGTGTGTGTGTGTGTGTGTGTGTGTGTGTGTGTGTGTGTGTGTGTGTGTGTGTGTGTGTGTGTGTGTGTGTGTGTGTGTGTGTGTGTGTGTGTGTGTGTGTGTGTGTGTGTGTGTGTGTGTGTGTGTGTGTGTGTGTGTGTGTGTGTGTGTGTGTGTGTGTGTGTGTGTGTGTGTGTGTGTGTGTGTGTGTGTGTGTGTGTGTGTGTGTGTGTGTGTGTGTGTGTGTGTGTGTGTGTGTGTGTGTGTGTGTGTGTCTGAGTGTGTGTGTGTGTGTGTGTGTGTGTGTGTGTGTGTGTGTGTGTGTGTGTGTGTGTGTGTGTGTGTGTGTGTGTGTGTGTGTGTGTGTGTGTGTGTTATTATTATTATAATTATTATTATTATTATTATTATTATTATTATTATTATTATTATTATTATTATTATTATTATTATTATTATTATTATTATTATTATTATTATTATTATTATTATTATTATTATTAATATTATTATTATTATTAATATTATTATTATTATTATTATTATTATTATTATTATTATTATTATTATTATTATTATTATTATTATTATTATTATAATTATTAATATTATAAATGGACCGATAGGGGAGAGAAAACGTTATTCCAAAAGGATATATATTTCTCAAAACTGAAACGAAAGAACTAAATGCTGACGGAAAATATATTTGAGGACGTACATACTGTATGGCAGAGAAAACAAAAGATAATAGGGAAGTCTCATCGAAAATAAATATTCCTCAAAGCACCTAAAAAAAAAGATCATTTTCTAAAAATACGGGTGGTACAATTTTATATCTGAGAAGCGTATATTTCCAATTCTATTAGCATTTTAAGTTTGAAATTTGGAACTTCCCGTTCCGTAATTGAAAAACGGCTCTTGACGTCATAACTCATGTAAACAACTGCCTCCTTGAAGTATTCTTAATAATATCAACGATATTAAGTTGGACATTTTACAATATCTAGGATGCAGTGACTTTACAACAATGCCTTTTATACCACTGTTTTCTTCAGAAAATACATTTTGATACAGTATTTACCAAAACGTGTTTAAAATAATGCAATTATTAAACATATTGCTGTTAATTAACGTTAAGCAGTGTTCAATTACTAACTAGAAATAAACGTTGGTTCAGTTAAAGTCTTATGAGAGCAATAACCTACTAAAGGGTGGGATTTCAGTACTATTTGTATGATATAAAATTAGTGTTTACTGAGATATGACGTCAGAACCTTTTTATCACGAGCAAAATGGCGCAGGTCCGTTTCTGAGCGTGTTTTGACTGCAATGTCTTTGACCTGCTGTTAAAGCGATGTTAATGCACCTTTCGAGCCAAAACCAATAAGTTCCCGTTTATTTTAACTTGAGGTAACCAGTAAGCAACTAAATAAAATGTTCGAGACTTCCGTATTAGGAAGAGTGGGCTTCTTCTTTCCGTCGAAACTAGTTACAAAATTAATTGATGTTATATATCTATTTATGTTTATATTAGAGTTTGGGTTAGCAAACCCTATCGGTCAGTAACTAAAATAATATTACATGAAATTTTTTTTTTTTAAACAACGCTTATATTAAATGCACTAAAAAGTAAAAAATAAATTTTCGCCCAACAAATTTTTGCCTCACTCGGAAAACAAAAGCGTTGGGCGCTTTCCCTGCATAAACAGCAGAATACTGCAATCTATGTCAATACCAAAAGCGCCCAACGCTTTTATTTTCCGAGTGAGGCAAAAATTTGTTGGGCGAAAATTTATTTTTTACTTTTTAGTGCATTTAATATAAGCGTTGTTTAAAAAAAAAATATTTTTTCATGTAATATTATTTTATACTTTTTAGTCTTAAAGAATCTTGCAATCGAATATATGCTCACAGGACGTGTCCGAATTTAGAAGACTGCATACTTGTGTACTTGTACTTGTCAACTTCACTCGCAAACTAGCGTGCTCGCATTGCAAACTTGAATTTCGGTCAGTTCCGTTCATGCACGATCAAGCGATCGGCCAACAATGCTTACGAAAAGTGGGGTTATGTGGCTATGGGAGAATTTGGCAAAGTAACTAGGCCTATAGGCTACACATTCTATTAATAATGATCATAAACGTAATTTTTGTCAACATTATAACACCTAGGCCTATTACAATACATAATATTTAAATGCATGGTTGCTTACGTTTCCATATTTTCTCACGTGTAGTGGGTTAAACATCGATTCCCATACAAAACATTAATTAATTATGATGAATTAATTGAATATTTTGTAAATATAACAATTGATTCGTGTATTGTCATTAAGAATACGTCTGTGTGAAAACTTTTAGCTCAATTTGACGTTCGGAAGTGGGTGAAATATCGATTCCCAGATAAAACATCAATTAATTAATTATGATGGCTTAATTGATTATTTAGTAAATATGACCATGGATTCATGTATTGTCATTAAGAATACGTCTGTGTGAAAACGTTCAGCTCAATTCAACGTTGGAAAGTGGGTGAAATATCGATTCCCATTTAAAACATCAATTCATTAATTATGATGAATTTATTGACCATATTTAGTTAATATGACAATTGATTCGTGTATTGTCATTAAGAATTCGTCTGTGTGAAAACGTTCAACTCGATTTGACGTTGATTGATTATTTGGGCTTAACGTCTCATATTTTTGCAACGAGGCTAATCGAGACAATGAGTGGGTGATATATGAAGATGAAATATGGGGCTGTTTGGAGGAAAGGGGCAAGTAGGAGGGAGCGTGAGGAAAAGGGAAAGGGGAGTAAAGATGATTGGGGTGTGGACTGCACTTCGTCTGACTTCTCCTCCTCGACCAGTCCGGCTATGGTGGCCCTACCAGAAGCATACGCTTCCGCCGGCATAGCTCTAGGAATCATTAAAGCACGCAAACCTGCCCACCGCGATAAGGTAGCAGTCCTTGGGATTAGATTATTTGGGCTTAACGTCTCATATTTTTGCAACGAGGCTAATCGAGACAATGAGTGGGTGATATATGAAGATGAAATATGGGGCTGTTTGGAGGAAAAGGGCAAGTAGGAGGGAGCGTGAGGAAAGGGGAAAGGGGAGGAAAGGGGATTGGGGTGTGGACTGCACTTCGTCTGACTTCTCCTCCTCGACCAGTCCGGCTAGGGTGGCCCTACCAGAAGCATACGCTTCCGCCGGCATAGCTCTCGGGATCAACAAAGCACGCAAACCTGCCCACCACGATAAGGTAGCAGTATTATAACCTGGCGCACTAGTCTTAAACGTTTTATTGTATAATAGTGATATAAGTTTTGTCTGAATTCTATCTTATTTACTTTTTAACTAATAATATCACAATCTGCTTAACAAGTTAGACTTCAAACAGGATTGTTTCGGGAATCGCGACAAAAAGTTGTCGAATAAGGGAATTTGCGACCAGATAATATAAAAAGAGGAAAAATAGATGAATACTATATGCATCACACTCACCGTTTTTTTTCGTGTCCTTAGAGAATGTTACTTTTTTTTGGGTATTTTTTACTTCATCTAAAACAATAAATAACATCTATTAGCGAAATATCTTATTGGCTCTATTTTGTATTTATTTTTAGATTGATTATTTGAGGCTTGATTTAAACCTGTTAGTTCATATTACCAAGGAAATTAATTTTTTTTAGTTTTTTTGAATAAAAAACAAAAATTAATTTCCATGGTAATATCTTGGCGTGCTTCATATTGTTGTACTCAAACATATATATTGTACAAATACAACAAAGGGTAGACATTCGTAAACTGTTTGCGAACATGGATGAGACAATATAAAAGGTCAAAAGGGTTAACCTGTCAACCGGTATTGTATTATGAGACACATCGACAAATAACATACACAAATTCTAAGGTTGTAACTTGAACCACCATCTTTTTGAAAAATCTTGGGTACATTTTAAAAGTTTTTTTTGTTGTTGTAAGAGTAATATGATATGCAAATGATATGTTTGATTTACTCTAAAAATAGTCGCTCATTAGGCAACGCGGAGCGTTCCTAGTATATATATATATATATATATATATAAAGGTCGAAGTGAAATGATTTTTGTCGGAATTCGATCTGACCTACTTTTTACCTAATAACATCACATTCTGCTTTACAAGTAGGATTTCAGACATGATTTTTTCGGGATTCGCAACAAAAAGTTACAAAATAAAGGGAATTGCGACCAGAGTCGCAAGTAAGATAAGTAGAGGGGAAATAGATAAATACTTTTATACATCACACTCACCTTTGTTAACTACCGACTCGGTAAAACCGACCTTCTTTTTTGGCACTAAAACAATAAATAACCTCCATTAGTAAAATATCTTTTTAACTGTATTTTATATTTATTTTTAGTTTGACTATTTAAGGTTTGACTACAAACTAACTGTTAGTTCATATAACCAAGGTAATTCAATCATTGCGTGCTTCATACTTTTGTAGTCAATCATATATATTATACAAATACAACTATGGTATACATTCGTTAATTGATTCCGAACTTTTTTGTGACCATATAATTGGTCAAAGGGGTTTTCCTGTCAACCGGTATTGTTTTATGAGAAATGGAAACCAAAATATATGGAACTCTCAACCATATTCGACACCGGGCTCAATGTGCCAAAAGATAACGTTCTTTTATTACTAAAATATGTATGTTAATTATGTATTAAAACTAGATAGGATCCAGATGAGATGGTACAGGGAAGGATACAAAATTTTTTAAAAATATTTTTGTAGGGAAACTTGCCCAAAGACAACAAATAGCTAACTACTCTAGGAAAATGTTTTTTAAATGTATAAATTTGAAAAGTTTCTAGACAAGTACATTGTAATTGAAAACTGCTATTTAAAATACAAAAGTTTTTTAAAATTGGTCGAGTACTTTGGTTTGTATAACCATTAGTGTGAATTATATAAAATCCAAGATGGCGGCATGTTTGGCCCTTTTGCCGGCTAAGCACCTCATGAATTACAACAAGTTTACGTTGTTTTATCATATTCCAAGGTCAAAATGCGTCGACCTTTTTTGTAAGCAAAACGTCCTGGGCTGAAGGACTACGTTGAAATCTGTTGTTTTTCCTACGCGCTGGAAGAATGCAAATGTAATACCTGTCCTGAAGAAGGGCAGCAGGCAGTCCGTCGCTAATTATCGTCCTATTTCATTACTTTCCGCAATTTCTTAAGTATTTGAGTGTCTAATACACAAAAGGTTATATAAACTTGAGACTGTCAACTTCTACTTTCTTCCTTATCACACAAAGTAGAATAATTTTCAATGATTGATTGATTGATTAATGGGGCTTAACGTCTCATATTTATGCAATGATAGCTAATCGAGACGATGAGCGGGTGATAATGAAGATGAGAAAGATGATAATGAAGAATAAAGCCACATCCGAATCAGATCCATTGTACGTCGCGTGAGTCGTCATACGGGAGTCCAGCAAGGGAGGGCAGGGCCAAGTGGGAGGAGAAATATTCAATGGGACAGTGGGGGGGGGGGGGGGGGAAAGGGGATTGGGGTGTGGACTGCACTTCGTCTGACTTCTCCTCCTCGACCAGTCCGGCTTGGGTGGCCCTACCAGAAGCATACGCTTCCGCCGGCATAGCTCTCGGGATCAACAAAGCGTACGCAAACCTGCCCACCACGATAAGGTGGCAGTTCCTGGGAAGGAATTTTCAATGACGAGTTCAAATATGTTTGTCCGTAAACTTTTCGATAAATATCTTAAAAAGTATCATAACTGTCGAGGACAGCAAAAGATTAGTCCAAATGAGGGGAAATTTTACCCCTCTTTTACCCCCACTCGTCTCCGCTTGAACAGATGGCGACTAAAGCCACCCGCTTGACAATAGCGGCGACCGGACCTCAGGGTCTTTCTCGAAGGGTCGACCCTAATTATCTCTCGCCAAGAAAAGTGACCATCAGTACTTGAAACTTTCATATTATTTCTTTTTTTTTACAAACCCATTATGAGCATGGCAAGTCTTGAATATTTTTGTTACGCTAATCATAAAACTTTTTTACTTTTTTCTCTAGCTGTATTTTAAAGTGAAATAAACGAAGAATACATTATTGTGTCATTTGTAAGTATTGCATAAAGTTAGTGGGTAATGACAAATTTATAAACTAAAATATAAAATTACAAAAACAACAATAACAACAACAGTAATAATAATAATAATAATAATAATAATAATAATAATAATAATAATAATAATAATAATAATAATAATAATAATAATAATAATAATAATAATAATAATAATAATAATAATAATAATAATAATAATAATAATAATAATAATAATAATAATAATAATAATAATAATAATAATAATAATAATAATAATAATAATAAAAATAATAACAATGATAATGATACTAATAATGATAATTATAATGATAATAATAATGATAATAATAATGATAATGATGATGATAATGATGATGATAGTAACAATGATGTTAATGATGATGATAATAATAATGATAATGATGCTAATGATGATGATAATAATAATGATGATAATTATAATGATAATGATGATAATGATAATGATGATAATAACAATGATGATAATGATAATAATAATGATAATCATAATGATAATGATAATGATAATGATAATGAAAATGATAATGATAATGATAATGCTAATGATAATGATGATGATGATAATAATAATAATAATAATGATAATAATAATGATAATACTATGAACAAGTACTAATAAGACAGTAACGACTGAAATTGAACAAGGTACCTCATGGAAATACTCGACATTACATCTGTATTGTCCGTATAACATGTAAACACCGGCTTTGACCGAGATTGATGACTGTTTAAACTATTAACATGTGATTTGTGAAGTTAAATAAGGTAGACACATGGAATTACTTGACATTACGTCCGTATAACATGTTAACACCGGTTTTGACCGAGATTGTATGATTGTGATACATTCAATAAAATAATAATAATAATGATAATAATAATAATAATAATAATAATAATAATAATAATAATAATAATAATAATAATAATAATAATAATAATAATAATAATAATAATAATAATAATAATAATAATAATAATAATAATAATAATAATAATAATAATAATAATAATAATAGTAATAATAATAATAAAAATAATAATAATAATAATAATAATAATAATAATAATAATAATAATAATAATAATAATAATAATAATAATAATAATAATAATAATAATAATAATAATAATAATAATAATAATAATAATAATAATAATAATAATAATGTGTTGCTTGCAAACAGATTTTAAGCCACTAATCTTTTATAATTCCAAGCACTAATGAAATAACTTAAAATAAAGATACAGAAAAAACTCAAAAAGGTACATGATCAGAATAGCGATTAGATTACATATTTTTGAACATCGATATGAATTGAAATATTTCGTTGTATAAAGTGTTTGAAACAAAAGGGTATTGTTCGGCACGAGACCTTTTTTTTCTATTCTCGAGCGGCTGCCGGCGTGCGCTCAGTCTGGGGTTGGTTGGGTAGTGGGGGTAGAGGTTCGCTAGTACCTGGGACGAATCTCTTCTTGTCCACGACTACCCAAATTCGCGGTTATTAAGGATATGCACTCACCATTCTCGTTTTTCGGCTCCCGGCTCGGGCCAGCAGTCTGAAAGACGTCTCTTAACGTACTCCGCGGCCCGACCTGAAACACGAGCATATAATACACGTAACGCGAGCCGCCCCACCTCCATACAGCATTCTAACCTGCTTCGTGCCCAGGGTTCCACTCTTGCGCGGCGCGACCTGAAACACGAGCGTATAATACACGTGGCGCGCCGCCCACGCCCCAGACAGCATTCTAACCTGCTTCGTGCCCAGGGTTCCACTCTTGCACGGCGCGACCTGAAACACGAGCGTATAATACACGTGACGCGCGCCGCCCACGCCCCAGACAGCATTCTAACCTGCTTCGTGCCCAGGGTTCCACTCTTGCACGGCGCGACCTGAAACACGAGCGTATAATACACGTGACGCGCGCCGCCCACGCCCCAGACAGCATTCTAACCTGCTTCGTGCCCAGGGTTCCACTCTTGCACGGCGCGACCTGAAACACGAGCGTATAATACACGTGACGCGCGCCGCCCACGCCCCAGACAGCATTCTAACCTGCTTCGTGCCCAGGGTTCCACTCTTGCGCGGCGCGACCTGAAACACGAGCGTATAATACACGTGACGCGCCGCCCACGCCCCAGACAGCATTCTAGCCTGCTTCGTGCCCAGGGTTCCACTCTTGCGCGGCGCGACCTGAAACACGAGCGTATAATACACGTGGCGCGCCGCCCACGCCCCAGACAGCATTCTAGCCTGCTTCGTGCCCAGGGTTCCACTCTTGCGCGGCGCGACCTGAAACACGAGCGTATAATATACGTGGCGCGCGCCGCCCACGCCCCAGACAGCATTCTAGCCTGCTTCGTGCCCAGGGTTCCACTCTTGCGCGGCGCGACCTGAAACACGAGCGTATAATACACGTGGCGCGCGCCGCCCACGCCCCAGACAGCATTCTAACCTGCTTCGTGCCCAGGGTTCCACTCTTGCACGGCGCGACCTGAAACACGAGCGTATAATACACGTGACGCGCGCCGCCCACGCCCCAGACAGCATTCTAACCTGCTTCGTGCCCAGGGTTCCACTCTTGCACGGCGCGACCTGAAACACGAGCGTATAATACACGTGGCGCGCGCCGCCCACGCCCCAGACAGCATTCTAGCCTGCTTCGTGCCCAGGGTTCCACTCTTGCGCGGCGCGACCTGAAACACGAGCGTATAATACACGTGACGCGCGCCGCCCACGCCCCAGACAGCATTCTAACCTGCTTCGTGCCCAGGGTTCCACTCTTGCGCGGCGCGACCTGAAACACGAGCGTATAATACACGTGACGCGCGCCGCCCACGCCCCAGACAGCATTCTAACCTGCTTCGTGCCCAGGGTTCCACTCTTGCACGGCGCGACCTGAAACACGAGCGTATAATATACGTGGCGCGCGCCGCCCACGCCCCAGACAGCATTCTAGCCTGCTTCGTGCCCAGGGTTCCACTCTTGCACGGCGCGACCTGAAACACGAGCGTATAATATACGTGGCGCGCGCCGCCCACGCCCCAGACAGCATTCTAGCCTGCTTCGTGCCCAGGGTTCCACTCTTGCGCGGCGCGACCTGAAACACGAGCGTATAATACACGTGACGCGCGCCGCCCACGCCCCAGACAGCATTCTAACCTGCTTCGTGCCCAGGGTTCCACTCTTGCACGGCGCGACCTGAAACACGAGCGTATAATACACGTGGCGCGCCGCCCACGCCCCAGACAGCATTCTAGCCTGCTTCGTGCCCAGGGTTCCACTCTTGCACGGCGCGACCTGAAACACGAGCGTATAATACACGTGGCGCGCCGCCCACGCCCCAGACAGCATTCTAGCCTGCTTCGTGCCCAGGGTTCCACTCTTGCACGGCGCGACCTGAAACACGAGCGTATAATACACGTGGCGCGCCGCCCACGCCCCAGACAGCATTCTAACTTGCTTCGTGCCCAGGGTTCCACTCTTGCACGGCGCGACCTGAAACACGAGCGTATAATACACGTGGCGCGCCGCCCACGCCCCAGACAGCATTCTAACTTGCTTCGTGCCCAGGGTTCCACTCTTGCGCGGCGCGACCTGAAACACGAGCGTATAATATACGTGGCGCGCGCCGCCCACGCCCCAGACAGCATTCTAACCTGCTTCGTGCCCAGGGTTCCACTCTTGCACGGCGCGACCTGAAACACGAGCGTATAATACACGTGGCGCGCCGCCCACGCCCCAGACAGCATTCTAACCTGCTTCGTGCCCAGGGTTCCACTCTTGCACGGCGCGACCTGAAACACGAGCGTATAATACACGTGGCGCGCCGCCCACGCCCCAGACAGCATTCTAGCCTGCTTCGTGCCCAGGGTTCCACTCTTGCACGGCGCGACCTGAAACACGAGCGTATAATATACGTGGCGCGCCGCCCACGCCCCAGACAGCATTCTAACCTGCTTCGTGCCCAGGGTTCCACTCTTGCGCGGCGCGACCTGAAACACGAGCGTATAATACACGTGGCGCGCGCCGCCCACGCCCCAGACAGCATTCTAACCTGCTTCGTGCCCAGGGTTCCACTCTTGCGCGGCGCGACCTGAAACACGAGCGTATAATACACGTGGCGCGCGCCGCCCACGCCCCAGACAGCATTCTAACCTGCTTCGTGCCCAGGGTTCCACTCTTGCGCGGCGCGACCTGAAACACGAGCGTATAATACACGTGACGCGCGCCGCCCACGCCCCAGACAGCATTCTAACCTGCTTCGTGCCCAGGGTTCCACTCTTGCACGGCGCGACCTGAAACACGAGCGTATAATATACGTGGCGCGCCGCCCACGCCCCAGACAGCATTCTAACCTGCTTCGTGCCCAGGGTTCCACTCTTGCGCGGCGCGACCTGAAACACGAGCGTATAATACACGTGACGCGCGCCGCCCACGCCCCAGACAGCATTCTAGCCTGCTTCGTGCCCAGGGTTCCACTCTTGCACGGCGCGACCTGAAACACGAGCGTATAATACACGTGACGCGCCGCCCACGCCCCAGACAGCATTCTAGCCTGCTTCGTGCCCAGGGTTCCACTCTTGCACGGCGCGACCTGAAACACGAGCGTATAATATACGTGGCGCGCCGCCCACGCCCCAGACAGCATTCTAACCTGCTTCGTGCCCAGGGTTCCACTCTTGCGCGGCGCGACCTGAAACACGAGCGTATAATACACGTGGCGCGCGCCGCCCACGCCCCAGACAGCATTCTAACCTGCTTCGTGCCCAGGGTTCCACTCTTGCGCGGCGCGACCTGAAACACGAGCGTATAATACACGTGGCGCGCGCCGCCCACGCCCCAGACAGCATTCTAACCTGCTTCGTGCCCAGGGTTCCACTCTTGCGCGGCGCGACCTGAAACACGAGCGTATAATACACGTGACGCGCGCCGCCCACGCCCCAGACAGCATTCTAACCTGCTTCGTGCCCAGGGTTCCACTCTTGCGCGGCGCGACCTGAAACACGAGCGTATAATACACGTGGCGCGCGCCGCCCACGCCCCAGACAGCATTCTAACCTGCTTCGTGCCCAGGGTTCCACTCTTGCGCGGCGCGACCTGAAACACGAGCGTATAATACACGTGACGCGCGCCGCCCACGCCCCAGACAGCATTCTAACCTGCTTCGTGCCCAGGGTTCCACTCTTGCGCGGCGCGACCTGAAACACGAGCGTATAATATACGTGGCGCGCGCCGCCCACGCCCCAGACAGCATTCTAACCTGCTTCGTGCCCAGGGTTCCACTCTTGCGCGGCGCGACCTGAAACACGAGCGTATAATATACGTGGCGCGCGCCGCCCACGCCCCAGACAGCATTCTAACCTGCTTCGTGCCCAGGGTTCCACTCTTGCGCGGCGCGACCTGAAACACGAGCGTATAATACACGTGACGCGCGCCGCCCTCGCCCCAGACCGCATTCTAAACTGCTTCGTGCCCAGGGTTCCACTCTTGCGCGGCGCGACCTGAAACACGAGCGTATAATACACGTGACGCGTGCCGCCCACGCCCCAGACAGCATTCTAACCTGCTTCGTGCCCAGGGTTCCACTCTTGCGCAGCGTGACCTGAAACACGAGCGTATAATACACGTGACGCGCGCCGCCCACGCCCCAGACAGCATTCTTACCTGCTTCGTGCCCAGGGTTCCACTCTTGCGCGGCGCGACCTGAAACACGAGCGTAATATACACGTAACGTGTGCGGCCCACGCCCCAGACAGCATTCTAACCTGTATCCACTTTAAGAATCAAGGTAAACAGGCGTATATTTTAGACGAGACAATCGATTCGCGATCTCAAGGACGTTTGAAAGTGACGTCACTGGCCAATGTGGCGGCCGTGCCGGGTTAACTTCTCTGTGTGACATTGGCGGTACCGCTGGAACGTTGATCACTTATCTCCTTCTAGCTGTTATACTATTCATTTTGAAGGAAAAACTTATAGGAAAGCGTAATTAATTTACATGCCAATAGTCATCATAGAGGTTATTTCATAATTATAGACCCAGTAGTTTAGGCCTACTTGTAATAACAATTTACGCAAAAAATCGGAAAATGAGCAAAATTTCTTATTGTTTTCTCAACTTAAATTGTTGAAAAACTAATGATCGGATTTTGACGAGAGTTTCTTTGGAACATGAACCAACAATGTGAGAAAATAAACAAATAAACTTTCTAAATAGAAAGTGCCCTGAACGAAAATTCATAGCATGCACTAACATGCAGGGTGCGTAGTTTCACGGCCAAAACCGCTGCTTTTGAGGTCCAACCGCTGCACCCTGCATGTTAGTGCATGCTATGAATTTTCGTTCGGGGCACTTTCTATCTAGAAAGTGTATTTGTTTATTTTCTTACATTGTTGGTTCATGTTCCAAACGAACTCTCGTCAAAATCCGATGATTAGTTTTTCAACAATGTAAGTTGAGAGAACAATAAGAAATTTTGCTCATTTTCCGATTTTTTGCGTGAGTTGTTATTTTGATTATTTGGGCTTAACGTCTCATATTTTTGCAACGAGGCTAATCGAGACAATGAGTGGGTGATCTATGAAAATGAAATAGGGGGGGAATGTTATTGTTGAAAATTTTGGACTGAGAAATTGATGTTATATTTATTAATGGGGCTTAAAGTCTCATATTTATGCAACGATGGCTAAATGAGACGCTGAGCGGGTGATAATGAAGATGAAAAAGATGATAATGAAGAATAAAGCCACATCCGAATCAGATCCATTGTACGTCGCGTGAGTCGTCATACGGGAGTCCAGCAAGGGAGGGCAGGGCCAAGTGGGAGGAGAAATATTCAATGGGACAGAGGGGGGGAAAGGGGATTGGGGTGTGGACTGCACTTCGTCTGACTTCTCCTCCTCGACCAGTCCGGCTTGGGTGGCCCTACCAGAAGCATACGCTTCCGCCGGCATAGCTCTCGGGATCAACAAAGCACGCAGACCTGCCCACCACGATAAGGTGGCAGTCCCTGGGCAGTAAACTACTGGGTCTATAATTTTGAAATAACCTTTTTTGATGACTATTGGCATGTAAACTTAATCCGCTTTCCTGTAAGTTTTTCCATCATAATGAATAGTATAAGAGCTAGAACGAGATTAGTACCGCGTGGTTTGTGCGAGAATCCGCAGACAGTTAGAGCGCTAGACCCGTTAGCTTAGGGATAATTTTGTCCGCTAGGAGCGTATCGAAGTTTTGCGATCGCGAATACCCCCCGGCCCCCCAGCCGCACTTTCACCGATTTGGGCTGACGCTTGTCCAGGTGGTCCACTTACCGGGAGCTTTTCCTTGTTCTTGTCCCTATGCCGGCGGGAAGCGGCTTCACGCTTGTTTCCATCTGAAATGAGGCGTTTATTTTTATTAATTTATTTATCTATTTATCTATTTATCTATTCATCTATTCATCTATTCATCTATTCATCTATTCATCTATTCATCTATTCATCTATTCATCTATTCATCTATTCATCTATTCATCTATTCATCTATTCATCTATTCATCTATTCATCTATTCATCTATTCATCTATTCATCTATTCATCTATTCATCTATTCATCTATTCATCTATTCATCTATTCATCTATTCATCTATTCATCTATTCATCTATTCATCTATTCATCTATTCATCTATTCATCTATTCATCTATTCATCTATTCATCTATTCATCTATTCATCTATTCATCTATTCATCTATTCATCTATTCATCTATTCATCTATTCATCTATTCATCTATTCATCTATTCATCTATTCATCTATTCATCTATTCATCTATTCATCTATTCATCTATTCATCTATTCATCTATTCATCTATTCATCTATTCATCTATTCATCTATTCATCTATTCATCTATTCATCTATTCATCCATTCATCCATTCATCTATTCATCTATTCATCCATTCATCCATTCATCCATTCATCCATTCATCCATTCATCCATTCATCCATTCATCCATTCATCCATTCATCCATTCATCCATTCATCCATTCATCCATTCATCTATTCATCTATTCATCTATTCATCTATTCATCTATTCATCTATTCATCTATTCATCTATTCATCTATTCATCTATTCATCTATTCATTTATTCATTTATTTATTTATTTATTTATTTATTTATTTATTTATTTATTTATTTATTTATTTATTTATTTATTTATTTATTTATTTATTTATTTTTTTATTTATTTATTTATTTATTTATTTATTTATTTATTTATTTATTTATTTATTTATTTATTTATTTATTTATTTATTTATTTATTTATTTATTTATTTATTTATTTATTTATTTATTTATTTATTTATTTATTTATTTATTTATTTATTTATTTATTTATTTATTTATTTATTTATTTATTTATTTATTTATTTATTTATTTATTTATTTATTTATTTATTTATTTATTTATTTATTTATTTATTTATTTATTTATTTATTTATTTATTTATTTACTTATTTATTTATTTATTTATTAATTTATTTTTTCATTTACTTATACAGAATCCTCGAAGTGTCGTTATAGGCCTAAATATTTTCGTTGGGAAAATGGGGGTTAATTTGATTAATGTCGTTCTGATTGGTTAAGTAGAAGCACTACTATTCTACTAACGTAGGATGACGTCATACTGAGGTCACATATTATAAATCATACAACGCAATTTTGATGTCAACTGGGGATCATAATATCGAAATTTGACGTCGGAAGATTCAAAAATTGCGCAGCTCTTTTTGTTCAGTTTCAAAACATTGTGTTTCTGGATAAGCGATAGAACCTGAGTAAATGTATAAATGAGACACATTAAGTGGATGAAGTCGATCACGAAATACTCGTCTGTTCTCAACAATTACATCATCTTGTTCATTTTCCACGTTTATGGCGAATATAACTGTCCACTTATTGCATGCAGCACAGTCGATAAAGAAGTTATGCCTTATGGGAAAGGGGAAATTACTTTATTGACTTAGCTTGCAGCTTACGGTAGAGATCCTATAGGCCTTTGTACGAGAGATTGGTCAACGGAAAAAGTGACGCCATGTTACGTGCAAGACTTTGAGCTTCGTCCGCTAGGCAGAGCTGATCAAGTAGATCTCTGCGCGCTGTTGTCGCCGTTGATGTAAAGGTTCCAAGACCTACTTTTTTTTTTCCACCTATTTTTTTTTTCCACCTATCGGAGACTCGCCGAACTCTTAAGTCAGATTTTGACGAGTTGAAGTTAACCTTGACCCAAGTTCCGTCAATCCCTGGCGGAGGTTCGGTAAACCTCAAAGAGAGTTCAACGAGCCCCCGCCAGGGGCCTCATTCCTGTACATTTTTTTAACCCTCCTTAACTCTTGCTAACCCCATGTTAAAATGACCCCGGGGTTAACTCCTACACAGGCTTCCCTGCATAATTCGGAGGGAAATATGACCCTGTCTGATAGTAGGGTTAAGAAGAGTTATCTCAACAATACTTTGAAATGCCGCCATTTTGTCAATGCCCGTGTGTTTAGTTTCACAAATGTCACATTTCAGTTCTTTATTGAGGATATCCTATTTCATGGATACGTTAATTTATGTGTTTATTGAAGTTTATAAACAATTTTATGTATTTATTGTACATTATTTAGGTCCTACGTATGCAAATATGTAGTTTTATTGAGTATCTTGTCGACGTTTTGAGGTTATTGGACTGTTTTTGTTTGTTATTGTTTTTATTTTGTCTTGTTTTTTCAACAATGCTTTCCTTCGATCGGCGCCTCAATTGCTGACTCCTGATTGGCTATTAGCTAACACCGGGGTTAAGTTTTCAATTTGATTTGATTATTTGGGCTTAACGTCTCATATTTCTGCAACGAGGCTAATCGAGACAATGAGTGGGTGATATATGAAGATGAAATGGGGCTTTTTGGAGGAAAGGGGCAAGTAGGAGGGAGCGTGAGGAAAGGGGAAACGGGCGGAAAGGGGATTGGGGTGTGGACTGCACTTCGTCTGACTTCTCCTCCTCGACCAGTCCGGCAAGGGTGACCCTACTGGAATGAGGCCCCAGAGGATTTAATTGATAGATTGATATTTGGGCTTAACGTCTTATATTTTTGCAACTTGGCTAATCAAGACGATGAGTGGGTGATAATGAAGATGAAATTGGGGGCTCTTTGGAGGAAAGGGGCAAGTAGGAGGGCGGAAGGGAAAGGGGAGAAAAGGGGATTTGGGTTTGGACTGCACTTCGTCTGACTTCTCCTCCTCGACCAATCCGGCTAGGGTGGCCCTACCAGAAGCATACGCTTCCACCGGCATAGCTCCAGGAATCATCAAAGCGCACAGGAAAAGGTTGTGGACTGCACTTCGTCTGACTTGAAGCATTGAACATCTTACGCCTACGACGCGATGTGACCACGTGGAATTTGAAAAATACTCATTGCAATACTAAACCATATGCCTTACGACTTTAGCTCTTATAATCGATTATGAGCGATCGACACGAAAATCTCGAGGTTATGGTCTGACCACGTGAAAAATCACAAAAATAAGCAGATTAATTTTTTCATTGTACCCTTTTAAAATACGGTTGACACAAAAATAATTATGTTTGATTACAACTCATTTAGAGCAAAGGGTAGTCTCTACGACAAAAATCGCAGAAAAGTTTCATTATTTAATTATATCTCAAGATTGCAACAAGAAATCGAAAATCTAAATCAACAGCGCACTGTGTTTTGGTAAGCCCTACAGACTAAATAAAATATTATAAATAAGCGTAGTTATTTTGATTTAATTCGACAATTAGTAATACAATTAGTTATATATAAAAAACATACTGATTATAATGTAAAACACAACTTAGAGCATTCAGTGTGTACTGTGTAGGGCCTACTAAACCACAGTGCGCTGTTGATTCAGATTTTCGATTTCAAAGCCCATTCTTGAGATGTAACTTAAAACAGGAACATTTTTGCAGTTTTGACGTAGAGGTATCATCCTTGTAAAATATTAATTTACAGTGGCAAGCAATCCGCCATTTTTTATCAAAATAACCCCAAAACACCCATAAAACACTAACAGCTTGCATATTTCACGATTCTACACATGTGGATCATGATCTGGAGCTAATGTAGGTGGAATTAGACCAAAACGCTTTACAAACCACCACATAAACAATAATAAAAATAATAATAATAATAATAGTAATAATAATAATGACAGACAAACAGTAACTATCCAGTGACCTACCCTAAAGCAATGTATAACGGTAAAAGAAAGTTCCAATGTATGTACTTCATCAAATTGCTACGAACCTAAACATTGTGTGCACATATAATTATATTCACTTTGTCTAACAAAATGTTAATATAACATGAATTATTATTCCAGTTGTGATTATATTTTTTAGTTCAACAACGTATTCAACCATAAGGTCATATGACGTATGTTCGTTTATCTCCTCTTACGACTGGCAGAGGCCGCAGATTTACACTGAACCTTGTCTACTGAGGTAAAAATAATGGGGAACGTCTATTGAACAATGCAGGTTCCTCAAAACGTACATTATACCTAATTAAATTTTAAATAACTTACCTTTATCGAGTAGATTTCCCATTGCTAACAAATTCGTGACAATTCGTTCGTTACAAATTCGTATTCGTATTGCCGAGCAACGTTGTAGTTACACTACAATACAGGCACATACCACACAATAATGCAAATTGTTCGCTAAGTCTTATTATTATCATCTATTTCTTTTGACTCGCACTCAACTGGCCATCTGACTGAATGACTGACTGACTGACTGACTGACTGACTGACTGAATGACTGACTGACTGACTGACTGACTGACTGACTGACTGACTGACTGACTGACTGACTGACTGACTGGAACTACCGTCTCACAGTCACACGGCTGAGCCAGCGGGAGTGAGCTTGCTCTTGTTTTATTGATAGGAACTACCGCCTCACAGTCACACGGCTGAGCCAGCGGGAGTGAGCTTGCTCTTGTTTTATTGATAGGAACTACCGCCTCACAGTCACACGGCTGAGCCAGCGGGAGTGAGCTTGCTCTTGTTTTATTGATAGGAACTACCGCCTCACAGTCACACGGCTGAGTTAGTTTAGTTATTTGGGCTTAACGTCTCATATTTTTGCAACGAGGCTAATCGAGACAATGAGTGGGTGATATATGAAGATGAAACAGGGGGCTGTTTGGAGGAAAGGAGCAAATAGGAGGGCGGGGTGGAAACGGAAAGGGGGAGGAAAGGGGATTGGGGTGTGGACTGCACTTCGTCTGACTTCTCCTCCTCGACCAGTCCGGCTAGGGTGGCCCTACCAGAAGCATACGCTTCCGCCAGCATAGCTCTCGGGATCAACAAAGCGAATTGAATTTATTGGGTGTAAGGGCGCTTCAACCAGTTAGGTCATCAACAATAAGCGCAAACCTGCCCACCACGATAAGGTAGCAGTCCCTGGGCAGGCCAGCGGGAGTGAGCTTGCTCTTGTTTTATTGATAGGAACTACCGCCTCACAGTCACACGGCTGAGCCAGCGGGAGTGAGCTTGCACTTGTTTTATTGATAGGAAGTACCGCCTCACAGTCACACGGCTGAGCCAGCGGGAGTGAGCTTGCTCTTGTTTTATTGATAGGAACTACCGCCTCACAGCCACACGGCTGAGCCAGCGGGAGTGAGCTTGCTCTTGTTTTATTGATAGGAACTACCGCCTCACAGTCACACGGCTGAGCCAGCGGGAGTGAGCTTGCACTTGTTTTATTGATAGGAAGTACCGCCTCACAGTCACACGGCTGAGCCAGCGGGAGTGAGCTTGCTCTTGTTTTATTGATAGGAACTACCGCCTCACAGCCACACGGCTGAGCCAGCGGGAGTGAGCTTGCTCTTGTTTTATTGATAGGAACCACCGCCTCACAGTCACACGGCTGAGCCAGCGGGAGTGAGCTTGCTCGAGCCTCTAACTATGTCCATTATGATGTTCAACTTACTAGCGAGTAGAGTTAGCGAGAGCTAAACAAACTACTCCACTAATGTTACACGTGCAAACTAAGATTCATAGATAAACTAAGGCAACCCAAGACAACCTTACACATGCTTTAGTCACAGGCGAGGCATTTGTAGCCAAACATTAAACCGCCCGAGGCAAGCGCGTGCAAATACCGATCGCTGATTGGCTACGAATACCTCGCCTGTAACAAAAGCATATGTAAGGTTGCCAACGGTTTAGCCGCGGTCGCTTAGCCGGTTTCCATACGAACACCGAAGTTAAGCAACCTCGGGCTAGACCAGGAGGTTGATGGGTGACCACTCACTTCTAAAACACTAGTTACCGTTGGTTAGAGCAGATTGGAGGGTTCGAAAGCTTGTGTAACAGCTTCGATCTTCTCGTCAACTGCTCGGCAGTCCAGGTTAGTGGAGGAACCTATATGACTGGTCAAAGTTACACCGTCCTTTCGGATGGGACGTAAAGCCGATGGTCCCCTTGGTACTTTTCGACAGGAGTATGCTACGTGCCGGTACCAGGCTTCCCCTCCTCCCTTCCTCATTATCATTCATCAATCATCTCTCATCAGGCTAAAGAGGGCATTGTGCCCTACACTGGCCTTAATTACAATAAAATAACATAAAATAAAAATGTAAGGTGGTCTTGGCTTGCCTATATATTATAGAATAGACTCATTCTTGAGTAAAAGAATCATGTGACAACTGCAGTTTTCTCTGGATTTTCAATAACGCAACATTTTTTGAAATTCCGACAAATAAATTTGTTTCAAGTATTTTTCTAGGTACCAATTAAAAATGCAAAAAATTGCAACAAAAAAACTGCCAAGCCCAAAGCGTACATAATCAACTATAATAACAAACCAAAAAAGACACACAAAACTACCTATTTCAAAAGAGTCTCAACATTTAAAGGGATGATAATATGTAATTTTTTTTTTTTTTTTTTTGTCATTATGTTCTTTAATATAGTAATTAATTAAATAATCAAATATATAAATTATTTAAGCCAGTTTATATTACTTAATATAATTGATATTTGGGTTAAACGTCTCATATTTTTGCAACGAGGCTAATCGAGACAATGAGTAGGTGATAGATGAAGATGAAATAGGGGGCTGTTTGGAGGAAAGAGGCAAGTGGGAGGGCAGGGAGGATAGGGGAAGAGGGAGGAAAAGGGAGTGGGGATGATGGGGACTGCATTTTGTCTGACTTCTCCTCCTCGACCAGTCCGGCTAGGGTGGCCCTACCAGAAGCATACGCTTCCGCCGGCATAGCTCTCGGGATCATTAAAGCACGCAAACCTGCCCACCACGATAAGGTAGCAGTCCCTGAAAAATAAATATATTAATAACAATAACAAAATTCAACTAATTTATTGAAACAATTCGAGGTGAGAAATTCAAAATGAAATATATAAACATACTATTTATAATAAAAAAGCTTGGCCGATGAATTTGTGATTTGGCTTTGGGTCATGTATGATATTGTCTTTTATAAATCAATAAAGATAATAATTACTAAAATAAATAAACGTTAATATTAATTGACGTAATTCAAGAAACATTTCGGGACTTGGCAAATTAAACTGAAGAATGCAAATTCATCAGCAAAGCTTTTTATTATAAATGATGTGTGTTTATTTTGTTTTTGTCACATCAAAGTGTTTCAATAAATCAATTTAATTTTTAAATTTGTTTAAATATGTTTATTTTATACTCCATGTCTTGGGCTTATGTCTTAGTTGCCGGCTAGCCAGGCCTGACACAACCACCTCCTCAACCTTTTCCTCGATCACTTATTCCGTTACCAGAGGACTGTTTAGTAGTTCCCTCCATCTCTCACGGTTTTCCCATAGTCTTTCTGCTTCAACTTCGTTCCATGATCTTCCTCTATTCTCCACACTGTCTTTGATCTGATTCATCCACTTGTCTCTTGGTCTGCCCACTTTCTTCTTATGCCCTTCTTCTTGTTGTTGTTCAAAAATCTCTTCTTGGTATCCTAGTCAGGTCCATCCTTTTCGTATGTCCAAACCAACGAAGACGTTCTCTCTCCAATCTTACTTTCACGCTTTCAACACTTTACTACTTCACTACTTCACTACTCCCCCCTACCCGATAGTTAATGTTGGAAACGGGGTCAAGATATATATATATATATATATATATATATATATATATATATATATATATATATATATATATATATACAGGAATAAAGAAAGACCAAAAGGCTAGCAATATGATAGGTAGAAGGATAGACCCCAACAGCTTACCTGAATTGTAGACCGTGGTGGTATAGAGATAAAGACAACATATATAAAGAACACCACAAGTTTTCCGAGACGTTTCGGTACAAGACCTTGATCACTCGGGAGTAAGAAGACTACTGACAAACTAACCTAACCTATGAACTAAACTAGCTGGCCCTATTGGCTGTTGGGGGGAGGGGGGGGGGTTAATATTAACTAATATAAACATTTAATTAATTACTATATTAAAGAACATAATGTGCTTGATAAAATTATAGGCATCATCTCTTTAAATGTTGAGCCTCTTCTGAAATGGGTGTTTTTGTAAGTGTGCCCTTTTTTGGTTTGTTATTATAGGCCTAGTTGATTATGTACGTTTTGGGCTGGGCCGTTTTTCTGCAATTTATTGCATTCTTAATTTGTATATCAATGTTTTTTATTTAAAAAGACTAATATTGGCATTGAGAAGGAGCTAATTGTATTTATTTGCTTATTTCTTTCTTTCTTTCTTTCTTTCTTTATCTATTTTGTAATGAACGCAGGAATGCAGTTCATCATTAAAAATATTGTCATTTTTTTTGAATTTATTGGGTTTAAGGGCGCTTCAACCAGTTAGGTCATTTTGCGCCACCAAGATAGTGTTTTGCAAGCTAAGTAATTAAGTTACTATGAAAGTAGTAATTATGTTTTAATTTTATATGAATTTAATTTATATTATTTTATATTTATAATTGGTTGTATTTAAAATTGTTGGAAAAACTGTGTGCGGACAAGAAATTTTAAAAGTTTATCACAATTCTCGTATGACAAAAGTTCGTCATACAACGGGGAAAGCTTTAATTGTGTTTTCAACACATCATGTTTGGTACATTCCGACAATATGTGACGTACAGTCAGAGTGACGTCACAAGTGTCACATTTAGGGACAACCTTTTCTCTAGTGAGGAGATAGCCATGAGTCAAACGAGTGTGGCCAATGCGAGCCCGTGCCAACACAACCTCTTCCCGGCGAGAAAGACGAGAAGATGGAGGCCGCACTTTATTGATCAATTTAGGCATCACACTGTGCAACTTGTTCAGTTGCACTTGGTCCCAAGCAGCTTGTCGTTTATCTAAAATGACTTGTTTGAACGTACTCTTGACATCTGGAACAGGGACGATATCGAAGTCAACGAAGTCGAACATGGCGATGTTGACAGGCTGCCTTCGCAGCCTGATCGGCCAATTCGTTTCCTTCGATTCCCACGTGTCCAGGTACCCAGCAAAATTCGATAGTATAATTCCTCGAATTGAGTTTCTCCAGATAAAACTGAATGTCTTGGACCAAGTGATGGACGGAATACATGATACAAATTGCTTGAAGTCCACTCATGCTATCCGAACAAATTAAAAACTTACCCTTTGGAGAACGTGATATATATTTCAGAGCTTCGCGAATGGCGACCAACTCTGCGGTGAAAACTGAACACATGTCGTGTAACCTGAATTGTTCAGTTAAGGCGGAGCAATAAAAGCTACATCCTACCTTGTTGTCAATTTTGGAGCCATCTGTGAACACCAAGGTAAACCCACGGTGTTCATGGCAAATTTCCAGAAAGTGAATTTTGAATTTTAAATCCGAAGTAGAAAATTTATCAAAACGACAAAGATCAAATCTCATAACCGGTTCCGGTATAATCCAAGGTGGATTAGTACCAAAAACCGAGTTGAAAAGATTTGGCATATCAAATTCTAAAAATGTAAATAAATGTAAAACACGCAAGCCCGTTAGTAATGTAGCCAATGGTTTACTATCAAAATGTCTGACAAATCTGTCGTTAAAAAGAATCTGATGTGATGGATGATTTGGTATAGCTCTGATCTTCATAACGTACGCGCCCATCAAGTAGTTTCGTCGCTCTGCCCAAGAGGACTCTCCTGCTTCAGTATAGAGGCTTACGACGGGGCTTGTTCGAAATGCGCCTAGCGCAAGGCGAAGGCCACTATGATGGACGGTTTCGAGCAATTTAAGAGTCGTATCACGAGCGGAAGAGTATACAAAACAACCGTAATCCATTTTGGATTTAATCAACGCTCCATACACGCGTAGCAGACAGGTGCGATCTGCACCCCATTTAGTGTTGCTCAGAACTTTTAAAATGTTGAGGGCTAACATGCAACGTTTTCTCAATTGGACAATATGATGATGCCAGTTGAGCTTCACGTCAAGCTCCATACCAAGAAGACGGACATGGGGCCTGAACTGAAGCTCAACATCGTTGAAGGTCAGTTTTGGATCATTATGAAGTCCTCGAAGGCGACAAAAGCGAATGCACTGGGTCTTTTCGGGAGAGAATCTAGTACCCCGAGCTCGAGCCCATTCACTGATATTATTTAAACCTTTTTGCACTTGTCGTTCTGCAATCGAGAGATTCACAGATCTGTAAAAAACCCCAAGGTCATCAACAAATAAACACGACATTAATGCTTTTGGTATGCATGCAATAACGCTATTGATACCTATTGCAAACAAGGATACCGAGAGGACAGAACCCTGCGGCACACCCGTTTGCAAATCAAAGGGAGCGGAAAGCACGTTGTTAACCCGCACTTTGAAATGCCTGTCTTTTAAGAAATTCTCGAGGAACTTGGGCATATGCCCTCGGAAGCCCCACGTGTGAAGTTGTTGCATTATGGCATAACGCCAAGTGGTGTCGTAAGCCTTTTCAATGTCAAAGAGAACACCTACGACGTGTTGTTTTGCCACGAATCCTTCCTGTATGTAAGTTTCCAAACGCACCAAGTGGTCGATGGTACTGCGACGCTGACGGAAGCCACACTGGACGTTCGCCAACAATCCGCGTGTTTCAAGGACCCACATGAGACGTTTGTTTATCATCTTCTCAAATAATTTACAAAAGCAACTAGTTAAAGAGATGGGTCGATACGATACCGGCATGGATTTGTCTTTACCAGGCTTAAGGAGCGGAATCAAAATGGCACTACGCCATTCATCAGGAAAAGTGTCAGACAACCATACAAAATTAAAAAACAATAAAACAACCTCTAGCGACGAGTCCGTCAAGTGAACAAACATGTCGTTGTGCAGCCTGTCCCCACCCATAGACGTGGGTCGGAGACACTTTACGGCTGATCGGAGCTCCCACAATGTGAAGGCTCGATTATACGGTTCTGTGTTTTCCGAACGAAAATTCAGTTTCGTCGACTCACACCGTTTCTTTCGATTGAGAAAATCCACATCGTACCGGGAATTACTACTGACAGAAGCAAAGTGAGTGCCTAGCACCGATGCCACATCCAATGGAGTGGTGACAAGCTGGCCATTATCCCGAATGGCGGGGATGGTATTCACTTGACGGCCAGTTATTGCCTTGATCTTCTTCCACACAGTGGTGGAAGAAGTACAATGGTTGATCGAAGACACATACTCACTCCAGGAACGCCTTTTACTATGCTTGACAGTATGTCTGGCCTGAGCCCTTTTGCGTCGAAGTATTTCTAAATTACATGCCGTCGGATAGATGTTAAAACGCTTAAATGCCGCTTTTTTGGCTTTAATTGCAACTTCGCATTGCTTGTTCCACCACGGGACAGGATGTCGACGTGGCCTACAGCTAGTCACGGGTATACTGGCGGATGCTGCGTCAAGCATACATCTGCTGACTTCACTGACAAGGACGTTGGGGTCACGAGAACAAGTAAAGTCCACCTTTAACAAGGCTTCCTCACTTAGTTCCTGGAACTTTTCCCAATCGGCCTGCGCCAATCTCCAACCCTGCCCCGGGTGGTACGGTGAGACATAAGTACATAATGTAATTTGCATCGGAAAATGATCACTTCCGTGCAGATCATCCAACACATCGAGCTCAAGATCAAGCCACAGTAATGGCGTACACATAACAAGATCGATGGCAGAAAAATTACCAGAATGGGAGGTAAAATGGGTCATCTGGCCCGTGTTTAAAAGGGAAATGTCGTTGTGCTGTATGAAATCCGTGACAATACAACCTCGTGGATCAGAAACCAATGAACCCCAGTCAACATGGTGAGCATTAAGATCACCTGCCAAGATCATAGGTCCCTGAAGTTGGTTGAAAACTGCCTCCAGATCGTGCCTAGAAACAGCGAATGCGGGTGGAATGTATATACAACAAAAGGTGGTGGGATTTGGGATATACGCTGAGACAGCAATGACCTGAAGTCGAGACGTAACGTTGATACTGGTGGCGTACACAGAGTCGTGCACCAAAATGGCAACACCACCCCGTGCACGATCACCTTCAGTAAAATCCTTCCTATATAACGAATAACCTTTAATTTTTGGTTGATCGCTAGGTTTGAAAAACGTTTCTTGCAAAAAGACAACGAGGGGATGTTTGTCACGGAGTAACAGTTGGAGTTGTTCTCGGTTTGTATAGAAACCACGACAGTTCCAAGAGATAAAAGTAGCCATATTTAAGATGTAGTTTGGAGTTTGTATACGTCTGATATCTGAGGTTGTCGCCTTCTTGCGATGTTTATTGTTAAATATGTAAAAATAAGTGTAGTTTTATCAGGTTTAGCTGCCCTCAAAAGATTGTAAGGATTTTGATCCATGAGCGGATCCTCGACCATATCTTCCAAAGAGGAAGTGCTTTTGAGCCTGGCCAGCTTTGCCTTTTTAGTACTATTTTTATTATTTGAATTTATATTACCAGTAGGTTTCAAAAAGGGTTTAGATTGATTGTTGATGGTGGTAGCCGGGTGTTGTTGTTGAGGGGTTGCTTCGTGATGGGGTTTAAATGAGGTTGAAGGTTTGCTCGGTGCAACGGCTTTATCTGACTTTGAGATGGGTGGTTCTGGGACTGCGACAGCAGCACCCGTCTGCACTTTAGGGTCAGTCTCTACTTCGGCATTCGGTTGAGTGTTTGGTAAAAGTTTTGAGTGTTTGGTAAAAGTTTTGATTGTTTGAGGCATGTCAGCAACTCACCCAGCTGGGTAGTCAAGTTGGCGATCTGCATAGCTTGTTGTTGGACAGTTTCGGTCAGCTTCTGGACAGTCTCTTGGAGTCCTTTGTTCTGAGACAAAAGCTCCGCTTCTCTTGTTGAGGGGGCCGAGCTCCTGACTACAGACGCAAAAGATGTATCCGCTGTGACGGGCTGAGCATTGCCAATACGACGCCTGGCTTCAAGTGGAGATATTTTGGCGGTCGTGGCCAATTCTAAAATTGCTTGTTCTTTCTTCCACTTTGGGCAGGTGTGAGAGCGAGCTGAATGGGCCCCGCCGCAGTTCACACAGCGCATCTCAGACGTGCATTGTTCGGATGGATGCGCTGGCAAGCCGCAGTCGGGACAAGTGGCATTAGCAGTGCAACGGGATTGGGCATGTCCAAAAAGTTGGCATTTAAAACACCGTAGCGGGTTGGGAATGTAAGGGCGGACTGTGAGGTGATAAAAGGCAATTTTAATCTCGGACGGCAATTGAGGCAAAGCAAATGAAATAATGATGGCTGGTGTGGGACTCAAAGATCCGTTTTTACGGCTCAAAATCCTAGTGACTTCAACAACTTTATAGTTTGCGAGGTAAAGCTTGATCTCATTTTCGGTGGAGTTCATCAAGTCGAAACACGACACGACTCCCTTACAAACGTTCAGGGACGAGTGACCCTCGACCTTGACCGGCAACAAACAAAGTGATGTGAATTTTAACAGTTTAATAGCTTGATTTTCAGATGAACAGTGAACCAACAGGTTACCATCTCTCAACTTTTTAATAGAGTGCATTATTCCCAGCGACTCTTCTAGACTCTTTTCTATGAAAAGAGGGTCAATTTTTGAAAATGTACGAGATGTCGGACGAATGACAAGATATAGGGGGACAAAGTCCACCCCATTCGTGTCAATCTCCTCATCAGACAAAATTTCTGCTTTACGTCTTGAGTTAACTCCTTGTGTGTTTTTTTGGTTTGCCATATAAATGGTTTTGGTTTCATCTCCTGCGCTCCCCACCCACCATGGAGCCTCAAATGGGACGCGGAACTTCCAACGCCAGGGATACGCAAGAGATATAGCTGGAGCGCTAACCCAAGATATGCAACGTGAGTTGATACTTGCCGATTGATACAAGTCGGGCTGTAACTGTACCACCCGTCTAGATGAAGCAGAGGCCAAAGCTGCGTGTTGGTCCATGCAACCCGCGGGAAGCACTTCCCTCAACAACCAGGATCCCCCTTTCCACCGACACGGGTCGCGCTGCACGGCAAACACAGCGGTGGGCGATTAGGGCACAAAGGGGGCCAGCATACATGGGGAAGAGAGGATGTAATAGAAAGATATGAAAATGGAATGGTGATATGTGAAAAGGAAAAAATATGCTTGAGAGCCCCCTTTGTGTCCACCAGTCACCTCGGAGAGGAACCCACATCGACTGGATGCGGACAGGAGGCCAAGTCTTGAAACCTCGCGACTCGGCCCGCTATGACGGTTCGAGTCACTTGTTGAAATCGCGCGCGACTTGACAAGCTTGTATAAGCGTAGTCTTGAAACCGACCAAGTGATTCGAAACGCAAAGAGAGTTCAAAATATTCCGAGTGACTGACTTTTCGCGACTTGAGTCTCCGCCCCCCTCGACTAGCAAAAGGACCAATCAAAAACGGTGTTACAACAAATGTCGAGATATAATGATCGATAGTAAATAATCGATTTATACCATTTAGCGTGCTAAAACTAGCTACATATTCGGTGTCAACTGTAGACCCTCTCCTAGGCCTACATAAATGTATTATCTGTTATTAGTTATTATATAGTGTAATTACCTGTTATTTATTATTGTTCTGTTAACAGTGGTCCGTTAATTATTATAGCTCTTCATAGGTGCACGTCAACACGGCAAAGCTACTCGAGCGCTATCTCTTCTCGGAACGGACGAAAGTGACAACAGAGAATCAAAACGGACGCTTCGAAGAATGTCAGGGCTTAAATATCGTATTTCCTAGGTATATTCAGGATAAAAGTGATCAATTAAATTAAGTTATGGATGAGTGAAGTAAAATACACCATTAAAAAGCAATAATTCTATTTTTAGTAGGCCTGGAGCCCTAGGCCTACAAACGGCCAAATGAGGTCTCAATTAAGATTGCAACTTTACAGCCGCCGTCGTGGCTCAACGACTGCGTCCGCGGCTGTCACCAAAAAATCTCGGGTTCGATCCCCAACTTATCCGTTTTTTTTTCGCTCTTATAATCTAAAGTGTTTGCACTTGTAATACATATGAATTAAATCTTCTTTACTTAAAATGAAATTTCGGGTTTTTATTCTGGGTTTTAAGCGGCTTTAGCCGTACGCCGGTGGATATAAGAAGATAGGTCCACAAGTAGGCCTATCCTTTCGGCAAGGATAATTTAATGATTGCCTTTGTTTCCATATTAAAATAATAGATACTTATTGACTTACTCTAGTGAGTCTGAATATCAATTGATGAAGCACGTGAAGGCAGCTCCATAAACTCCGACAGCTCTTCTACTAAATCTAATGCTAAAGGTTTGTTAAGCCTTAAATATTTTATGAATTTAGTATCAGAAAGAGATTCAAATGGATTGATTCTTTTACGGAAACGATCTTGCATATTTGCAGCTGCGATTTCGGCATCTTCAAGATCTGCAATCGCATTTATCATAAACCCGTCATCCATGATGTCAAGTTGCGCGCCCCAAGTCTCCAAAAACGCCCAACTCACATTGAATTGTCTCGTGGTTTGAAACGGGAAAAAAAGTTCGTTTCCAGTCGCACCGCTAGTCGCGTGTTTGTGTTCAAGACTACCGTTTTGATGCTTTTGAGCGACTTGGCTAGATTTCGCGACTCGGAACGGGTGGTGAGTTGAAACGAGTGGTTTCAAGACTTGGCCTCCTGCATTTCGTCTGACTTCTCCTCCTCGACCAGTCCGGCAAGGGTGACCCTACCAGAAGCATACGCTTCCGCCGGCATAGCTCTCGGGATCATAAAGCACAAAAACCTGCCCACCACGATAAGGTAGCAGTCCCTGGGCAGGACTCACCTCCGACCTCCTGCAACCCTGCTTCCTTCCTTGACATGAGTTACTTGTTGTGTGTTCCCTCACAGACTCACCTCCGACCGCCTGCAACACTGCTTCCTTCCTTGACATGAGTTACTTGTTATGTGTGTTCCCTCACAGACTCGCCTCCGACCGCCTGCAACACTGCTTCCTTCCTTGACATGAGTTACTTGTTATGTGTGTTCCCTCACAGACTCACCTCCGACCGCCTGCAACACTGCTTCCTTCCTTGACATGAGTTACTTGTTATGTGTGTTCCCTCACAGACTCGCCTCCGACCGCCTGCAACACTGCTTCCTTCCTTGACATGAGTTAATTGTTGTGTGTTCCCTCACAGACTCACCTCCGACCGCCTGCAACCCTGCTTCCTTCCTTGACATGAGTTAATTGTTGTGTGTTCCCTCACAGACTCACCTCCGACCGCCTGCAACCCTGCTTCCTTCCTTGACATGATAGTCCAAGAGCCAGCAACATAAAAGCTCCCCTCATAAGGTACATATGTTTTGACTATTGGAATAGGAGCGGAAAAACTACTCTACTAACAAAACGCGCGTCTTACTCCTCAACGTGGGGGCTTTTAGGCCCCAAAGGGGGCCAAAAAAGCCGAAAAAAGGCCCAAGGTTCCCCTCATAAGGTACATGGATGGAGTAAACGCCATTTTGTAGAGATAAGTGTCCCAAATAGGAATTCGAAGAGTAAGACGGGATATTAGGGGGCGTTTACCGATCAGACGCCATTTTACCTAAAAAGGGCCATTTTTTATTTTCGCACATGCATGCGCTTAAATACTCAAATCATATCCGGAAATGTCTCGAGACGTAGAAAAACATACATTTTAAAGAAATTTTGGGTTATTGTCCTCGCCAGACGCCCTCAAAAGCGGCCCAAAAAGGCCAAGGTTCCCCTCATAAGGTACATGAGTGGAGTAAACGTCATTTTGTAGAGATAAGTGTCCCAAATACGAATTCGAAGAGTAAGACGGGATATTAGGGGGCGTTTACCGATCAGACGCCATTTTGTCCAAAAAGGGCCACTTTTTATTTTCACACGTGCACGCGCTTTAACACCCAAAACATATCCTTAAATGCCCCTAGAGGTGAATACATTTCTAAGATATTGTGTGATGTCCTCGCCAGCCCCCCCCCCCCCCCCACAGCCTTGATCCGGATGCGATAGTTTTGAAGCTCCGCCCACCCCTAACTTTAATATACCAGTATTTATTATTATTAATGTCAGGATTTAAGGATATGTTTTGGGTGTTAAGTGCGTGCATGTGTGAAAATAAAAAGCGGCCCTTTTTGGACAAAATGGCGTCTGATCGGTAAACGCCCCCTAATATCCCGTCTTACTCTTCAAATTCCTATTTGGGACACTTATCTCTACAAAATGGCGTTTACTCCATTCATGTACCTTATGAGGGGAATCTTGGCCTTTTTGGGCCCCTTTTGAGGGCGTCTGGCGAGGACAATAACCCAAAATTTCTTTAAAATGTATGTTTTTCTACGTCTCGAGACATTTCCGGATATGTTTTGAGTGTTTAAGCGCATGCATGTGCGAAAATAAAAAATGGCCCAATTGGGTAAAATGGCGTCTGATCGGTAAACGCCCCCTAATATCCCGTCTTACTCTTCGAATTCCTATTTGGGACACTTATCTCTACAAAATGGCGTTTACTCCATTCATGTACCTTATGAGGGGAACCTTGGCCTTTTTGGGCCCCTTTTGAGGGCGTCTGGCGAGGACAATAACCCAAAATTTCTTTAAAATGTATGTTTTTCTACGTCTCGAGACATTTCCGGATATGTTTTGAGTGTTTAAGCGCATGCATGTGCGAAAATAAAAAATGGCCCTTTTTGGGTAAAATGGCGTCTGATCGGTAAACGCCCCCTAATATCCCGTCTTACTCTTCGAATTCCTATTTGGGACACTTATCTCTACAAAATGGCGTTTACTCCATCCATGTACCTTATGAGGGGAACCTTGGGCCTTTTTTCGGCTTTTTTGGCCCCCTGTGGGGCCTAAAAGCCCCCACGTTGAGGAGTAAGACGCGCGTTTTGTTAGTAGAGTAGTTTTTCCGCTCCTATTTCAAAAGTCAAAACATATGTACCTTATGAGGGGAGCTTTTATGTTGCTGGCTCTCCGTCTATGAGTTTATTGTTATGTGTGTTCCCTCACAGACTCACCTCCGACCTCCTGCAACCCTGCTTCCTTCCTTGACATGAGTTAATTGTTGTGTGTTCCCTCACAGACTCACCTCCGACCGCCTGCAACCCTGCTTCCTTCCTTGACATGAGATACTTGTTATGTGTGTTCCCTCACAGACTCACCTCCGACCGCCTGCAACCCTGCTTCCTTCCTTGACATGAGTTACTTGTTATGTGTGTTCCCTCACAGACTCGCCTCCGACCTCCTGCAACCCTGCTTCCTTCCTTGACATGAGTTACTTGTTATGTGTGTTCCCTCACAGACTCGCCTCCGACCTCCTGCAACCCTGCTTCCTTCCTTGACATGAGTTACTTGTTATGTGTGTTCCCTCACAGACTCACCTCCGACCGCCTGCAACCCTGCTTCCTTCCTTGACATGAGTTACTTGTTATGTGTGTTCCCTCACAGACTCGCCTCCGACCTCCTGCAACCCTGCTTCCTTCCTTGACATGATTTAATTGATTATTTGGGCTTAACGTCTCATATTGTTGCAACGAGGCTAATCGAGACAATGAGTGGGTGATATATGAAGATGAAATAGAGGGCTCTTTGGAGGAAAGGGGCCAATATAAGGGCGGGGTGGAAAGGGGAAAGGGGAGGATAGGGGATTGGGGTGTGGACTGCACATCGTCTGACTCTGAGTTAATTTGTTATGTTTGTTCATTCACAGACTCGCCTCCGACCGCCTGCAACCCTGCTTCCTTCCTTGACATGAGTTAATTTGTTATGTTTGTTCCTTCACAGACACATCAACTACCTCCCATCACCCTGCTGACCGGGCGCCAACTTGTCTCAACACAAGGGTCGCTTCCCCCGGCTACATCTTGGTGGCTCTGGGTTTAGACCTGTACATGGCCACGGTCGAGCACGACAGCGGCTGTTTTATTGTAGATTTTAAGATTTTGCATTGTATTAGCTTCATTCATTGTTTCATATAAATATATATATATCATTGTACCAGTTGTTGTCGTGGTCGATTGTGGCCGGGTTATGAGTGGGTTACTATGCCAGTGTATTTGGTCGTAGGATGAGTAGTCACCACGTGTAGAGTGTGTTTGGCCTATGTTTGACAGGGACAACCGCGTTTTTTTGTTACATGGTTTGACCATGAGCGCGACGGGGATGGCATTGCTCGATGCGAAGTGTGTCTTGGGCGTCAGAGCTTGTGGGGGCGCACTGCGCATGTTGGGCAGGCCGAGGCTACCTATGACCCAGAGATCAGCTCTGAGTGGTTCATGTCCGAGTCGGGCCTGAGTTGCTGGGTGTGATTTGATTATTTGGGCTTAACGTCCCATATTTTTGCAACGAGGCTAATCGAGACAATGAGTGGGTGATATATGAAGATGAAATATGGGGCTGTTTGGAGGAAAGGGGCAAGTAGGAGGGAGCGTGAGGAAAGGGGGAAAGGGAGGGAAGGGGATTGGGGTGTGGACTGCACTTTGTCTGTGGCTGGGGGAAGTGACCCAACACTTTTACCTCGTGGTGGGGCACTTTGGTGTTCGGTGAGGGGGAAAAGAAACCGTATACCCAGCACCACCACCCAAGAACCCCCACCCGAGCAGCCGCCACCAGATACGAGAAGTTTTCAGCCGGAGGAGGAAATACCAGCAGCTAGAGGAAGAAGCGGTCGAGGCCGTACTGGAAATACCTGCCGAGAAAGTTCAGAGGATGTAATTCTGGGTTTTACGTTGAATTAAAGTGGTTTTTTTGTTATTGATGGTGTCACTACTTTGCCCGTCGGGGGAATCATTAAAGCACGCAAACCTGCCCACCGCGATAAGGTAGCAGTCCATGGGCAGGAATGCTGTCTGGGGCGTGGGCGGCGCGCGTCACGTGTATTATACGCTCGTGTTTCAAGTCGCGCCGTGCAAGAGCGGAAGGATGATTACTCCTGGCGCGAGGCGCCCGCCTGGATAGAGCGTGCTACAAGAGGTAGTCGAGGCTAAATGTGAGTGCACAACGAGTTAGGTCATTTTGCGCCTCCAAGATGGTGTTTTTCAAGCTACATATTTAAGTAACCATGAAAGAAGTAATAATTTTTTTAAATTTACGTCATTTTATTTTTAATATTGGTTATATTGTATGTTTTAATTGTTGGAAAAACTGTGTGCGGACAAGAAAGTTAAAAGGTTTATCACAATTCTCGTATGACAGAAGTTCTTAATAAACAGGGGGAAAGATTAAATTGTGTTTTCAACACATCATGTTTGGTACATTCTGACGATATGCGCGTACAGTCAGAGTAACGTCACAAGTGTCACATTTTGGGACAATTTTTTCTCTAGTGAGGAGATAGCCATGAGTGTGGCAAATGCGATTGTTAATATTTGGGCTCTACGTCTCATATTTTTGATTGATTGATTGATATTTGGGCTTAATTTTGACTATTTAGGCTTAACGTCTTATATTTTTAAAACTTGGCTAATAAAGACGATGAATTGGTGTTAATGAAGATGAAGTTGGGGGCTCTTTGGAGGATAGAGGCAAGTAGGAGGGCATTTTTGCAACGAGGCTAATCGAGACAATGAGTGAGTGATATATGAAGATGAAATAGGGGGCTGTTTGGAGGAAAGGGGCAAGTAGGAGGGAGCGTGAGGAAAAGAGAAAGGGGAGGAAAGGGGATTGGGGTGTGGACTGCACTTCGTCTGACTTCTCCTCCTCGACCAGTCCGGCTAGGGTGGCCCTACCAGAAGCATACGCTTCCGCCGGCATAGCTCTCGGGATCATCAAAGCACGCAAACCTGCCCACCACGATGATAAGACTGATAACAGCCGACGGGGATCGAACCAAGGATAACAGTGGATCGGAGGATTGACCCAGTCACTGTGCCAGGCCGCTGCATTGAATTGAATTGAATTTATTGGGTTTAAGGGCGCTTCAGCCAGTTAGGTCATTTTGCGCCACCAAGATAGTGTTTTGCAAGCTTAGTAGATTGATTATTTGGGCTTAACGTGGCTTTAAGGGGCTTTAACGTGGCTTTAAGGGGGCTTTTTGGAGGCAAAGGGACAATAGGAGGGCGGGGTGGAAAGAGGAAGGGGTGGAAAGGGGATTGGGGTGTGGACTGCATTTCGTCTGACTCCTTCTCCTCGACCAGTCCGGCTAGGGTGGAACTACCAGAAGCATACGCTTACGCCGGCATAGCTCTCGGGATCAACAAAGCACGCCAACCTACCCACCACGATAATTTAGCAGTCTCTGGGCAGGCATAGGGTCAGAAAGAAAAAAATTTTTTTTTTTTTTATTCATTGGGTAGATTTTTTTGTTTAAAGGAATATTGCATATAGTAAGGCAGACATTGTTGGGAATTACAGAGTGGCATTGTTGAGGTATTGTCGAGCTTTGATCGTAGTTGGATTGATTGATTGATTGATATTTGGGCTTAACGTCTCATATTTCTGCAATGAGGCTAATCGAGACAATGAGTGGGTGATATTTGGAGATGAACTATGGGTCTGTTTGGAGGAAATGGGCAAGTAGGATTGATTGATTGATTGATATTTGGGCTTAACGTCTTATATTTTTGCAACTTGGCTAATCAAGACGATAAGTGGGTGATAATGAAGTTGAAAAAGGGGGGTGTTTGGAGGAAAGGAACAAGTAGGAGGGCGGTGAGGATAGGGGAAGGGGGAGGAAAAGGAAGTGGGGAGGTTGTGGACTGCATTTCGTCTGACTTCTCCTCCTCGACCAGTCCGGCTAGGGTGGCCGGAGTTTCGACGAGGTAGTCAGTATGAATGGAGGATATATTTGGTTAGGTGATTGTCATACAGGGTATAATTATTTCTATATCCATCATTGGCATGAAGAATATAAGAAATAGGGGGGTAATTGTAACATGTATGGAAGGCGGGTATGGTTTGATCTAGGAAGCTTTGTGTAAAGAAGAAGGGTTTTTAAACCTTTAAGATAGATATTTGGGCTTAACGTCTCATATTTTTGAAACGAGGCTAATCGAGACAATGATAATAATATTTGGGCTTAACGTCTTATATTTTTGCAACTTGGCTCATGAAGACGATGAGTTGATGATAATGAAGATGAAATTGGGGGCTTTTTGGAGGAAAGGCGCAAGTAAGAGGGCGCGTGAGGAAAGGAGAAAGGGGAGGAAAGGGGATAAGGGTGGGGACTGTCTGACTTTAACTTGCATTATTGTGTTGTATGTGCCTGTATTGTAGTGTAACTATAACGTTGCTCGGCAATACGAATACGAATTTGTAACGAACGAATTGTCAAATACGAATTTGTTAGCAATGGGGAATGTTAATAAAAAAGGGCAGTTATTTTAAATTTAATTAGGTATAATATTATACGTCTTGAGGATCCTGCATTGAACAATATAGACGTTTCCCACTATTTTTACCTCGGAAAGCTAGGTTAGGGTAAATCTGCGGCCTCTGCCAGTCGAAAGAGGAGATAAACAGACGTCATAAGACCTTATGGTTGAATAGGTCGTTTAACTACAAAATATATTCATAATAGGACGAATAATTCATGTAATATTACCTCTTATGTTGGACAAAGGAAATATAATTATATGTGCACACAATGTTTAGGTTCGTAGCAATTTGATGAAGTACATACATTGGAACTTTCTTTTACCGTTATACATTGCTTAAGGGTAGGTCAGTGGATAGTTGCTGTCTGTCTGCAATTATTATTATTATTTTTACTATTTTTATTACAAGGAAAACGCTCCGCGTTGCCAGATAAGCGTATTTTTTTTCATTAAATCAAACAGGTCATTTGCATATCACATTACTCATTTATTATTATTATTATTATTATTATTATTTGTGGTTTAAAGGCACAAATTTATTTATTATTTGGGCTTAACGTCTCATATTTTTGCAACGAGGCTAATCGAGACAATGAGTGGGTGATAGATAGATATTTGGGCTTAACGTCTCATATTTTTGCAACGAGGCTAATCGAGACAATGAGTGGGTGATACATGAAGATGAAATATGGGGCTGTTTGGAGAAAAGGGGCAAGTAGGAGGGAGCGTGAGGAAAGGGGAAAGGGGAGGAAAGAGGATTGGGGTGTGGACTGCACTTCGTCTGACTTATATGAAGATGAAATAGGGGGCTTTTGGAAGAAAGGGGCCAATAGGAGGGCAGGTTGGAATGAGGAAGGGGGAGAAAAGGGGCTTGGGGTATGGACTGCACTTCGTCTGACTTCTCCTCCTCGACCAGTCCGGCTAGGGTGGCCCTACCAGAAGCATACGCTTCCGCCGGCATAGCTCTCGGGATCAACAAAGCACGCAAACCTGCCCACGAATTATTTGATTATTTGGGCTTAACGTCTCATATTTTTGCAACGAGGCTAATCGAGACAAATGAGTGGGTGATGTATGAAGATGAAATAGGGGGCTGTTTGGAGGAAAGGGGCCAATAGGAGGGCGGGGTGGAAAGGGGAAGGTGGAGGAAAGGGGCTTGGGGTGTGGACTGCACTTCGTCTGACTTCTCCTTCTCGACATGTCCGGCTAGGGTGGCCCTACCAGAAGCATACGCTTCCGCCGGCATAGCTCTCGGGATCAACAAAGCACGCAATCCTGCCCACCACGATAAGGTAGCAGTCCCTGGGCAATGAAGATGAAATAGGGGGCTGTTTGGAGGAAAGGGGCAAATAGGAGGGAGGGGTGGAAAGGGAAAGGGGGAGGAAAGGGGATTGGGGTGTGGACTGCACTTCGTCTGACTTCTCCTCGACCAGTCCGGCTAGGGTGGCCCTACCAGAAGCATACGATTCCGCCGGCATAGCTCTCGGGATCAACAAAGCACGCAATCGTGCCCACCACGATAAGGTAGCAGTCCTTGGGCAGGTGTGTGCGGACTAGATTGATTGATAAGATTGATTGATATTTGGGCTTAACGTCTCATATTTTTGCAACAAGGCTAATCGAGACAATGAGTGCGTGATATATGAAGATGAAATATGGGGCTGTTTGGAGGAAAGGTTCAAGTAGGAGGGCGGGGAAGAAAAGGGAAGGGGAGAAAACGGGAGTGGGGAGGATGTGGACTGCATTTCGTCTGACTTAAGTTCGGAATCAATTAACGAATGTGTGCCATCGTTTTATTTGTATAATATATATGATTGACTTCAAAAGTATGAAGCACGCAATGATATAATTACCTTGGTTATATGAACTAACAGTTAGTTTGTTGTCAAACCTAAAATAGTCAAAGATTGATTGATTGATTAATGGGGCTTAACGTCTCATATTTATGCAACGATGGCTAATCGAGACGATGAGCGGGTGATAATGAAGATGACAAAGATGATAATGAAGAATAAAGCTACATCCGAATCAGATCCATTGTACGTCGCGTGAGTTTTCATACGGGAGTCCAGCAAGGGAGGGCAGGGCCAAGTGGGAGGAGAAATATTCAATGGGACAGTGGGGGGGAAAGGGGATTGGGGTGTGGACTGCACTTCGTCTGACTTCTCCTCCTCGACCAGTCCGGCTTGGGTGGCCCTACCAGAAGCATACGCTTCCGCCGGCATAGCTCTCGGGATCAACAAAGCACGCAAACCTGCCCACCACGATAAGGTGGCAGCTTTAAATAAATATAAAATACAGTTTATAAGATATTTAACTAATGGAGGTTATTTATTGTTTTAGTGCCAAAAAAGGAGGTAAATTTTACGGAGTCCGTTGTTAAAAAAGGTGAGTGTGATGTATAAAAGTATTTATCTATTTCCCGTCTACTTATCTTACTTGCGACTCTGGTCGCAATTCCCTTTATTTTGTAACTTTTTGTTGCGAATCCCGAAAAAATCATGTCTGAAATCCCACTTGTAAAGCAGAATGTGATGTTATTAGGTAAAAAGTAAGTCAGATCAAATTCAGAATTAGAATTTATTGGGTTTAAGGGCGCTTTAACCAGTTAGGTCATTTTGCGCCACCAAGATGGTGTTTCGCAAGCTAAGTAATAAAGTAACTATTAAAGTAGTAATTGTGTTTTAATTTTATATGAATTTAATTCATATTATTTAATTTATATTATTTAATATTTATTATTGGTTGAAATGTATTTTTAAAATTGTTGGTGAATTGAATTTATTGGGTTTAAGGGCGCTTTAACCAGTTAGGTCATTTTGCGCCACCAAGATGGTGTTTTGCAAGCTTAGTTGATTGATTATTTGGGCTTAACGTCTCATATTTTTGCAACGAGGCTAATCGAGACAATGAGTGGGTGATATATGAAGATGAAATATTGGGCTGTTTGGAGGAAAAGGGCAAGTAGGAGAATCAAGTAACTATGAACGTAGTAATTATGTTTTAATTTTTTATGAATTAAATTTATATTTTTTATTTATAATTGGTTATTATGTATTATTAAAATTGTTCGAAAAACTGTGTGCGGACAAGATATTTGAAAAGTTTATCACAATTCTCGTATGACAAAAGTTCTTCATACAACGGGGAAAGCTTTAATTGTGTTTTCAACACATCATGTTTGGTACATTCTGACAATATGTGACGTACAGTCAGAGTGACGTCACAAGTGTCACATTTTGGGACAACTTTTTCTCTAGTGAGGAGATAGCCATGAGTCAAACGAGTGTGGCCAATGCGAACCCGTGCCAACACAACCACTTCCCGGCGAGAAAGACGAGAAGATGGAGGCCGAACTTTATTGATTAATTTAGGCATCACACTGTGCAACTTGTTCTGTTGCACATGGTCCAAAGCAGCTTGTCGTTTATCTAAATGACTTGTTTGAACGTACTCTAGACATCTGGACCAAGGACGATATCGAAGTCAACATGGCGATGTTGACAGGCTGCCTTTGCAGCCTGATCGGCCAATTCGTTTCCTTCGATTCCCACGTGTCAAGGTACCCAGCAAAATTCGATAGGATAATTCCTCGAATTAATGATTTGATTATTTGGGCTTAACGTCTCATCTCCAGATGAAACTGAATGTCTTGGACCAAGTGATGGACGGAATACATGACACTAATTGCTTGAAGTCCACTCATGCTATCCGAACAAATTAAAAACTTACCCTTTGGAGAACGTGATATATATTTCAGAGCTTCGCGAATGGCGACCAACTCTGCGGTGAAAACTGAACACATGTCGTGTAACCTGAATTGTTCAGTTAAGGCGGAGCCATTAAAGCTACATCCTACCTTGTTGGGACCAGTCCGGCTAGGGTGGCCCTACTAAAAGCATACGCTTCCGCCGGCTTAGCTCTCGGATGATGATAATTGGGCTTAACGTCTCATATTTTTGCAACGAGGCTAATCGAGACAATGAGTGGGTGATATATGAAGATGAAATATGGGGCTCTTTGGAGGAAAGGGGCCAATAGGAGGGCGGAGTGGAAAGGGGAAGGGTGAGGAAAGGGGATTTGGATGTGGACTGTACTTCGTCTGACTTCTCCTCCTCGACCAGTGATTGTTGAGAGATGTTGCTAGGATTGAGAGATGTTGCTAGGATTGATTGATATTTGGGCTTAACGTCTCATATTTTTGCAACGAGACTAATGATGATGATAGATATTTGGGCTTAATTTCTGATTATTTGGGCTTAACGTCTTATATTTTTGCAACTTGGCTAATCAAGACGATGAGTTGGTGATAATGAAGATGAAGTTGGGGGCTGTTTGGAGGAAAGGGGCAAGTAGGAGGGCGCGTGAGAAAAGGGGAAAGGGGAGGATAGGGGATTTGGGTGTGGACTGCACTTCGTCTGACTTCTCTTCGTCTCATATTTTTGCAACGAGGCTAATCGAGACAATGGGTGGGTGATATATGAAGATAAAATAGGGGGCTATTTGGAGGAAAGGGGCAAGTAGGAGGGCGGGGTTGAAAGGGGAAGGGGTGGAAAAGGGAGTGGGGTTAACGTCTCATATTTTTGCAACGAGACTTATCGAGACAATGATAGGGTGATAGATAGATAGATAGATATTTGGGCTTAACGTCTCATGTTTTTGCAACGAGGCTAATCGAGACAATTAGTGGGTGATAATGAAGATGAAATATGGGGCTCTTTGGAGGAAAGGGGCAAGTAGGAGGGCGCGTGATATTATTTTTGATTATTTGGGCTTAACGTCTCATATTTTTGCAACGAGGCTAATCGAGACAATGAGTGGGTGATATATGAAGATGAATTTGATTATTTGGGCTTAACGTCTCATATTTTTGCAACGAGGCTAATCGAGACAATGAGTGGGTGATATATGAAGATGAAATATGGGGCTGTTTGGAGGAAAAGGGCAAGTAGGAGGGAGCGTGAGGAAAGGGGAAAGGGGAGAAAAGGGGAAAGGGGAGAAAAGGGGATTGGGGTGTGGACCGCACTTCGTCTGATGGGGCTGTTTGGAGGAAAGGGGCAAGTAGGAGGGAGCGTTAGGAAAGGGGAAAGGGGAGGAAAGAGGATTAGAAAATAACAAGGGAGACCGATCAGTTGGTTTTTTCTAAAGAGTATAGTGAGTATAGTGAGTGGACGTGTGAAGACGAAGGCTGCTCGTGGCTCCGAAGGGCAATTCCTCTTCAAGAGCGACAGTCTCTGTTAGTGTGAGGTAAACAAGACATCTTATGGTAAGTGCTGCCAGTCCACTGAGGAAGATTGAAATATTAATATTATTGTCTACTTGATACCGGGCTAGGGTATTTGACAAGGTATTGGTCTTTAGCACTTCACAGACTCGTGTCAGATTATTAGAGGTATATGGATGGCGTCTAACGGAAATGGTAAGTTATTTAAAATTTAACTAGGTATAATCTACCTTTTGATGAACCTGCATTGAAAAATAGACGATCCCCACTGTTTTAACCTCGGTAGGCTAGGTTCAGGGTAAATCTACGGCCTCTGATGGTAGTCAAAATAAACAGATAATAAAGATTGATTGATTGTATATTGATATTTGGGCTAAACGTCTTATATTTTTGCAACTTGGCTAATCAAGACGATGAGTGGGTGATAATGACGATGAAATTTGGGGCTTTTTGGAGGAAAGGGGCAAGTAAGAGGGCGCGTGAGGAAAGGATTTGATTTGTTTATTTGGGCTAAACGTCTCATATTTTTGCAACGAGGGTAATCGAGACAATGAGTGGGTGATATATGAAGATGAAATAGGGGGCTGTTTGGAGGAAAGGAGGAAAGGAGAAAGGGGAGGAAAGGGGATTAGGGTGGGGACTGTCTGAATTTAACTTGCATTCAATTAGTGTGTTGTATGTGCCTGTATTGTAGTGTAACTATAACGTTGCTCGGCAATACGAATACCTCAATTTGTGAAAGCCAAAGCCATGGGTAACTCGAACGATAAAGGTAAGTTATTTAAAATTTAATTAGATATAATATACGTCTTGAGGATCCTGCATTGAACAATAGACTATTTTTACCTCGGAAAGCTAGGTTAGGGTAAATCTGCGGCCTCTGCCAGTCGTGAGAGGAGATAAACAGACGTCATATGACCTTATGGTTCAATAGATCGTTGAACTACAAAATATATTCATAATTGGACGAATAATTCATGTAATATTACCTCTTATGTTGGACAAAGGAAATATAATTGTATGTGCATACAATGGTTAGGTTCGTAGCAATTTGATGAAGTACATACATTGGAACTTTCTTATACCGTTATACATTGCTTTAGTTGATTATTTGGGCTTAACGTCTCATATTTTTGCAACGATTGATTGATATTTGGGCTTAACGTCTCATATTTTTGCAACGAGGCTAATCGAGACAATGAGTGGGTGATATATGAAGATGAACAAGGGGGTTGTTTGGAGAATTGATTGATTAATGGGGCTTAACGTCTCATATTTATGCAACGATGGCTAATCGAGACGATGAGGGGTCAAGTAGGAGGGAGCGTGAGGAAAGGGGAAAGGGGAGGAAAGGGGATTGGGGTGTGGACTGCACTTCGGGTAGTTCACTGGATAGTTGCTGTGTGTCTGCCATTATTATTATTTTTACTATTTTTATTACAAGGAAAACGCTCCGCGTTGCCAGATAAGCGTATTTTTTTTCAATAAATCAAACAAGTCATTTGCATATAATATTACTCATTTATTATTATTATTTGTGGTTTAAAGGCACAAAACATCTGGGTTATCAGTGCCTATTTTTCCTTTTAAAATCTTGTTTATAAGGTTAATTGATTTAAGGAGGGAAGCCACAGCAAATCTGCTCGAAATTAAAAAAAAAATAATTTTTTTCAAAATTTGACATTAATTACTTTGAACTTTAATGAATTAATATTTTAACCCAAACAAAGAATATAACTAATGTAAGATGCATTTATTTACACTTGAATGATGCATGTACAGCGTTTTTGCGCTGAAATTCAAGCACATGCACAGTTATTATTGAACGTTTCAAATGATGAAGGTGGTGTTATGTTGGCTTGGTTTGTTATTTTCAAGTCGTGTTTTAAGCTGAATGTGTAGCCCAGCTACATATATGGTGCTGGGGCATTTTAGACTACGAGCCTAGGCAAGATATACTTTGTTGACAGTCTTAAGTGCCTGAAATACATTATCTAAACTTTAAAGCCTCTTTCTGGCTTATCTTTTTTTCATACACAATTTAGTATGGAGAAAATAATATCTTGCAAACTACTTGTCTCACAAAAAAATTTTTGTGTGTGTGTTTTCCTTAATAGATTTAAGACGAAAAAATGTATTATAAAATCTGCATGATTATTAGTACTTGAGAAAAAAAATAATTCACGAATTATAAATTTAGGATTTTGTTTCTTAAAAAAAAAATGGAAATTTAAAAGCTAATAGCTGCCATAATATTAACATTGTCTTACTGGCGATACACTTATTTGTTACATGTCTAGCCATCTTCAATTTAAAATTTAAAAAAGTAGTTTATCTTTATTGGTTCTCTTGTTACAGCTTGCCCCATGAGTATTGTTGTAATAACAATGGAAATTTAAATAACATTCGAAATATTTACATATTTTTTTAAATTTTTTTTTAATTGATTGATATTTGGGCTTAACGTTTTATATTTTTGCAACTTGGCTAATCAAGACGATGAGTGGGTGATAATGATAGATAGATATTTGGACTAAACGTCTCATATTTTTGCAACGAGGCTAATCGAGACAATGAGTGGGTGATATAATCTTAGTTTTTAAAGTGTCTGAACAATGTCTGCAAGTTTCAGCGTAATTGGTCCCATACATTAAAAGTTAAGATTTGCTGTGGCTTCCCTCCTTAAGATGATTTGATTATTTGGGCTTAACGTCTTATATTTTTGCAACTTGGCTAATCAAGACGATGAGTTGGTGATAATGAAGATGAAGTTGGGGGCTCTTTGGAAAAAAGGGGCAATTAGGAGGGCCCGTGAGACAAGGGGAAAGGGGAGGATAGGGGATTTGGGTGTGGACTGCACTTCGTCTGACTTCTTCTCCTCGACCAGTCCGACAAGGGTGGCCCTACCAGAAGCATACGCTTCCGCCGGCATAGCTCTCGGGATCATCAAAGCACTCAAACCTGCCCACCACGATAAGGTAGCAGTCCCTGGGCAGGTCCTTAAGATGATTATATTTGGGCTTAACGTCTCATATTTTTGCAACGAGGCTAATCGAGACAATGGGTGGGTGATATATGAAGATGAACTAGGGGACTGTTTGGAGGAAAGGGGCAAGTAGGAGGGTGCGTGAGGAAAAGAGAATGATTGATTGATAATTGGGCTTAATTGGATTATTTGGGCTTAACGTCTCATATTTTTGCAACGAGGCTAATCGAGACAATGAGTGGGTGATATATGAAGATGAAATAGGGGGCTGTTTGGAGGAAAGGGGCCAATAGGAGGGCAGGGTGGAAAGGGGAAGGGGGAGGAAAGGGAGTCAAGAGGATAGTCGAATTTGGATTCTTGTTTAGTATTCAAACAAAATCAATAAACCAATATTTAAGTTATCAAAATTACGTTAATTTTTGAAACAATATTGTGCTCCATTGTAGAATTAATGATAGGCAGATGAAGAACTAAAAAATCACCAATTAGTCATTAGTCCATGAAATTCAGTTATGTGTGTGACATATTGGAAGGCGGGTATGGTTTGATTTAGGAGGCCTGGTGAACAGAAGAAGTGTTTTTAAAATAAAAACATTGTTGTGGAATTGTTGAGAGATGTTACCATGGTTGAAGAAAAATAATATCAGTTTGTCAGTTTTGTTCTGGAGCCTAGCCTCAGCAGTTTTGCTAGCCTAGCTCTGCTGTTGATAGAGTATGTAGTCTGGTTAGGGAGTCTAGTGGGTTGGAAATGAAAGTAAAAAGTTGTCTTTAGATATAAAAAACTCAGTGTGATTTTGAAAGTTGACAGAAAAGGACTGTTTTTTTTGTGAGACGCACGAAAGCTGTTCGGGACGTCGAAGTGGGTACCTACTTCGATTTTTTTTGATTATTTGGGCTTAACGTCTCATATTTCTGCAACGAGGCTAATCGAGACAATGAGTGGGTGATATATGAAGATGAAATATGGGGCTGTTTGGAGGAAAGGGGCAAGTAGGAGGGAGCGTGAGGAAAGGGGAAAGGGGAGGAAAGGGGATTGGGGCTTAATGTGAGTGCACAACCAGTTAGGTCATTTTGCGCCACCAAGATGGTGTTTTGCAAGCAAAATAATTTAGTAACCATGAAAGGAGTATTAATGTTTTAAATAAACGTAATTTTTTTTTAAATATTAGTTATATTGTATTTTTTTAAATTGTTGGGAAAACTGTGATCGATTGATATTTAAGCTTAACGTCTCATATTTTTGCAACGAGGCTAATCGAGACAATGAGTGGGTGATATATGATGATGAAATATGGGGCTGTTTGGAGGAAAGGGGCAAGTAGGTGGGAGCGTGAGGAAAGGGGAAAGGGGAGGAAAGGGGATTGGGGTGTGGGCTGCACTGCGTCTGTTTTCTGATGGATTGATATTTGGGCTTAACGTCTCATATTTTTGCAACGAGGCTAATCGAGACAATGAGTGGGTGATATATGAAGATGAAATAGGGGGCTGTTTGGAGGAAAGGGGTAAGTAGGGATAAGGGGAGGAAAGGGGATTGGGGTGTGGACTGCACTTCGTCTGACTTCTCCTCCTCGATTAGTCCGGCTAGGGTGGCCCTACCAGAAGCATACGCTTCCGCCGGCATAGCTCCAGGAATCATCAAAGCACACAAACCTGCCCACCACGATAAGGTTGCAGTGCCTGGGCAGGATTGATTATTTGGGCTTAACGTCTCATATTTTTGCAATGAGGCTAATCGAGACAATGAGTGGGTGAAATATGAAGATTAAGAAATAGGGGGGTGTTTAGAGGAAAGGGACAAGTAGGAGGGCGGTGAGGATAGGGGAAGGGGGAGGAAAAGGGAGTGGGGAGGTTGTGGACCGCACTTCGTCTGACTTCTCCTCCTCGACCAGTCCAGCTAGGGTGTCCTGTGTGTGGGAGTCTTCTAATATTGCTTTAAAGTTATAAAAAATGTGCAAGAAAGCGACAAAATGGTTTCAGTGGTAGTGGTCGTAGTCCAGATTATAAGTAATAATGATAATTGAGGATACTATAACATCCGAAAGTCGCAAACAAAAACTGTCAACACATTTATAGTTGAAAATAACGATACGCATCCCCGACTGAGTCCGGTGTAATAATATTGGTTTGATTTGATTATTTGGTCTTTACGTCTCATATTTTTGCAACGAGGCTAATCAAGACAAGGAGTGGGTCATATATGAAGATGAAATAGGGGGCTGTTTGGAGGAAAGGTGTAAATAGGAGGGCGGGGTGGAAAGGGGACTGGTCCAGGCAAGGTTAGAAGCTAACAGACGACGAGACTGGATGAAAGGGTTACAGACGATGAGACTGGAGAAATGGGTAACATATGGCGAGGTAGGAGAAATGGGTTACAGACGACGATACTGGAGGAATGGGTAACAGACGATAAGACTGGAGAAAAGAATAATAGAAGGCGAGTTAGATTGATTGATTGATTGATTATTTGGGCTTAACGTCTCACATTTTGGCAACGAGGCTAATCGAGACAATGAGTGGGTGATATATGAATTTGATTATTTGGGCTTAACGTCTCATATTTTTGCAACGAGGCTAATCGAGACAATGAGTGGGTGATATATGAAGATGAAATATGGGGCTGTTTGGAGGAAAGGGGAAGGGGGAGAAAAGGGGATTGGGGTGTGGACTGCATTTCGTCTGACTCCTCCTCCTCGACCAGTCCGGCAAGGGTGACCCTACCAGAAGCATACGCTTCCGCCGGCATAGCTCCAGGAATCATCAAAGCGCACAAACCTGCCCACCACGATAAGGTAGCAGTCCCTGGGCAGGAAGGCGAGTTAGAAGGGAAGGGTAAAACACGACGAGGTTGGAGAAATGGGTAACAAACAACGATTGATTGATTGATATTTAGGCTTAATGTCTCATATTTTTGCAACGAGGCTAATCGAGACAATGAGTGGGTGATAAAAGAAGATGAAATAGGGGGCTGTTTGGAGGAAAGAGGCAAGTAGGAGGGAGCTTGAGGAAAGGAAAAGGGGATTGGGGTGTGGACTGATTGATAGATATTTAAATAACAGTTGACGAGAATGGCAAAATAGATAACAGACGACAAACCTTGAGATTGATATTTGGGCTTTACGTCTCATATTTTTGCAAACGAGGCTAATCGAGACAATGAGTGGGTGATAGAAATAGCTAACAGACGACGAAACTTGAGGAATGGGTAACCGACGACGAAATTGGAGGAATGGGTAACGGACTAGACTGGATGAATGGGTTTTGAAGAATGGGACCATTTTATGGTCTTTCTTTTGGATTTTTGGTATTAATTTAAATCACGCTTGGCCAGGCGGTGGGTCCAAACAATGGAGGAGAAGGAAAAAGGATTAATTGATTGATTAATGGGGCTTAACGTCTCATATTTATGAAACGATGGCTAATCGAGACGATTGATTGATTGATTAATGGGGCTTAACGTCTCATATTTATGCAACGATGGCTAATCGAGACGATGAGCGGGCGATGAGCGGGTGATAATGATGATGAGAAAGATGATAATGAAGAATAAAGCCACATTCGAATCAGATCCATTGTACGTCGCGTGAGTCGTCATACGGGAGTCCAGCAAGGGAGGGCAGGGCCAAGACTTTTGGCACATTGAGCCCGGTGTCGAATATGGTTGAGAGTTCCATATATTTTGGTTTCCATTTCTCATAAAACAATACCGGTTGACAGGAAAACCCCTTTGACCAATCATATTGTCACAAGATTGATATTTGGGCTTAACGTCTTATATTTTTGCAACGAGGCTAATCGAGACAATGAGTGGGTGATATGAAGATGAACTAGGGGGGTGTTTGGAGGAAAGGTTCAAGTAGGAGGGCGGGGAAGAAAAGGGAAGGGGAGAAAACGGGAGTGGGGAAGATGTGGACTGCATTTCGTCTGACTTAAGTTCGGAATCAATTAACGAATGTATACCATAGTTGTATTTGTATAATATATATGATTGACTTCAAAAGTATGAAGCACGCAATGATATAATTACCTTGGTTATATGAACTAACAGTTAGTTTGTAGTCAAACCTCAATTGATTGATTAATGGGGCTTAACGTCTCATATTTATGCAACGATGGCTAATCGAGACGATGAGCGGGTGATAATGAAGATGAGAAAGATGATAATGAACAATAAAGCCACATCCGAATCAGATCCATTGTACGTCGCGTGAGTCGTCATACGGGAGTCCAGCAAGGGAGGGCAGGGCCAAGTGGGAGGAGAAATATTCAATGGGACAGTGGGGGGGAAAGGGGATTGGGGTGTGGACTGCACTTCGTCTGACTTCTCCTCCTCGACCAGTCCGGCTTGGGTGGCCCTACCAGAAGCATACGCTTCCGCCGGCATAGCTCTCGGGATCAACAAAGCACGCAAACCTGCCCACCACGATAAGGTGGCAGTCCCTGGGCAGGAGTCAAACCTCAAATAGTCAAACTTTAAATAAATATAAAATACAGTTAATAAGATATTTAACTAATGGAGGTTATTTATTGTTTTAGTGCCAAAAAAGGAGGTTGATTTTACTCCGTCAGTTGTGAAAAGAGGTTAGTGTGATGTATAAAAGTATTTATCTATTTCCCCTCTACTCATATTTCCAGGTCACAAATTCCCTAATTCCGTAACACACTGGTGAATTCCGAAACAACCCTTCTTGAAATCTTAAATGTGAAGTGGAGTGTTAATTATTTTTTTAATAAAATAATTTCGAAATCAGGCATAAACCTTTTCGGGATATACAATAATACGTTTCAGACTTGAGCGCAAAGTATTTGAATAGAATAGAATATTAACTCTATTTTCTCCTTTTTTTACAGTATAAATCATATTTATGTACATAGTAGTTTACAAAAGGAAGAAACCCACATACGATTGGAGTCCTGTGTGTGGGAGTCTTCTTATATTGCTTTATGGTTATATGAATGTGCAAGATAGTGGCATGATGGATACAGTGGTAGTGGTAGTATAGTCCTGATTATAAGTAATAATGATAATTGAGAATATTATGCCATCCGTAAGTTGCGAACAAACACAGCCAACAGATTTATTGTAGTAAATAACGAGACGCATCCCCGACTGAGTCTGATGTAATATTGATTAATTATTTGGGCTTAACGTCTCATATTTTTGCAACGAGATTGATTGATATTTGGGCTAAGCGTCTTATATTTTTGCAACTTGGCTAATCAAGACGATGAGTGGGTGAAAATGAAGATGAAACTGGGGGCTCTTTGGAGGAAAGGGGCCAATAGGAGGGCGGGGTGGAAAGGGGAAGGGGGAGGAAAGGGAATTTGGGTGTGGACTGCACTTCGTCTGACTTCTCCTCCTCGACCAGTCCGGCTAGGGTGACCCTACCAGAAGCATACGCTTCCGCCGGCATAGCTCTCGGGATCAACAAAGCACGCAAACCTGCCCACCACGATAAGGTAGCAGGCCCTGGGCAGGGGTAGAATGGGGGACAGAGGACGAGATGGGTGGAATGCGTTACAGAGGACGAGATGGGCTGGAATGGGTTACAGAGGACGAGATGGGTAGAATGGGTCACAGAGAACGATAGATTGATATTTGGGCTTAACTTCTCATATTTTTGCAACGAGGTAATCGAGACAATGAGTGGGTGAATAATGAAGATAATGGGGGATGTTAAGAGGTAAGAGGCCAGTCGGAGGGTGGGAAGGAAAGAGGAATTTGATTATTTGGACTTAACGTCTCATATTTGTGCAACGAGGCTAATCGAGACAATGAGTTGGTGATATATGAAGATGAGTTAGATTTGATGATTATTTGTGCTTAACGTCTCATATTTTTGCAACGAGGCTAATCGAGACAATGAGTGGGTGATATATGAAGATGAAATATGGGGCTGTTTGGAGGAAAGGAGCAAATAGGACGGCGAGGTGGAAACGGGAAGGGGGAGGCAAGGGGATTGGGGGTGGACTGCATTTCGTCTGACTTCTCCTCCTCGACCAGTCCGGCAAGGGTGGCCCTACCAGAAGCATACGCTTCCGCCGGCATAGCTCTTGGGATCAACAAAGCACGCAAACCTGCCCACCACGATAAGGTAGCAGTCCCTGGGCAGGTCGAGACAAGAAAATAAGAGAATAAAATATAACTTTATATTCTCATCATACAGTATAAATCATATTTCAGTACAAAGTAGTTTACAAAATGAAGAAACCCATACATACGATTAGAGTCCTGTATGTGGAAGTCTTCTAATATTGCATTAAAGTTATAAAAATGTGCAAGAATGCGGCAGAATGGTTTCAGTGGTAGTAGTCGTTGTCCTAATTATAGATAGATTGATATTTGGGCTTAACGTCTCATATTTTTGCAACGAGGCTAATCGAGACAATGAGTGGGTGATATATGAAGCTGAAATATGGGGCTGTTTGGAGAAAATGGGCAAGTAGGAGGGAGTGTGAGGATAGAGGAAAGGGGAGGAAAGGAGATTGGGGTGTAGACTGCACTTCGTCTGACTTCTCCTCCTCGACCAGTCCTGCTAGGTTGGCCCTACCAGAAGCATACTATTCCGCCGGCATAGCTCTCAAGATCAACAAAGCACGCAAACCTGCCCACCACGATAAGGTAGCAGTCCATGGGAAAGGACGAGACTCGAGGAATGGTTAACAGGGGACGAGACACGAGGAATGGTTAACATAAGACGAGACTCAAGGAATGTTTAACAGGGGACGAAACTCGAGGAATGGGTAACAGGGGACGAGGCTCGAGGAATGGTTAACATAAGACGAGACTCGAGGAATGTCTAACAGGGGACGAAACTCGAGGAATGGGTAACAGGGTACGATTGATTGATATTTGGGCTTAATTATTTATTATTATTTATTATTTGTGGTTTAAAGGCACAATTTTTGCAACGAGGCTAATCGAGACGAGACTCGAGGAATAGTTAACACAGGACGAGACACGAGGAATGGTTAACATAAGACGAGACTCGAGGAATGGTTAACAGGGGACGAAACTCGAGGAATGGTTAACACGGGCGAAACTCGAGGAATGGTTAACACGGGCGTAATTTGAGGAATGGATTACAGGGGACGGGACTCGAGGAATGGTCAACAGGGGACAATTGATTGATTATTTGTGCTAAACGTCTTATATTTTGAGGATTGGTTAACAGGGAACACTACTCGAAGATTGTTTAACAGGGAACACTACTCGAAGATTGTTTAACAGGGAACACTACTCGAGGATTGGTTAACAGGGAACACTACTCGAGGAATGGTTGACAAGGGACGAGACTCGTGGAATGGTTAACAAGGGACGAGACTCGAGGAATGGTTAACAAGGGACGAGACTCCAGGAAGGGTTAACAAGGGACGAGACTCCAGGATGGTTAACAGGGGACAATTGATTGATTATTTGGGCTTAACGTCTTATATTTTGAGGATTAGTTAACAGGGAACACTACTCGAGGATTGGTTAACAGGGGACACTACTCGAGGAATGGTTGACAAAGGACGAGACTCGAGGAATGGTTGACAAGGGACGAGACTCGAGGAATGGTTGACAAGGGACGAGACTCGAGGAATGGTTAACAAGGGACGAGACTCGAGGAATGGTTAACAAGGGACGATTGATTATTTGGGCTTAACGTCTCATATTTTTGCAACGAGGCTAATCGAGACAATGAGTGGGTGATATATGAAGATGAAAAAGGGGGTTGTTTGGAGGAAAGGGGCAAGTAGGAGAGCGCGTGAGGAAAGGGGAAAGGGGAGGAAAAGGGATTGATTGATTAATGGGGCTTAACGTCTCATATTTATGCAACGATGGCTAATCGAGACGATGAGCGGGTGATAATGAAGATGAGAAAAATGATAAAGAATAAAGCCACATCCGAATCAGATCCATTGTACGTCGCGTGAGTCGTCATACGGGAGTCCAGCAAGGGAGGGCAGGGCCAAGGATTGGGGTTTGGACTGCACTTCGTCTGACTTCTCCTCGACCAGTCCGGCTAGGGTGGCCCTTCCAGAAGCATACGCTTCCGCCGGCATAGCTGTCGGGATCAACAAAGCACGCAAACCTGCCCACCACGATAAGGTAGCAGTCCCTGGGAGACTCGAGGAATGGTTAACAAGGGACGAGACGATATTGATATTTGGGCTTAACGTCTCATATTTTTGCAACGAGGCTAATCGAGACAATGAAAGGGTGATATATGAAGATGTAATATGGGGCTGTTTGGAGGAAATGGGCAAGTAGCTGGGAGCGTGAGGATAGGGGAAAGGGGAAGAAAGGGGAGACAAGGGGATTGGGGTGTGGACTGCACTTCGTCAGACTTCTCCTCCTCGACTAGATAAGATTATTTAGATTAGATTATTTGGGCTTAACGTCTCATATTTTTGCAACGAGGCTAATCGAGACAATGAGTGGGTGATGTATGAAGATGAAATAGAGGGCTGTTTGGAGGAAAGGGGCCAATAGGAGGGCGGGGTGGAAAGAGGAAGGGGGACGACCAGTCCGGCTAGGGTGGCCCCACCACGGCCCCATACGCTTCCGCCGGCATAGCTCTCGGGATCAATTTGATTATTTGGGCTTAACGTCTCATATTTTTGCAACAAGGCTAATCGAGACAATGAGTGGGTGATATATGAAGATGAAATAGGGGGCTGTTTGGAGGAAAGGGGCCAATAGGAGGGAAGGGTGGAAAGGGGAAGGGGGAGGAAAGGGTATTGGGGTGTGGACTGCATTTCGTCTGACTCCTCCTCCTCGACCAGTCCGGCTAAGGTGACCCTACGCGAAGCATACGCTTCCGCCGGCATAGCTCTCAGGATCATCAAAGCACACAAACCTGCCCACCACGATAAGGTAGCAGTCCCTGGGCAGGAACAAAGCACGCAAACCTGCCCACCACAATAAGGTAGCAGTCCCTGGACAGGAAGGGACGAGACTCGAGGACTGGTTAGGGGACGAGACTCGAGGAATGGTTAACAGGGGACACTACTCGAGGAATAGCTAACAGGGGACACTACTCGAGGAATAGCTAACAAGGGACACTACTCGAGGAATGGTTAACAAGGGACGAGACTCGAGGAATGGTTAACAAGGGACGAGACTCGAGGAATGGTTAACAGGGGACGAGACTCGAGGAATGGTTAACAAGGGACGAGACTTGAGGAATGGTTAACAGGGGACGAGACTTGAGGAATGGTTAAAAGGGACGAGACTCGAGGAATGGTTAACAAGGTACGAGACTCGAGAAATGGTTAATTGAATGATTATTTGGGCTTAACGTCTCATATTTTTGGAACGAGGCTAATCGAGACAATGAGTGGGTGATGTATGAAGATGAAATAGGGGGCTGTTTGGAGGAAAGGGGCCAATAGGAGGGCGGAGTGGAAAGGGGAAGGGGGAGGAAAGGGGATTTGGGTGTGGACTGCACTTCGTCTGACTTCTCCTCCTCGACCAGTCCGGCTAAGGTGGCCCTACCAGAAGCATACGCTTCCACCGGCATAGCTCTCGGGATCAACAAAGCGCACAAACCTGCCCACCACGATAAGGTAGCAGTCCCTGGGCAGGGGGGGCTATTTGGAGGAAATGGACACGTAGGAGGGCAGGGAGAAAAGGGGAAAGGGGAGGAAAAGGGGGGGAGGAAAGGGGCAAGAAGGAGTTGAATTTATTGAATTAATTGTGTTTAGGGGCGCTTCATGATAGAATTTGAATTTATTGGGTTAAAGGGCGCTTTAACCAGTTAGGTCATTTTGCCGCTTCATAATAGATATTTGGGCTTAACGTCTTATATTTTTGCAACTTAACTTATCAAGACGATAGATAGATATTGCTTAACGTCTACCAGTTAGGTCATTTTGCGCAACCAAGATGGTTTTTTGCAAGCTTTGAATAAATGAAAAACAAAATGTGTTTGTATTTATATAGTCTACCCACTCAGTAACAAGGGAAATTTTCGTTGGTGTACATTAATTTAAAGCTACTTAACCGACATGTGTGCTCCGAACACGATGTTATTAACATATACACATTTACGTTGTTCTCATGTATGTTCTTTAATACTTTATGATATTTCTGTTTTCCATTGATGGCTTAGATCAACGAAAGCTACCACACAATAAACTGTAAACAATAAACAAGGAGCAGTGATCCTCCTCACAACCACCTAACTAATCAACATTGTTTTTGTTTCAGATACTATTTTGGCGAAGAAAACAGAATTGCTTGTGGGGTTAGGGCTGTCAGGGCTCACCCTGACAGCCCTATGAATTAAGAACTTAGAACTTATTGAGTTCAAGGGCGCTTCAACCAGTTAGGTCATTTGTTTTGCAAGCTGAATAATTAAGTAACCATAAAAGAAGTAATAAATGTTTTAAATTAACGTAATTTTATTTTTAATATTGGTAATAATGTATTTTTTTAAATTGTTGGAAAAACTGTGTGCAGACAAGAAGATAGATAGATAGATATCTGGGCTTAACGTCTCATATTTTTGCAACGAGGCTAATCGAGACAATGAGTGGGTGATATATGAAGATGAAATTGGGGGCACTTTGGAGGAAAGGGGCAAGTAGGAGGGCGCGTGAGAAAAGGGGAAAGGGGAGGATAGGGGATTGGGGTGTGGACTGCACTTTGTCTGACTTCTCCTCCTCGACCAGTCTGGCTAGGGTGACCCTACCAGAAGCATACGCTTCCGCCGGCATAGCTCTCAAGATCAACAAAGCACGCAAACCTGCCCACCACGATAAGGTAGCAGTCCATGATGGATAGATATTTGGGCTTAACGTCTCATATTTTTGCAACGAGGCTAATCGAGACAATGAGCGGAGGATATATGAAGATGAAATATGATTGATTATTTGGGGGTAGCAGTCCATGGGAAAGGACGAGACTCGGGGAATGGTTAACAGGGGACGAGACTCGAGGAATGGTTAACAGGGAACGATATTTGAGGAATGGTTAACAAGGGACGAGACTCGAGGAATGGTTAACAAGGGACGAGACTCAAGGAATGGTTAACAAGGGACGAGACTCGAGGAATGGTTAACAAGGGACGAGACTCAAGGAATGGTCAACAAGGGACGAGACTCGAGGAATGGTTAACAGGGGACGAGCAAGAGGAATGGTTAACAAGGGACGAGACTCGAGGAATGGTTAACAAGGGACGAGACTCGAGGAATGGTTAACAGGGGACGAGACTCGAGGAATGGTTAACAGGGGACGAGACTCGAGGAATGGTTAACAAGGGACGAGACTCAAGGAATGGTTAACAAGGGACGAGACTCAAGGAATGGTTAACAGGGGACGAGACTTGAGGAATGGTTAACAAGGGACGAGACTCAAGGAATGGTTAACAAGGGACGAGACTCAAGGAATGGTTAACAGGGGACGAGACTCGAGGAATGGTTAACAAGGGACAAGACTCAAGGAATGGTTAACAAGGGACGAGACTCAAGGAATGGTTAACAGGGGACGAGACTCGAGGAATGGCTTACAAGGGACGAGACTCAAGGAATGGTTAACAAAAGACGAGACTCAAGGAATGGTTAACAGGGGACGAGACTCGAGGAATGGGTAACAGGGTACGAGACTCGATTGATTGATTAATGGGGTCTAACGTCTCATATTTTTGCAACGAGGCTAATCGAGACAATGAGTGGGTGATATATGAAGATGAAATAGGGGGCTGTTTGGATTTTGATTATTTGGGCTTAACGTCTCATATTTTTTCAACGAGGCTAATCGAGACAAGGGGCTGTTTGGAGGACAGGGGCCAATAGGAGGGCGGGGTGGAAAGGAGAAAGGGGAGGAAAGGGGCTTGGGGTGTGGACTGCACTTTGTCTGATTTCTCCTCCTCGACCAGTCCGGCTTGAGTGGCCCTACCAGAAGCATACGCTTCCGCCGGCATAGCTCTCGGGATCAACAAAGCACGCAAACCTGCCCACCACGATAAGGTAGCAGTCCTTGGGCAGGGACGAGACTCGAGGAATGGGGACGAGAGAGAGAGATATTTGGGCTTAACGTCTCATATTTTTGCAACGAGGCTAATCGAGACAATGAGTGGGTGAATTATGAAGATAATGGGGGGTGTTAAAAGGTAAAAGGCCAGTGGGAGGGCGTCAGGAAAGGATTTGATTATTTGGGCTTAACGTCTCATATTTTTGCAACGAGGCTAATCGAGACAATGAGTGGGTGATATATGAAGATGAAAAAGGAGGCTGTTTGGAGGAAAGGGGCCAATAGGAGAGCGGGGTGGATGGGGGAAGGGGGAAGGGGAAGGATTGATTGATTATTTGCGCTTAACGTCTCATATTTTTGCAACGAGGCTAATCGAGACAATGAGTTGGTGATATATAAAGATGAAATAGGGGGCTGTTTGGAGGAAAGGGGCCAATAGGAGGGCGGGGTGGAAAGGGCATTGGGGTGTGGACTGCATTTCGTCTGACTTCTCCTCCTCGACCAGTCCGGCTAGGGTTGCCCTACCAGAAGCATACGCTTCCGCCGGCATAGCTCCAGGAATCATTAAAGCACGCAAACCTGCCCACCACGATTAAGGTAGCAGTCCGTGGGCAGGAGGGGAGGAAAGGGGATTTGGGTGTGGACTGCACTTCGTCTGACTTCTCCTCCTCGACCAGTCCGGCTAGGGTGGCCCTACCAGAAGCATACGCTTCCGCCGGCATAGCTCTCGGTTATTGGTTATTTGGGCTTAACATTGATATTGATATTTGGGCTTAACGTCTTATATTTTTGCAACTAGGCTAATCAAGACGATGAGTGGGTGATAATGAAGATGAAATTGGGGGCTCTTTGGAGGAAAGGGGCAAGTAGGAGGGCGCGTGAGAAAAGGGGAAAGGGGATGATAGGGGATTGGGGTGTGGACTGCACTTCGTCTGACTTCTCCTCCTCGACCAGTCCGGCTAGGGTGGCCCTACCAGAAGCATACGCTGCCGCCGGCATAGCTCTCGGGATCAACAAAGCACGCAAACCTGCCCACCACGATTAAGGTAGCAGTCCGTGGGCAGGGGGGGAGGAAAGGGGATTTGGGTGTGGACTGCTTTTCGTCTGACTTCTCCTCCTCGACCAGTCCGGCTAGGGTGGCCCTACCAGAAGCATACGCTTCCGCCGGCATAGCTCTCGGTTATTGGTTATTTGGGCTTAACGTCTTATATTTTTGCAACGAGGCTAATCGAGACAATGAGTGGGTGATATATGAAGATGAAATAGGGGGCTGTTTGGAGGAAAGGGGCAAGTAGGAGGGCGGGGTGGAAAAGGGAAAGGAGGAGAAAAAGGGAAAGGGGGAGAAAAAGGATTGATATTTCGGCTTAATGAATGAATGAAATTTCGACTTAACGTCTCATATTTATGCAACGAGGCTAATCGAGACAATGAGTGGGTGATATATGAAGATGAAATATGGGGCTTTTTGGAGGAAAGGGGCAAGTTGGAGAGAGCGTGAGGAAAGGGGAGAGCGGAGGATAGGTGATTGGGGTGTGGACTGCATTTCGTCTGACTTCTCTACCTCGACCAGTCCGGCTAGGGTGGCCCTACCAGAAGCATACGCTTCCGCCGGTATAGCCCGTCTCATATTATTGCAACGAGGCTAATCGAGACAATGAGTGGGTGATAATGAAGATGAAATTGGGGACTCTTTGGAGTAAAGGGGCAAGAAGGAGGGCGCGTAAGGAAAAGGGAAAGGGGAGAAAAGGGGATTGGGGTGTGGACTGCATTTTGTCTGACTTCTCCTTCTCGACCAGTCCGGCTAGGGTGGCCCTACCAGAAGCATATAATAGTAACTCGGCATAGCTCTCGGGATCAACAAAGCACGCAAACCTGCCCACCACGATCAGGTAGCAGTCCCTGGGCAGGGGTAGAATGGGGGACAGAGGACGAGATGGGTGGAATGGGTTACAGAGGACGAGATGGGCTGGAATGGGTTACAGAGGACGAGATGGGTAGAATGGGTCACAGAGAACGATAGATTGATATTTGGGCTTAACTTCTCATATTTTTGCAAGGGGGTAATCAAGACAATGAGTGGGTGAATTATGAAGATAATGGGGGGTGTTAAGAGGTAAGAGGCCAGTCGGAGGGTGGGAAGGAAAGAGGAATTTGATTATTTGGGCTTAACGTCTCATATTTTTGCAACGAGGCTAATCGAGACAATGAGTGGGTGATATATGAAGGTGAAATAGGGGGCTGTTTGGAGAAAAGGGATCATGGAGGAAAAGGGAGTGTGGTGGATGTGGACTGCATTTTGTCAGTGTCCTCCTCTTTTACCTGTCCGGCTAGGGTGGCCTTACCTAAAGCATACGCTTCCGCCGGCATGGCTCCAGGAATCATCAATGCGCACAAACCTGCCCACCACGATAAGGTAGCAGTCCCTGGGCAGGCACTGTTCTTTAGAAATGAGTCAGTTATTCAAGATAAGTAATGAGTCTCGCTGCACGAGTTTCTAGGAAGAGTTCACACGAATGCCCCATGGAAATAGCAAATCCGCAAATAAATCCAACAAGATTTGTAATAATTACACAAGAACAGACTAACATAAAACAACAAAACGATGTTAAGATTATCCAAGGGCTGAGGAAACGAAGTAAGTGTAAGCCTACCCAGACCAATGCACACGTATATTGTGAATTGTATTAAGGTAGAAAGCCTGGTTTAATAGCTTACCACGAATTGAAAGCAAAGCTTTAAAAGGAAACAACCAAATACGACAAACTAACCCAGTCACAAGAGTTACTAATTTTTGGAGAACCTGCAGCAAACCATCACTGAACGATGTAAGTGCATCTCTAAGATGGACGCCGGAATTCTCCTTTAGCCTGTCGACAACAATGGCTCACCACGCTTCATGGCACAGGCCTCTAAAGACGTCACTTTCTAGGGTGCAAGGTCTACTTATCTCCGCCTAGCGGAGGCTCGTCGACCCCCGTCCACTTGATCTCCGCCTAGCGGAGGCTCGTCGAACCCCCGTCAACTTGATCTCCGCCTAGCGGAGGCTCGTCGACCCCCGTCCACTTGATCTCCGCCTTGCGGAGGCTCGTCAAACTCTCGTCAACTTGATCTCCGCCTAGCGGAGCATCGTCGATCTCCCGTCAACCTAATCTTCGGCTAGTGGAGGCTCGTCGAACGCCCAAGTAAGGTCGTTTCAAGAAACCCAATACCACCATTGTGTCGCCCACTACAATTACGGCGTTTATAAATAAATATATGCAGTATATCACGTAAACTAATACTTATATACCGTAAATAAGACATTTTGATCGAATGTAATGAATAACAGTCTTCAAATAGTGTGATGATATGTTTTTCGGGCCAAAGTTATTTGAAGTTAAACTGGTTAAACGTTTATCATAATGTATCATAATACCCGGCTTTTTCGAGAAATATCGGAATATGTTCCAATTGGCAATAACCATCAAGTCTCACCGATGAAATTGTTCTCTGCGTATTACGGTGGTCAATTTTTATATTTAGACAATATAAGCACAGATAACTAGTATTCGTAGTTTTTACTTTATATAGAAATTGTATGAAGTATCATTTGTTTCGATTTTCGTTTTGATTTAAAGGTTACTCCACACAGATTTTAAAATATATATAACGCATAAGGTTTTAAGACTTTGTTTTTCACATAATTTCGTTTCGTTAAAGAAAGGCCTAGTAAAGTGAAGTACTTTGTAACGTTTTATATTCCTGTACATCCTCAATTTATTCATATTTATTGAAGTAGATGGTCAGTTGACTTGAGATATTGGTGACTTGTTTTATTATTTAAGCATAAAGTTGAACATTACCCAACTTTAGGTCAACGAAAAACCAATAACTTTGTGTGAACGCCAGTACGTGTTTCCTACGATCCAACATTACGACTACCCGTTAAACCTTAAATCATATGTCTTAAAAATCTGTGTGGACCATGTCTTTAGTTATTGTATGTTATTCTGTGTCTTATGGCAAAGGCTTTTGCTGCAGAATTCGAATAAAGTGAATTTTATTTTTAAAATTGTTGAACGGACTGCGACGACCTTACTTGCGAGTTCGACGAGCCTCCACTAGTCGGAGGTCAGGCGGACCTTCCCTTGGATACAACGTAATCTTGATCTCTGCTAGGTGGAGGACAAGCAGACCTGTCAATCACTAACCTTGCCTTGGATACAAGGTAATCTTGATCTCTGCTAGGTGGAGGACAAGCAGACCTGTCAATCACTAACCTTGCCTTGGGTGCAAGGTTATCTTGATCTCTGCTAGGTGGGGGACAAGTAGACCTTATAAAAGTAACTTCGCCCTGTCCATCACTGACGTTGACTTGGGTGCAAGGTTATCTTGATCTCTGCTAGGTGGAGGACAAGTAGACCTTATAATAGTAACTTCGCCCTGTCCATCAGTAACCTTGACTTGGGTGCAAGGTTATCTTGATCTCTGCTAGGTGGAGGACAAGTAGACCTTATAATAGTAACTTCGCCCTGTCCATCAGTAACCTTGACTTGGGTGCAAGGTTATCTTGATCTCTGCTAGGTGGAGGACAAGTAGACCTTATAATAGTAACTTCGCCCTGTCCATCAGTAACCTTGACTTGGGTGCAAGGTTATCTTGATCTCTGCTAGGTGGAGGACAAGTAGACCTTATAATAGTAACTTCGCCCTGTCCATCAGTAACCTTGACTTGGGTGCAAGGTTATCTTGATCTCTGCTAGGTGGAGGACAAGTAGACCTTAAAATAGTAACTTCACCCTGTCCATCACTAACCTTGACTTGGGTGCAAGGTTATCTTGATCTCTGCTAGGTAGAGGACAAGTAGGCCTTATAAAAGTAACTTCGCCCTGTCCATCACTGACGTTGACTTGGGTGCAAGGTTATCTTGATCTCTGCTAGGTAGAGGACAAGTAGACCTTATAAAAGTAACTTCGCCCTGTCCATCACTGACGTTGACTTGGGTGCAAGGTTATCTTGATCTCTGCTAGGTAGAGGACAAGTAGGCCTTATAAAAGTAACTTCGCCCTGTCCATCACTGACGTTGACTTGGGTGCAAGGTTATCTTGATCTCTGCTAGGTAGAGGACAAGTAGACCTTATAATAGTAGCATCGCCCTGTCCATCAGTAACCTTGACTTGGGTGCAAGGTTATCTTGATCTCTGCTAGGTAGAGGACAAGTAGACCTTATAATAGTATCTTCGCCCTGTCCATCAGTAACCTTGACTTGGGTGCAAGGTTATCTTGATCTCTGCTAGGTAGAGGACAAGTAGACCTTATAATAGTAACTTCGCCCTGTCCATCAGTAACCTTGACTTGGGTGCAAGGTTATCTTGATCTCTGCTAGGTAGAGGACAAGTAGACCTTATAATAGTAACTTCGCCCTGTCCATCAGTAACCTTGACTTGGGTGCAAGGTTATCTTGATCTCTGCTAGGTGGAGGACAAGTAGACCTTATAATAGTAACTTCCTCCTGTCCATCAGTAACCTTGACTTGGGTGCAAGGTTATCTTGATCTCTGCTAGGTAGAGGACAAGTAGACCTTATAATAGTAACTTCGCCCTGTCCATCAGTAACCTTGACTTGGGTGCAAGGTTATCTTGATCTCTGCTAGGTGGAGGACAAGTAGACCTTATAATAGTAACTTCCTCCTGTCCATCAGTAACCTTGACTTGGATGCAAGGTTATCTTGATCTCTGCTAGGTAGAGGACAAGTACACCTTATAATAGTAACTTCCTCCTGTCCATCAGTAACCTTGACTTGGGTGCAAGGTTATCTTGATCTCTGCTAGGTAGAGGACAAGTAGACCTTATAATAGTAACTTCCTCCTGTCCATCAGTAACCTTGACTTGGGTGCAAGATTATCTTGATCTCTGCTAGGTGGAGGACAAGTACACCTTATAATAGTAACTTCCTCCTGTCCATCAGTAACCTTGACTTGGGTGCAAGGTTATCTTGATCTCTGCTAGGTGGAGGACAAGTAGACCTTATAATAGTAACTTCCTCCTGTCCATCAGTAACCTTGACTTGGGTGCAAGGTTATCTTGATCTCTGCTAGGTAGAGGACAAGTACACCTTATAATAGTAACTTCCTCCTGTCCATCACTAACCTTGACTTGGGTGCAAGGTTATCTTGATCTCTGCTAGGTAGAGGACAAGTAGACCTTATAATAGTAACTTCCTCCTGTCCATCAGTAACCTTGACTTGGGTGCAAGGTTATCTTGATCTCTGCTAGGTGGAGGACAAGTAGACCTTATAATAGTAACTTCCTCCTGTCCATCAGTAACCTTGACTTGGATGCAAGGTTATCTTGATCTCTGCTAGGTGGAGGACAAGTAGACCTTATAATAGTAACTTCCTCCTGTCCATCAGTAACCTTGACTTGGGTGCAAGGTTATCTTGATCTCTGCTAGGTGGAGGACAAGTAGACCTTATAATAGTAACTTCCTCCTGTCCATCAGTAACCTTGACTTGGGTGCAAGGTTATCTTGATCTCTGCTAGGTAGAGGACAAGTAGACCTTATAATAGTAACTTCCTCCTGTCCATCAGTAACCTTGACTTGGGTGCAAAGTTATCTTGATCTCTGCTAGGTAGAGGACAAGTACACCTTATAATAGTAACTTCCTCCTGTCCATCAGTAACCTTGACTTGGGTGCAAGGTTATCTTGATCTCTGCTAGGTAGAGGACAAGTAGACCTTATAATAGTAACTTCGCCCTGTCCATCAGTAACCTTGACTTGGGTGCAAGGTTATCTTGATCTCTGCTAGGTGGAGGACAAGTAGGCCTTATAATAGTAACTTCCTCCTGTCCATCAGTAACCTTGACTTGGGTGCAAGGTTATCTTGATCTCTGCTAGGTAGAGGACAAGTACACCTTATAATAGTAACTTCCTCCTGTCCATCAGTAACCTTGACTTGGATGCAAGGTTATCTTGATCTCTGCTAGGTAGAGGACAAGTAGACCTTATAATAGTAACTTCCCCCTGTCCATCAGTAACCTTGACTTGGGTGCAAGGTTATCTTGATCTCTGCTAGGTGGAGGACAAGTAGACCTTATAATAGTAACTTCCTCCTGTCCATCAGTAACCTTGACTTGGGTGCAAGGTTATCTTGATCTCTGCTAGGTAGAGGACAAGTAGACCTTATAATAGTAACTTCCTCCTGTCCATCAGTAACCTTGACTTGGATGCAAGGTTATCTTGATCTCTGCTAGGTGGAGGACAAGTAGACCTTATAATAGTAACTTCGGCCTGTCCATCAGTAACCTTGACTTGGGTGCAAGGTTATCTTGATCTCTGCTAGGTGGAGGACAAGTAGACCTTATAATAGTAACTTCCTCCTGTCCATCAGTAACCTTGACTTGGGTGCAAGGTTATCTTGATCTCTGCTAGGTGGAGGACAAGTAGACCTTATAATAGTAACTTCCTCCTGTCCATCAGTAACCTTGACTTGGGTGCAAGGTTATCTTGATCTCTGCTAGGTAGAGGACAAGTAGACCTTATAATAGTAACTTCCTCCTGTCCATCAGTAACCTTGACTTGGATGCAAGGTTATCTTGATCTCTGCTAGGTGGAGGACAAGTAGACCTTATAATAGTAACTTCGGCCTGTCCATCAGTAACCTTGACTTGGGTGCAAGGTTATCTTGATCTCTGCCAGGTAGAGGACAAGTAGACCTTATAATAGTAACTTCCTCCTGTCCATCAGTAACCTTGACTTGGGTGCAAGGTTATCTTGATCTCTGCTAGGTAGAGGACAAGTAGACCTTATAATAGTAACATCGCCCTGTCCATCAGTAACCTTGACTTGGGTGCAAGGTTATCTTGATCTCTGCTAGGTGGAGGACAAGTAGACCTTATAACAGTAACTTCCTCCTGTCCATCAGTAACCTTGACTTGGGTGCAAGGTTATCTTGATCTCTGCTAGGTAGAGGACAAGTAGACCTTATAATAGTAACTTCCTCCTGTCCATCAGTAACCTTGACTTGGGTGCAAGGTTATCTTGATCTCTGCTAGGTGGAGGACAAGTAGACCTTATAATAGTAACTTCACCCTGTCCATCACTAACCTTGACTTGGGTGCAAGGTTATCTTGATCTCTGCTAGGTGGAGGACAAGTAGACCTTATAATAGTAACTTCCTCCTGTCCATCAGTAACCTTGACTTGGGTGCAAGGTTATCTTGATCTCTGCTAGGTGGAGGACAAGTAGACCTTATAATAGTAACTTCGCCCTGTCCATCAGTAACCTTGACTTGGGTGCAAGGTTATCTTGATCTCTGCTAGGTAGAGGACAAGTAGACCTTATAATAGTAACTTCCTCCTGTCCATCAGTAACCTTGACTTGGGTGCAAGGTTATCTTGATCTCTGCTAGGTGGAGGACAAGTAGACCTTATAATAGTAACTTCCTCCTGTCCATCAGTAACCTTGACTTGGGTGCAAGGTTATCTTGATCTCTGCTAGGTGGAGGACAAGTAGACCTTATAATAGTAACTTCCCCCTGTCCATCAGTAACCTTGACTTGGGTGCAAGGTTATCTTGATCTCTGCTAGGTAGAGGACAAGTAGACCTTATAATAGTAACTTCCCCCTGTCCATCAGTAACCTTGACTTGGGTGCAAGGTTATCTTGATCTCTGCTAGGTAGAGGACAAGTAGACCTTATAATAGTAACTTCCTCCTGTCCATCACTAACCTTGACTTGGGTGCAAGGTTATCTTGATCTCTGCTAGGTGGAGGACAAGTAGACCTTATAATAGTAACTTCCTCCTGTCCATCAGTAACCTTGACTTGGGTACAAGGTTATCTTGATCTCTGCTAGGTAGAGGACAAGTAGACCTTATAATAGTAACTTCCTCCTGTCCATCACTAACCTTGACTTGGGTGCAAGGTTATCTTGATCTCTGCTAGGTAGAGGACAAGTAGACCTTATAATAGTAACTTCCTCCTGTCCATCAGTAACCTTGACTTGGGTGCAAGGTTATCTTGATCTCTGCTAGGTAGAGGACAAGTAGACCTTATAATAGTAACTTCCTCCTGTCCATCAGTAACCTTGACTTGGGTGCAAGGTTATCTTGATCTCTGCTAGGTAGAGGACAAGTAGACCTTATAATAGTAACTTCCTCCTGTCCATCAGTAACCTTGACTTGGGTGCAAGGTTATCTTGATCTCTGCTAGGTAGAGGACAAGTAGACCTTATAATAGTAACTTCGCCCTGTCCATCAGTAACCTTGACTTGGGTGCAAGGTTATCTTGATCTCTGCTAGGTAGAGGACAAGTAGACCTTATAATAGTAACTTCGCCCTGTCCATCAGTAACCTTGACTTGGGTGCAAGGTTATCTTGATCTCTGCTAGGTGGAGGACAAGAACCTCTTATAATAGTAACTTCGCCCTGTCCATCAGTAACCTTGACTTGGGTGCAAGGTTATCTTGATCTCTGCTAGGTTGAGGACAAGAACCTCTTATAATAGTAACTTCGCCCTGTCCATCAGTAACCTTGACTTGGGTGCAAGGTTATCTTGATCTCTGCTAGGTAGAGGACAAGAACCTCTTATAATAGTAACTTCGCCCTGTCCATCAGTAACCTTGACTTGGGTGAAAGGTTATCTTGATCTCTGCTAGGTAGAGGACAAGTAGACCTTATAATAGTACCTTCGCCCTGTCCATCACTAACCTTGACTTGGGTGCAAGGTTATCTTGATCTCTGCTAGGTAGAGGACAAGTAGACCTTATAATAGTAACTTCGCCCTGTCCATCAGTAACCTTGACTTGGGTGCAAGGTTATCTTGATCTCTGCTAGGTGGAGGACAAGTAGACCTTATAATAGTAACTTCGCCCTGTCCATCAGTAACCCTGACTTGGGTACAAGGTTATCTTGATCTCTGCTAGGTGGAGGACAAGAACCTCTTATAATAGTAACTTCGCCCTGTCCATCAGTAACCTTGCCTTGGGTGCAAGGTTATCTTGATCTCTGCTAGGTGGAGGACAAGAACCTCTTATAATAGTAACTTCGCCCTGTTCATCAGTAACCTTGACTTGGGTGCAAGGTTATCTTGATATCTGCTAGGTAGAGGACAAGAACCTCTTATAATAGTAACTTCGCCCTGTCCATCAGTAACCTTGACTTGGGTGCAAGGTTATCTTGATCTCTGCTAGGTGGAGGACAAGTAGACCTTCTAATCTTAACTTCGCCCTGTCCATCAGTAACCTTTACTTGGGTGCAAGGTTATCTTGATCTCTGCTAGGTGGAGGACAAGAACCTCTTATAATAGTAACTTCGCCCTGTCCATCAGTAACCTTGACTTGGGTGCAAGGTTATCTTGATCTCTGCTAGGTAGAGGACAAGAACCTCTTATAATAGTAACTTCGCCCTGTCCATCAGTAACCTTGACTTGGGTGCAAGGTTATCTTGATCTCTGCTAGGTAGAGGACAAGAACCTCTTATAATAGTAACTTCGCCCTGTCCATCAGTAACCTTGACTTGGGTGAAAGGTTTTTCTTGATCTCTGCTAGGTAGAGGACAAGTTGACCTTATAAAAGTACCTTCGCCCTGTCCATCAGTAACCTTGACTTGGGTGCAAGGTTATCTTGATCTCTGCTAGGTGGAGGACAAGTAGACCTTATAATAGTAACTTCGCCCTGTCCATCAGTAACCTTGACTTGGGTGCAAGGTTATCTTGATCTCTGCTAGGTAGAGGACAAGTAGACCTTATAATAGTAACTTCGCCCTGTCCATCAGTAACCTTGACTTGGGTGCAAGGTTATCTTGATCTCTGCTAGGTGGAGGACAAGAACCTCTTATAATAGTAACTTCGCCCTGTCCATCAGTAACCTTGACTTGGGTGCAAGGTTATCTTGATCTCTGCTAGGTGGAGGACAAGAACCTCTTATAATAGTAACTTCGCCCTGTCCATCAGTAACCTTGACTTGGGTGCAAGGTTATCTTGATCTCTGCTAGGTGGAGGACAAGAACCTCTTATAATAGTAACTTCGCCCTGTTCATCAGTAACCTTGACTTGGGTGCAAGGTTATCTTGATCTCTGCTAGGTGGAGGACAAGAACCTCTTATAATAGTAACTTCGCCCTGTCCATCAGTAACCTTGACTTGGGTGCAAGGTTATCTTGATCTCTGCTAGGTGGAGGACAAGAACCTCTTATAATAGTAACTTTGCCCTGTCCATCAGTAACCTTGACTTGGGTGCAAGGTTATCTTGATCTCTGCTAGGTGGAGGACAAGAACCTCTTATAATAGTAACTTCGCCCTGTCCATCAGTAACCTTGACTTGGGTGCAAGGTTTTCTTGATCTCCGCTAGGTGGAGGACAAGAACCTCTTATAATAGTAACTTCGCCCTGTCCATCAGTAACCTTGACTTGGGTGCAAGGTTATCTTGATCTCTGCTAGGTAGAGGACAAGTAGACCTTATAATAGTAACTTCGCCCTGTCCATCAGTAACCTTGACTTGGGTGCAAGGTTATCTTGATCTCCGCTAGGTAGGGGACAAGAACCTCTTATAACAGTAACTTCGCACTGTCCATCAGTAACCTTGACTTGGGTGCAAGGTTATCTTGATCTCTGCTAGGTGGAGGACAAGTAGACCTTATAATAGTAACTTCGCCCTGTCCATCAGTAACCTTGACTTGGGTGCAAGGTTATCTTGATCTCTGCTAGGTAGAGGACAAGTAGACCTTATAATAGTAACTTCCTCCTGTCCATCACTAACCTTGACTTGGGTGCAAGGTTATCTTGATCTCTGCTAGGTGGAGGACAAGTATACCTTATAATAGTAACTTCCTCCTGTCCATCAGTAACCTTGACTTGGGTGCAAGGTTATCTTGATCTCTGCTAGGTGGAGGACAAGTATACCTTATAATAGTAACTTCCTCCTGTCCATCAGTAACCTTGACTTGGGTGAAAGGTTATCTTGATCTCTGCTAGGTAGAGGACAAGTAGACCTTATAATAGTAACTTCGCCCTGTCCATCAGTAACCTTGACTTGGGTGCAAGGTTATCTTGATCTCCGCTAGGTAGGGGACAAGAACCTCTTATAACAGTAACTTCGCACTGTCCATCAGTAACCTTGACTTGGGTGCAAGGTTATCTTGATCTCTGCTAGGTGGAGGACAAGTAGACCTTATAATAGTAACTTCGCCCTGTCCATCAGTAACCTTGACTTGGGTGCAAGGTTATCTTGATCTCTGCTAGGTAGAGGACAAGTAGACCTTATAATAGTAACTTCGCCCTGTCCATCACTAACCTTGACTTGAGTGCAAGGTTATCTTGATCTCTGCTAGGTAGAGGACAAGAACCTCTTATAATAGTAACTTCGCCCTGTCCATCAGTAACCTTGACTTGGGTGCAAGGTTATCTTGATCTCTGCTAGGTAGAGGACAAGTAGACCTTATAATAGTAACTTCGCCCTGTCCATCAGTAACCTTGACTTGGGTGCAAGGTTATCTTGATCTCTGCTAGGTGGAGGACAAGTAGACCTTATAATAGTAACTTCGCCCTGTCCATCAGTAACCTTGACTTGGGTGCAAGGTTATCTTGATCTCCGCTAGGTGGAGGACAAGTAGACCTTATAATAGTAACTTCGCCCTGTCCATCAGTAACCTTGACTTGGGTGCAAGGTTATCTTGATCTCTGCTAGGTAGAGGACAAGTAGACCTTATAATAGTAACTTCGCCCTGTCCATCACTAACCTTGACTTGGGTGCAAGGTTATCTTGATCTCTGCTAGGTAGAGGACAAGAACCTCTTATAATAGTAACTTCCCCCTGTCCATCAGTAACCTTGACTTGGGTGCAAGGTTATCTTGATCTCTGCTAGGTAGAGGACAAGTAGACCTTATTATAGTAACTTCGCTCTGTCCATCACTGACCTTGACTTGGGTGCAAGGTTATCTTGATCTCTGCTAGGTGGAGGACAAGTAGACCTTATTATAGTAACATCGCTCTGTGCATCAGTAACCTTGACTTGGGTGCAAGGTTATCTTGATCTCTGCTAGGTGGAGGACAAGTAGACCTTATAATAGTAACTTCGCCCTGTCCATCAGTAACCTTGACTTGGGTGCAAGGTTATCTTGATCTCTGCTAGGTGGAGGACAAGTAGACCTTATAATAGTAACTTCGCCCTGTCCATCACTTACCTTGACTTGGGTGCAAGGTTATCTTTATCTCCGCTAGGTGGAGGACAAGTAGACCTTATAATAGTAACTTCGCCCTGTCCATCAGTAACCTTGACTTGGGTGCAAGGTTATCTTGATCTCTGCTATGTGGAGGTCAAGTATACCTTATAATAGTTACTTCGCCCTGTCCATCAGTAACCTTGACTTGGGTGCAAGGTTATCTTGATCTCCGCTAGGTGGAGGACAAGTAGACCTTATAATAGTAACTTCGCCCTGTCCATCAGTAACCTTGACTTAAGTGCAAGGTTATCTTTATCTCCGCTAGGTGGAGGACAAGTAGACCTTATAATAGTAACTTCGCCCTGTCCATCACTTACCTTGACTTGGGTGCAAGGTTATCTTTATCTCCGCTAGGTGGAGGACAAGTAGACCTTATAATAGTAACTTCGCCCTGTCCATCACTTACCTTGACTTAAGTGCAAGGTTATCTTGATCTCCGCTAGGTGGAGTTAAGAAATCATGTAAAGTTAAGAAATCAAAGTAAATTTAATAACTTGAAAGTTTGAATTGAGAAAACGAGGTGCAAAGATCGAGTTGGACCTTTCAGTACTGCTAGCGCTGTGAGCGGCAGAAAGTCGCGCCTGGGACGCTGGCGGAGCAAATCCAGTAGACCTTGGCTGGTTTTCTGTCTACGTATTTATTCTATGTAATTTATTCCCAGTGTTATTTGTTTTATCTTTGCTATCTCCTCACTATATACCCCTATCCATTGTCACAACAGTCAAGATTCAATTCAAACTGGTCGATATGGTAGGTCCAATACCTCCAAGACCGCCGGAGCCGGCACCGTTCCACCTCCACGGCGAGGACATCCTCTGTTCTAGCGTTTCCAAGTGCCTCGGTGTTCTGCTCGATCGCCGCATGTCGCCGCCGCCGTTGCCAAGGGGACGGGCAAGTTGGCCTCCCTGTACCCGCTCCTCCGCAGCGCCTCCATGTCACCGGCGACGAAACTGCGCCTCTACACGTCCGTTGTGCGGCCCGCACTCACCTACGCTTCTCCTGTGTGGTCCTCCTGTGCAGAGTCGCACATCCGCAAGCTGCAGGTCCTCCAAAACAAGGTGCTCCGCCTTGTTGCGGAGGTTTTGCGGTCCACTCGCATGGCCGACGTGCACGCCGACCTGGCCGTCCCTTTGGTGGGAACTACCTCTCCACTCTCGCGTCCTCCTTCGATCTCCTCGCCGATAGTGGCAACCCCCTCATTCGCGCCCTCGCTGCGGCGTCTGCTCCGCCTCGCACCCCGCGCCGGTCCGACTACCCGCCTCCAATCGAGCCACCCGCGAAGAGGGCGCGGGTGCGTGCTGCCTCTCCGCTGCCGCCGACCACGGGACCCTGGGATATCCCGCCACCCGCCGTCGCCACGTCTCCTCTGACGGGGGCGCTCGCCCCGCCGCAGGTCCCCTGTGCTTCTATGTCGGTTCCACCGCGCGTTTAAGGCCGCGACCGACGTCCCCCATCCACGTCGGCACATATGTGCGCGTGAATTCATAGTCGGCCCCTACCCCTAGGGGCGCCCATTGTTACCAAGGTAACAGTTGTTTCCATGTTATTTCCCATAAACAAAACAAATGCATAGCAACAATGGGTGCCCCTAGGTGTAGGGGCCGACTATGAATTCCAACCAAAAGTGTGCCTCGCTCGTTGGCGCTCGGCGCGCGCCCGGTCCGGTGGCCAGTGTACGAACTAACCGACCGTCCGTCCTACTCCTGCGGTCTTGTTAGTCGCCTCATATTTTCGCAACTCCCAGTTGCCTTCGCCCTATTAGCCACTTTATAAAGACACTCGCAATTTTGGTTGGATTATTGGCACTTCGTGTCAGGTACCGTCGTACCGACGTGTTCAAGGGGGTGCGAGTTCTTTGTTGTTGTTGTTGTTGTTGTTGTTGTTGTTGTTGTTGTTGTTGTTGTTGTTTTTGCAGGTTGGCACCGAGGCATGTAGGCCGTGACCGGCCATGTTGGTTTTGGGGGCGCTGTTAAAATAATAAAAAATCCGAAGCGATGAACCAATTATGTTTCTTTGATCAACATAGTTTGTAAAATAACTTGAAAATGGCTACCATACAAGAACGTAAGTACATTTTGAAATGTTATGTGTAGCCTATGCCCTAGCGTAGGCCTAGGCCCTACGACTCTGTATTGTGCATGAAAACATAACCTCATGGCGTATCGTTATTGTAGGCCCTAGGCCTATCCAACCTGCCTAGGCTAGGCTTATGTTTATCATAACATCATGCGAAGGAGTGGGCCTAGGCTATGTCAGACGAGTACCCAGTAAGGCCAGTCTAGGTTTAAACTAGGCTAGGGCCTAGTTCTTATAGTTCTAGAAACCAGAACAAATGCGTAAGCTCTACAGTGGAGTTCCGCGGGAGTTTACACCAACCTTTTAGGTAGTTTTCTTGGTACACCCCTAGAGCAAAGTCCAGTCGATCAATTATTTCCATTTCAACTCGAGCAAAGGACGAGGAATTCAGATGACTGAATAAACTCATCACATTCTTCAAGGCGATGAGGTCCGATAGTTCTAGGAAAAACATAAATCCCGGGGTAGCTTATCTTTCAACGTAATATGTATGGATGTCCAAACCGGGGGGGAAATGGTGAGGCCATGGTGTAAACTCCCGCGGAACTCGTCTGTAGGCCTAGGCCAAGTTGCTAGGCCTATGCTAGGGCCTCTAGGGACTAGGGGGCCTAGGCCTAGGCCAGCAACAAAACACACTTAAAAATATCGTAGAACTAGGCTCTACGCCTAAAGAAATATATTCTGAAACCTTACCGCATCTGCAGATAAAGCACGGTCTAGTCTGGACCTCACAAACCAGATAAACTGGTGCGTAGACACTTTGTCTAATGACATTTCGTCTACTTGACTGTTTGGTCTACACATACATTTTGTCTACTGCATATAGCCGCATTCACAATCTTTACTAGTACTAGCCTATAGTTTAATAATTAAGACTAACGTCTAAGAACTAACCTTGAAACCAAGACTCCTTCATTGGGTTTGAAATATATTTCAAACCCAATGACTCCGCCTCCAAAATTTTACAAAGAACGATGTGAACACTTCACAAGACCGCACTAGCGAAGTGCTTTGAAACTTCAGTCCCGCGTGTAGCGTGCTTTGGTAGAACTATTTGTATATAGGGCCTACATCGAATAATCGGAAACCGGTTTGAAACCGGTTACGTAGGTAACCGGTTTTCATTTCGTAAACTGGTTTTTCGAAAATAAAAAAATCACGTCTTTTAAATACGCCGCGCTTTCCCGTGGAACACTAGGCGCATTCTCGTGTGCCCGCGGGGCCCTAGACAGTCAGCAGTCAGCACTGGGCCGGCTCCCACGTTCGCATTGCGAGTTGTGACAAGTGAGTTATCTGTGTAATTAATTGGTTATCGCGATTTCAAAACAGTAGACACGGGTCACTCGACACTTGCTCAACGCAGCGCTTTTCACCTCGCTTTTCACTCACCAGTCACTTTGTTTGGCAGCCGCGTCTCCCCCCCTCCACCCGCTCCCAACCGATCAAGTATAACGAGGGCCTCGTCCCAACCCACAGCGCAACACGCCTGGCCAGTACTCAACTTCCCGAATACACGCGGACATCATAATGTGCGTTTGTCGTGAGAGCTGTTTAGTGCGGCGGCGGTGGGGGGGGGGGGGGGGGGAATATATACACACTACATCAGTTTTTTTTGCATTTTTTGGAGTATACACACAACTTTTTTGTTGTTGAAAAAACCGGTTTTTAACCGGTTTTTTAAACGATTATCCGGTTCGTAAAAATACTATTCAGTGTAGGCCCTATTTGTATAGCGCCAAAACTCGTTCCACCCCGAGACTTAGTTGATTACGTGTTAAAAGTGCTGAAAATGGATCAAGAATTTCCTCTTCACCATCATCTTTTTCATTGTACATGTCCATAACGCGTGCGAAATAACAGCAATAAATACCCTAGCAGAACACGTGCGAAGCCACAGCTAACAAACAAACGAAAGTCGCCACCGGAACCGGAAGACATCAAAACAATACCAAGTATAGTCTACATGTTAAATAAACAAATACTGGTTTGACTTTTTTCAATGGCCGACATCGTGTGATTTACCGATCGCTGATTGGTTGTTACTAAGAATCTGACCTTGAGTGTCGAAGCTAAGTTGAACGTTAGTCAACTTACTTAGTCACTAGTCTTAATCACTAATCAATGTGAACGTTATAATGTAAAATCCTATACTTCAACTCTTAAACCTTAGTCTTAGTAAGCATTGTGAACGCGGCTTAACTTCGTCTACTGTAAAATCTTGTCTCCCGACCGTTTGTCTACTACCATTAAGTCTACAAATGGATTTGGTCTAACATAATTTTCCATCCAACTGTCTAATTAATAGATGATAAAGGTATTTTGTAATACATTTTATTCATCATCACTGTCTACATCTGTTTACAAATAAATTTGGTCTAACATAATTTTCCATTTTCTAACATAATTTTCATAAAAATAAAATATTTACACACACCTCTAGTTATTCATCACTGTCTTTGTCTGTTTATGCGTGTGGAACACTTTCGTTGCCTAAAGATTTGAAGCTCACTGCTGTTAAAAAAAATGTAAAATCATCACTTTTTAATTTTTTAATTTTAAAAATCATCACTGTCTTCGTCTCTTTCTGCGTGTGGAACACTTTCGTTGCCTAAAGATTTGAAGCTCAATGCTTTTAGAATTTTTTTATTTCATTTTTTGTCTTGTAAATCTCATACTTCTCGGTCAAATTTTCAATTCTTTGATGATATGCTGTAACTTCTTTTCACTGGCCGCCTAACCGTTGTGTGCCCACCACCAAGCTGTACCACCATAACTTCATTTTTACGCTGGTTCACGCGCTAGTAGACAACGTATCACAGTAGACGAAATGTCTGCGTAGACGAAAAGACGGTACGTAGACGAAAGGAATGAGTAGACAAAAAGTCTTACGACGAAATAATGGTCGACGTTATGCCCGTAAACATAGAAGTAGTAGACGAAATGTCTGTAGACCAAAAAAAGTAGACCAACTGTCCTGGCACAGATAAACTAGGCCTAGGTAGGCCTAGGCCCTAGGCTGCTGTCTTGCTCGAAGCGACCACAGCGTCGTCTTCCAGGTTCACCGTCATGAAGCAGCCGTAAAAGCCCGACAGGGCGAGCTGGCCATCTTGGAATATCGCCCAAAAGTGTCTTGTCGCATGGTTATGCTGGGTTCACACAACGTCAGTCCTATTTATAGTCATAGTCCTAGTCGCAACCAGCTGTTAGGTATAGAGAATGTTGTATGGTTTAGCGTGATTTAGTCGCAGTCACAGTCATATGAAAAGATGGAAAATTTCGTCTTTCTAAAGACTTCTTACAACTAACGATTCAGACATCGAAACGTCACTAACGATAGACCAATAAGACAATACCTACATGAGTCAGTTGCGAGACTATGTTGCTCACCGTTGAGACTATTTCATTAACGGATGTTGTCACAACCAAATATCGAAGACCTTAGATGAAAAATGTCTCATCTTCAAGCAAAGTTCGTTCTTAAATCTTGCAATCAGACTAAACCACGCCTACCTTATGACTAGGACTAGGACTACGACCAACTACAACTACGACGTTGTCTGAACCCGGCATAATATTTCTCTAGATCTAGGTTTACTTCATCACTAGTCCCATGCACATGGCCAAGTTCACGGCAGCAGTATGGTGACTTAATTGCTTACCTGCCTATTTCTAGGCCCGGTTAATCTTCTTATTAAATGCCCACATTTGGCTATTATGCCATCATGCCGGATCTGGTCAACCAGTAGAGACATGCTTCTTTTTCCACCCTCTTCATGTCGCTCAGCATTGCGTCGAGAAGAGGCCCTGGTAATAATTCAACACATTTTTCAGGCTTGCAGTTCAAGAGATCTCAAATTGACACATGGGCAACCAGAGAGAAGCTTGTTCTTGCTTCTGCAGTCGTTCGAAGTGGGGACCAAAACTGGATGTCTGTAAGCCGAGTCTTGAAACCGTTTGCCGAGCCCGGCCGTCCGCCCGATTGGTTTTCACAGAAGAATTGTGCCGTCCAGTATGCAGCACTATTGGAAAACGCAGAGATGCCGAAACGAAAGAAACGTTGTAGCAGTAGTGAAAAGAAAGACTTTTCAGATGAAACACCTGGTCAGAGTATTGTTCGAATGCTGACTCAGGGTAAATAACATTGATTGTAATCAAGTCCAGAAAATCTCATTACCGGTACAGTAAAACCTCCTATGTACGTTTTTGAGGGACCTGAGACAAAAAACGTGGTAACTGGAAAAATGCGCTATTGAAATACTTCAAATTTGTCTTTTCATATATTTCTAACAATTAACCCTAGGATATGACAAAGGAATTAACAAAGAAGGATACCTCTATGACAAAAACCGCACACAATTTTCATTTTTAAATTATATCACAAGAATGGGCTTCGAAATCGAAAATCTGAATCAACAGCGCACTGTGGTTTAGTAAGCCCTACACATTGAATGCTCTAAGTCGTGACTTATATTATAATCAGTATGTTTTTTTATAAATAAATAATTTTATTACTAATTATCGAATTACAATCAAAATACTACACTTATTGTTATAATATTTTATTCAGCCTGTAGGGCTTACCAAAGCAAAGTGCGCTGCTGATTTAGATTTTCGATTTCTTGTTGCAATCTTGAGATATAATTTAATAATGAACATTTTCTGCGGTTTTTGACGTGGGGACTATCCTTTGCCCTTAAGTATCTAAAAACTTTTTTTACTTTGAGTTAATGAATGCATTCTTACTGGAAGGCAGAGGCTAAATTTAAACACCATAATAGGAGCTTTACAAGCTTGGACTGACTGACACTTTCTCTAAATAATCTAATAAACAAATATACCGTAGACGGGTCTCTCTGCTGCCAGGGTTGCATTGAAGGCCGCGTAGACAATTCAAACCTGCCCCGTTGTGACGTGGTTTTCGCGCCACAATCGACCGCGCTCCAAAATAAGTTTTCCCTCATAATCATTGAACCAGTGAACCGATTTACGAGATTTTTTCTTTATTCCTATTTTCTATTGGGTTATTATCACATAATCATGCATCACTTCAAACCGGGATACTGCCTTTAACTAAACGACCGACTGTAGGCCTACCATTCGAAATTAATTCGATTATGTTGATTGTTGGTTGTTGGTTGTTCCAACTTTCAAAGCAAGCAAAACGCAAAAAACACCTCCAAAAACCCCCCCACCAAAAAAAATCCCTGCGGGGCTGTCTGTTGGGGGGCCTTGCCCCCCAAACCCCCCCGCAATTTGACAACTTTTCATTTGCCCCCCCTGACATAATGAACCGAAACGATCGATAGTCGATTCAGTCTTCCCGAATCGATTATCACTATATCGATAATCGATCGATAATCGAATGGCTCGCCCGGCCGAGATTTTGAATTTACCGCTCGTTACGCTTCCTACGTGCGCCACACCCTGCAGGCGTAGTAGCTTCAACCCACATCCCTCATCCCCCACTCCCTACCCAGGCCTGCCCTTCCCCTCCCCCCCCCCCCCCCCGTCGAGCAGTAGAAGGGGGACCGGGCCGGCCTAGTCGCCAGGGGTAACCTGTCGCCTACAGTGAGCACGTGTTCTTGAACCGTTTTTTTTTCTATTGTTCGCGCGATGTTTTTGACCACGGCTAAAACAGATCTGTTTACTCCACCGCAAGAAGTGAGGTGTGGACTTACTTGGGGAAGTTCATTTTGAAAATGAACTTTTAGAAAGTTCAGTTCACCCTCAAAAAAATTAACTCTATAAAAGTTCAAGTTCACTTTTAAAAATTGTGCGGTTTAAGTTCAAGTTCACTCCAAAAAATGAACTTGCTTTTTAAAAGTTCGTTTTCGTTTTTTTTAAATATTTCGTAAAATATGATATTCTCCGTGCATGTTAACACAAAAAAATACCGCAAAAAATACAAACAGGCCATCTTTGATGCCCATACGTAGACGGCTTATTTATTTATTTATTTTATTTAATTTAATATAGCGCTTTTGGTTACATCCAAGAAGGTGCACTTGCCACTTGCCAGCTGCCAGCTAGTGTTTGATTAACATACACCTTCTATTCTTTCGGCATTGTCCCCCATGCTCTATCATGGGTAAAGTTCCAAAGATGCAAGAAGTGTAAGTAAGTCAAACATTCATCAACACCACACCTGTAATAGATCAAAGTCGGCATGGAACGTTCGCTCTCAATCTCATTGGTGCTCAGTAATTTCCCCGGTCTTCTATGAACCAATCACAAATTTTGTACAAGTTAATGTTTACTTAATACTAACTGAATGTCTGCAGTGAAATCTTAATGTAATTTGTGTAATTTGAGATGGTTATATCTAGGCATTATGCTTGACTGAAGAGGGTCACATATTCCTAATACAGATGAACATAGCTAATAAAGTTGAAAAAACCAAAACATTACTTGAAAACTGAAGGGCCTACCCCTTGAGTTCGTCATAGGTATAAAACTCTGAAAGTGAGTAAAACTCTTTTTCTAACAACCAGCACTTAACCTTAGTTTTAAAATCACTTTCTCCTAAGCTCCCTTTTAACTGACTAGGTAGATGATTAAATATTTGTAGGGTTGCCGTTCGATGTGAAAATCGGCATCGATAATCGGCGGAGCGGAATCGATAATCATATCAAAATATATCGATATTGTAGACCTCAATCGATTATCAAATCAAATGCCAAAATAATGAAATCAAACTGAAAACAATCCCAAAAACCAATAAAAAGGAGTATTTAAGGATAGAAATGTGTTAAAATCACGGACTATTAATCCACGCACTTTTTATTATAAGGTAGGCCTAATGCAATTGCTTGGTTGGTCATTGGGGTGCCACTTTTTTCACGTACTGATTGTACGCGGATGTGCCTTGTGAGGGTTGAGTCAGGTATAAACACATTCCGTAAGGGGGCGAGGGAGATAGCGCTATCCCAGCTGCCATTATATAGGACAGCTATCGCTCTACGCCCCCCCCCCCCCCCCCCCCCCCCAACAGCACAATAATGGCATCAACAATACAGACCGGCTCACAACTTTACGAGAGGAGACTACGACTCACGGCGTGTGCGTGACAAACTGGCTCACGTTTCACTGTCACTGCCGTGGAATGCGTTGCGCATGCGTGGATGAATAGTTGTTCGTAACCCCTAGAGAGCGCGCTCCCCCCGTCGGTAAAGTAGTATTTACTATTTTACCGACCTAGCGAGCGCGTATTCTATCGTCAGCTCCGCGCACCGCTACAAACCGCCCAATCATGATTTTTTAACAGCAGCGCGGCAGTTTTAAACATCGATGATATTATTCAAATCGATAATCAAATCATATCATATCATAATACTTGAATCGATTATCGATCGATATTTCGATTATCAACGGCAACCCTAAATATTTGCCTTCTACCTGGATTGAATCCCTGTCTTGTTGGGTCTTGTTGAAGATTACTTTTCTGCATAGTGATGTGTCCGTGCACGTTACTATTTCTTTGAAAATATTGAGGATTGTCATTGACAAATCCTGCAATTTCTAATATGTAAAGACAAGATATCGTAAGAATTCCTAAGGCTTTGAACGCCTGTCTGCACGAAGTCTTATTGGGCAGATTAACTAGGATTCTTATTGCCAGTTTTTAAAGTCGAAAGACCGAAACTGCAGAAGATGTATTTCCCCAAAACAAAACCCCATATTGGAATAGGGATTGAAAAATGCAAAGTACTACACCATTTTCGCCACTTTCGGATTGCAGCGATTTACCACATTACTCGGCAAAACTCAAAACGGTTTGACTAAACCTTTGTGTACGGTGATGTTGGCGACGGTGGATGCGTGTGCCGTGTGCGTATGCGCCTATCAACTAATACACCCATTTTAAGTTTTCCAATTCGCATCTTACAGCATTTTATGCCAAAGCAAGAAATGCGAAGATTTCATAATTCTCCACGTTTCATGAAAATTGATATTGTCTATCAGACACTGGACTGGACTAGGGTTAAAATTACATTTTGTAATTTGTATTTAGTTTCTAGATATAGGCCTACAGTATTCAAACTGAGTTGAAGCTAGATCAGTATCACATAGACCCATCTGTAGGTCTACAATTCCGCAGGTATACTTGTCTCGAAAAAACCTTCTCGATCTGTTCGTCTTAGACGAATGGCTCGTGACCAACCAGCGATCGGTATTTGAAAAGGGGGGTTTGCTGATTGACCAAGAACCATTCGTCGATAGCGAAAGCATCAGTTTTGATTCGGGACGACTTTTTACATCTGTGCTGTGCACCCTTCATGCTTCATTGTTGCTCATTTATCTCTTTTTCAACTCATTTGAATTTTGTGGCATAAATCCACATAGGCCCTAACACAAGTGCCTTTAAGTTACTGTAATTGTTTGTACACATAGTAGGCCTAGCTATGTTCAGAATTAGGCCTATGTATACTTACAATATGTAGGCCTAAGCCTAGTAAAATTGTGCATTTATATTTAATTTGTACTTGAAACTTGGAACTGTTATTAATTTTGCAGAAAGGATTGAAGAGTTGCATAGAAGAATGGCAGAAGAAAAGGCCAAATACTTGAAAAATAAAGAAGATATTACCCTAATTGAATCAGGCCGTGCAGATGATAAACTAGACCAGTGGGTTCAAGAAATCGAAAAGTTAGTACAGGTGGACTATGATAACATGACAGTCCTTTAATACATTTTAGCCTACCTAATACATTAGCCTCTACCCAAAATTTTTGGTAGTTTCGAGTATTTATACATACCCCCAAAATTCGGGTTGTATTCTTAGTAATAACTAGGGCTAGGATTTATATGCCTTAAAAAACAGTTAAATATGCCATTAAAAATGCCCTTAAAAATTAAAAATATCTAGTACGTTACTCACTACAACAACTAGAATTCGTTCTTATTTTTATTTTCTAATTAGATGCATAAACACCCGCACACAGTGATTGAAAATATTCATACACACAATCCCTAATATCAGCAAGTGTTGGAATGATGAGGACGTGACAGCTCAATGAATGGCCATAAACACAAAAGGCTGAAAACTCTTTCAAAGAACAAATTGAGTTGCTCTCTCAAGCATTGCTCAGATTACAAGACATGGTTACAGTTGAATGTGAACTGCCCTAGCAGTGATGCCTTATGCATACTACTCATACTAAATTAACAAAACCACACTTCAAAATATAAAATATGTAGTAGATGTTTGTAGGAAATTTATTAAAAATGCAAATATGCCCTTAGAAATAGAAGAACATGCACTTTAAACAAGTATGCTACAAATATACACTTATATGCCCGAAAAAATTGCATTTTATCCAGGCATTGGAGCCGGAACCCGGAACCGTTTGGAACTGTTTCATTTCGTAGAACCGGAACAGGAATCGTTAAAACCTACGATTTATGGAACCCGAACTGAACCGTTTTATCCTATAAGATTCTTAAGGGTCCTCAACGGTTCTTAACCAGTTCAGTGGCGACTTTGCCTCGTGCGCGTAGTGGCGACTTATTTCCCCACGCTACTTGCGGTCGGTCGGTCGTAAGACCTCTTTCTCTACAAACACGTGTTGCTGACAGCATTTCAAAACATGTAGTTCTATCTAGCGGAAAAAGATTGAACTAACTTCTTTGCAGTGAGTGCGGGAAAATTTTAAAGCGAGACTCGTCATGGCCACTGTGGGAGCGATTTCAAAATACTTATGACGGGATATAACGTCCAAGGCGCTACTGGGATATAACCGGCGTGACGGAATATCTCGTCATGACTACGGAACTGGTTAAAGGTTCCAAAATACATAATGAATGAGTAAGGCCCGGTTCCACCAAACTGATTTAAACTCGGGTTTAACAAAGCTACGCTTATTTATAAACTCGAGTTTAAACCATGCCGTGTTCCACCACGTTTTGTTTGCCTATTGTTAACTAAGCCGAGTTTATTTTGTAAGGGAGGCTGTGATTGGTTGTTCCAATCACGTGATTTATTTTCATAGCGGACTGTAGCGGTGAGGAGCTTGTCAAAACATAACCTGAAGAAAGATGGAGAAAAAGCAACAACGTTCGCGTGGGAGTAATTACTCCGAAAAAGAAAAAATCTATTATTACAAATTGTTGAGCAATACCGTGGAATAATCGAAAAGAAAAACCGATTCTGTTTCGCGGAAAGAGAAGTAGGAAATATGGGAGAGAATTGTGGGTGAACTGAACGCTGAACGGGCCAGGGTCTAGGCCTAGTGTAGGTTGCGCAAGGGCTAGGGTCTAGCCTAGGCCCTAGCTGGGTGTAGGCCTAGGCCTACAGTAACTTGGGAGGAGCTGCAGTAGAACACTAAAATTAGCTATGATTTAACGTTTTGACTGTAATGCCAACGGGTAGGCCTAGTTCTTTATGATTCGAGGACGTCGCATTGGACGTTGAATAAAGTTAATTATTTCTTCATCATCGTCGGATGGAAACGACACATCAGACACGTAGCCTGCCATTATAGGGTTAGCATACAAAATAGAACGATGACAAAAGGCAGACACATCAACATAACCATATTTTGTCGCACACACACTGACACTGACAGGCAATGACGAAATCAAAACATTAGTATCGCAGCTTATTATATTTGAAAATTCGAAATTTTGGGCATCGTGTTGGCGGTGAGTCGTAGTTAAAGATCTAAACCGGACCGGAGGTTGGGTTTATTTTAAACTCGAGATAAACTTAAGTTTAGTCGTGGTGGAACGACTTTTCAATCTAAACTAGGTTTAAAAATAATAAACCTAAGTTTTACGCTTGGTGGAACCGGGCCTAATTGTTATTATTTCTATTTTTGGTATCGAGGTTCGAGAGATACATACATTTTTCATTACTGTTACTAGATATAAATTTAAATTATTAAGATATATTTTATAGGCCTTATTATTAGTAAAGTATTGACAGGTAATGGCCTATTATGTTTTAAGGAAAAACAAGAAAGCAATTTGTGTACATATTGAAATCTTATGTATAAATCATATCAACGCATCCTATCCTATATAACAACAAAGTACGTACGTAATACTAATACATATTACATAAAGATCTAAAAATAAAAGTACAGCTCTACTACGTACATACATTAGTTTGTTTGTTTAATTTTAGGTTTCAAAATTCCATAACGAAATATTCAATTTTATTCAATATTTTTCTATAATTTGTACAATTATTGGGAACCGGAACCCTCAAGAACCGTTTTGGACAGGTTCTTACAGAACCTTTGTCCTTAATACATTAGGAACCGGAACCATTATAAAATCGTTGACTGGAACCAGGACCTTTATGAATAAAGGTTCAAATCCCTGATTTTATCTATCAGGGAGCACTAAAACAAACATATTTAAAAGAAAAAATGAAATATACCCTCAATTAAACAACTTGATATTTCATTAAAATTTAAAATCCTAGCCCTAGTAATAACAATGAGGCTTTTATGAGTAGGCCTACTTAAAAAAACATTTTTTAAAACTAGGTAGGCCTATCCAAAATAAAACATTTAAAAAAAGTAAAAGCTACCTGCAAAGTGCCAAGTAGTAGGCTAACTTATTTAAAAGATCGTTAATAATTTTGTGAGTTTACTGCCGTGTCCGCAAATTATTGTCATCAAAATGTAAAATTGAACCCAAATAAATATTCTATTCTATTCTTGCATCTCATCTTACAAGGTGTTGTGTGATTGAGGGGGGTGAGGGCATGTTAAAAAAACATCTTTGGAACATGTCAGAACATTTTCAGTGTCAATTTTTAAAAGAAAAACCCCACCCCCTTTTTTTATTTATTTTTTATTTATTTTTATTTATTTCATTACCCGAACCTGACCCGACACCCAAAGTTATTTTTACTACCCGCACCCCGACCCGAACCTAAAAAGTACTACCCACAGACCCCTAATTTTCGCATAGAACTGATTGTAAGCTGCTGGTTCCTTTGTGGGCTAGGCCTTATATTCTCTCCAACCTATTGACCCTTCTAATTTAATACCTTATTCTAAATTAATTTCCTTATAAGGGGTATGAAATAGATAGTGGGTCTATTCGGTCTCTACACATGTGTTTTAGCTGTGTTTTTGATTTTCATTTATGTTACGTATTATAGCGACAAGAAGCAGAAGGTAGTGGACGTGGAGAACCACACAATCTGGTTGAAAGAGAGGGAAGAAAAGAAGGCGCAACTGGAGCGAGCGTGGAAACCGCCCATGCTGGTTGCATCGCCGTCATTGAAACGGAAGTTGGCCCCCCCACACGATCATCGCCGTAACTCGAGCCAATCGGAACAGAGCAGCGAGGCGGAGAGCGCCGTCAACAGTCCGCTCAATGAACCTCTCAACGTGGATGTACGTAGGCCTACACTTAAAATGCATTTTGTAATTAAAAAAACAATGAAGCAAGTAATTTTTATGTTTGATTCATTGTTTAAGAATGCTGTGGATAGAAAAACTTCCAACTTCGACTTATAGCCACACTTTTGTGAAATTATACTAGAGACTTCTTCAAAGCATGTTTGGCTGAAGTAAGTTTATTCCTTATCATGACAATTACTAAATTATAATGCCACAAATGGCAGAGAATTATAGATCCATTTCAAATATGGTTTTAAATCTGTCAAGTGTATCTGCTGGACCGCGAGTCTTGAATTCAGTATCTCAGCAGACTACTTGCCCTCCCTCGCTGTGTTCAGCCAATCAGCCATCGTCAATACCACCCACCCTTACAATACCTGCTAGAGCCAGACTATGGTGTTGCAACATCTGCAACGGTGACGTATTAAGCCCGAAATACTGCCTCAGGTGGCAACTTGTGCAATAAACTAGGGATGTCAACGGGTACCCGTTACCCGCCCGGTACACACGGGTACGGTTCCAACTTTTCAATACCCGTTACTCGGACTACCCGTTCCCTTCTTCTGTTCAAAACGAAATTAATTCAACATTGCTATATTTCCTACTGGCATCTTTGTGCGAGCGTACGAGCCCCGGCATTTAACTTGACACCCCCCCCCCCCCCCTCCACAGCGCCGCTGACGAATGAGATGTTTAAAGGCCAATTAGTATTATCTTCTGTAGGCCTATGGAAGAATGCTGTGGAACGGTTGCGAGTCCGAGGGAGCGCACCCGCCGCCCGTCGTAGCTTTACCGCAATAATGTTCTCGTGTTCAAGCTCGGACTATGACGTCATCGCTTTGACGCGGCCGACCACCGGATTCATTGTACGTGTATACCGTAGCGGAGACGCAAGCTTTGAAGCTTTGTTGAATACTTCCGCGATCGTTTTGCATCGAAGACAATGCAACCTGATACTGTTTAACAATATAATGTCTCTTTCCACAACTTTGCGAATCATTTGACACCCATGATGATAAAACGCGTATTTAGTATTATTTACTACCCGGGTAGTCCGGGTACGGCGCGAGGGTACCCGGGTACAAATATTTCCGGGAAAGAAGACTACGCATACAAATTGATGGGAAATTACGAGAAGAACAATATGGGTGCAGGCCAGGCAGATCCACTACAGACCTAATTTTTACTATCAGACAACTAATGGAGAACCAATGGGAGAAAGGTGGGGAAATGTTAATGCTGTTTCTTGACCTAGAAAAGGCCTTCGATAAGCTGCCGAGGGAAAAAGTGTGGGAATCACTACGTAAGAAAGATGTAGAAAACGACCTCGTAGAACGCATACAATCTACATACAAAAAAGGCACCAGTTGTGTGCGGACAGCATTTGGGAACACGGAATGGTTTGAAATCAACAATGGTCTAAGACAAGGAAGTGTACTCTCACCAACACTGTTCATCATAGTAATTGACGAAATACTACGGGTTGTCAAACCGGAAGAAGATAAAGGACCAAGAACAATGATATATGTAGATGATATAGTCATATGTGGCAAGATACTAGAACAAGTACAAGAAGAACTGGATAAGTGGAGCAAGGCAACAGAAACATTTTGTATGCGAATCAGCCAAGAGAAGAGCGAACTGGTAACCATGACAAAGAGACGCATACCCGGAGATGGCAAACTTTTACTGAGGGACAAGGAGTTGACCACAAAAGAATCTTTTAATTATCTAGGAAGTATGATATCTAAAATTGCAACAATAGATGCAGAAGTTTTAAGAAGAACCACATTGGCAGAAAGCTTCTACCAGTCTGTCAGGAAGCTACTTTGGAAAGATGAAATCCCAAGACAATGCAAACTTCTTATATACAAACTATACTTTCTACCAATACTGACATATGCCACAGTTACATGGACCATGGGATTCAAAGCGGAAAATCGAATAGTGGCAGCAGAAATGAAGTTCTTGAGAAGCACACTGGGTGTGACAAAGCATGACAGGATTAGAAGTAGTGTGATCAGAGAAAGATTAGGTGTTGAAAGCGTGAAGGTAAGATTGGAGAGAGAACGTCTTCGTTGGTTTGGACATATGAAAAGGATGGACCTGACTAGGATACCAAGAAGAGAGTTTGAACAACAACAAGAAGAAGGGCATAAGAAGAAAGTAGGCAGACCAAGAGACAAGTGGATAAATCAGATCAAAGACAGTGTGGAGAACAGAGGAAGATCATGGAACGAAGTTGAAGCAGAAAGACTATGGGAAAACCGTGAGAGATGGAGGGAACTACTAAACAGCCCTCTGGTAACGGAAGAAGTGATCGAGGAAGAGGTTGAGGAGGTGGTTGTGTCAGGCCTGGCTAGCCGGCAACGAAGACATTAGCCCAAGACATGGAGTACTCTGCTACTCCCCCCTACCCGATAAATTAATGTTGGAAACGGGGTCAAGATATATATATATTGACATCCCTAAAATAACCGTAGGAAACCTGTTTGTATAGGCCGGGTGATGTATGCCCAAGCATTAATGTTTATGCTTTAACTTTATATAGAGAACTACTGGTAAGAACTAAGCAAATGGGCTCTTTAAAGTGCCCACTGTTCAAATACAAGTCATATTCTTTAAAAAACTAAGTTTATACTCACATGATACGTATCCTCATTTTACAAACTGCAAATACGATAATTACAATAACTGTGCCTCTCATGCTAGTGTAGTCCTAATATGATAACTTACCGAGTGTAAAATTCACAAGCGTCTTAATTTATTCCAGACGACGGTGGAAGAGGCGGCGGCCGAAACGAAACCTCAGTCGGTCCCCGTCCCCACGCCGACATCTCCGCTGCTGACGAGCCTCCTCAAGACCCCCTCCCCCGCCACCCCCCCGCAGACGTCCATCCTCCACAGTGCGATAACGTCCTCGCAACGAGACTCGTCGCCAACCATCGCCAGCCTGCTGAGTTCGTCTCCCGGTGTCCCGCCCGCCTGTACACCCGCGCCCAAGCAGTTTGCAACAGTGCCCACACTCTCCATGTTGCTCGAGCTGCCGTCTGGTGAGCATTGTTCTTGCCCATGTCTTGGGTATAGAGCACTCAAAATAGACTAGCCTGTGCATTTTCTGCTGTCAAGAAAATAAACTTCCAAGAGGAGTGGTTTTGCTGTCAATTTTCATTGTTGTTTTATTTTTATTATTCATCAATGGTGCTGAAAAGAGGTTGCTTAACAGCCTCTAAAGATCGCTTCTAAACTTTGTCTCACTGCAGGATGAGACCGCGAGAAATGGGCAATGCCACTGCAAGAGTGGGGTTTTACCGACCCCTGAGATTCCTTCATTCGACACTCTTGACAAGCAATTATCGACACTCACTCACTTCTTGACTCACTCGACATTCTTGACAAGCAATTATCGGCTTATCGTGCATGACCGAAAATCCTAATACAGTATGATGATTGAACATTTTCTTAGAATTAACACCTGTTCCAATGGCAGTAATATTTAAAACAAAACTAAAAACTCAACAACTTGCCCAGTTTTCGAAGTAGAGCTTCCATTCGAAATTTCACATTCATGAAATATCGTAAATAAAAACCTACTGTTATTTTATATGTAGTAGTGCTAATTCAGTTGCCTATTGCATATTGTATATATTGCACTGGTAGTTATTTCCGGTATTTGACTGCGATCATGTGAATCAATTAGGGAAGCTGTCATTCCATTCATCTGTTGGGCTGTGAGCGCCGAGCCACAATTAGGGTTGCACAAAATCTGGAGAGCGGAAAAACCGGTTTGACTAGTCTCATCCTACGATGAGACGAATTATAAGCTGGAACCTGCAATTCTTCAAAATGTGTCTAGGATGGTTTTAAAGAAATACCTTTCAGCAACTTTACCTACAGTGTGGGTAAGGAGGTCTGTAGTGTCTGTAGTGGGTGGGGGTGTAGTGCGGTGCATTTGTAAAATACCGATCTGTGGCTCCTACTCATAACCACCCTGTAATGGAAGGTTGAGTTTTATGGTTTTATTGTCCAATTGCTCGAAGTTGAGCGCTAAAATTAGGGGTTCAAAATGCGTGTTTCACTAAACATTTTCACCTCACTCACCCACCAACGCGTGTACACGCGTAATGCTGCAAGAAGCACACAAAAATCATTGTTCATAGTATCTTTACTGGTCATTACATGCTCACTCCATAATAATATACCCCGCCAAGCAAAGCCCTTCCGGAGTTCCTGTAGCATAAGCCTCCATTCCAAAAATAGCCATATGTTATTGACTCTGATAAGTAGATATAAAATATGGAAAAATTGCAAGCCTGGGAATACATCTGGGGGGGGGGGGGGGGGGGAGATTGTTCACTGATCACGGCAAATCGGTAAATGTATACAAGTTTACGCTTGCCATCCCTAGTTACAATAGAAATGCATGGGTAAGAAGTGTCAAACCCGAATTTCCAGGCACTGTCACCTTCTCTTGAGGGTGCCCTTGAGACAAACACATTGTTATTGGTATTATTTTAATTTGGGGCTTTGCACTACCACTTTCCTCCATACCAGTACAGCAGTCAGGGTCTACTTGACCTCCTAGTAGAGCGCTGATTGATCTATCCAGCAGGCTCTGGACTTGTGCTGGTACATAGTATGGTAGCGCTGTCTACGTCAAGCTTTGCTTGCAAAAATCAAAATATCCGTGAATAACTAGGAAAATCCGTTTGTCAACCTAAATGTCTGTAAGGCCCGGTTTTATAACGCCTGGCTAAATATTTAGACCCCCGCTTACTTGTTTTCTCCATGGCAACCACCAATCGGAAACGTGGTTTCAAAGGAAAAAACAAGTTAGCAGTGGGAGAACTATTTAGCCGGGCGTTATAATACCGGGCCTAAAAGTATCTGTATTGTTTTTCTCACTGCTTAATTGGGACTGAAGTAAAATTTTAACACTGATTTGTGGTAATTTTATTCACCACTAAAAAATTGTCCCTAGCGATACCCATTTGCAGATTAAGGAGAATTCCTTGTCTTTAATATATTATATATATATATATATATCTTGACCCCGTTTCCAACATTAATTATTGGGTAGAGGGGAGCAGCGAAGTACTCCATTTCTTGGGCTAATGTCTTCGTTGCCGGCTAGCCAGGCCTGACACAGCCACCTGCCTCAACCTCTTCCTCGATCACTTCTTCCGTTACCAGAGGGCTGTTTAGTAGTTCCCTCCATCTCTCACGGTTTTCCCATAGTCTTTCTGCTTCAACTTCGTTCCATGATCTTCCTCTATTCTCCACACTGTCTTTGGTCTGATTCATCCACTTGTCTCTCGGTCTGCCCACTTTCTTCTTATACCCTTCTTCTTGTTGTTGTTCAAACTCTCTTCTTGGTATCCTAGTCAGGTCCATCCTTTTCATATGTCCAAACCAATGAAGACGTTGACGTTGTTGACGATATATTATTTAATCATTTAATCAAATTTTATTTATAAGGTTGAGGGTTCGATTCCCCGTTCGAGCTGTATTTTTGTTAACTTGCGTAATGTGTTTTTCAGTGTTGTACTCCTATCTATCTATCCATCTATTTACCAATCTATCTATCTATCTATCTATCTATCTATCTATCTATCTATCCATAGGCGCCGAGTTTTCATTTGACATGGGGGGGCCCATATATCCCAAAACAAAACCTGAGACGACCCGCGTGGGGGGTTTGGGGGGCAAAGCCCCCCAACAAAATGCCCCGCAGGGTTTTTTTTTTTTACTGTCTTTTGTATGTGTTTTAGTGAGTTTTGGTGTGTGTTCGTGTGTGTTCATAGAAATTTTCACATGTCGAAACATGTCAGCAGCGAGGAAGATTAAAACATGAGAATTATTGTTGTTTCTAATTTGAAGAATAAAATAGGCAAACCAGTTTAAACAACGAGGTGCCCATCCATGCTATTTATGTAGGCATTAGCACAAATACAAATAGTGTAACAGAGGTTCTTTATCCGCTAAAATGCAGTCATAGCACAGCTCTTTAACATACCCTTTTTATCGGTGAGAAGACTGGACTGCGAACGTATTTCTCCTCACTGCAGATTGGTTAATGAAGTCGTTAGCAATGTCACCGACTAATATCATTTGCAATTTGAAGGTGCGTTTGCAGTAAAGCATCCCATGATTATGGGTCTTCCAAAAGGAAATACCACTATAGATTAACAGCGATTTTAGCAAACGAGGGCTCACAACAGGGGTCCAAGAGAAGCATACTGGCGAAAGAAAACCAACAAATTGGCCACTCAGCGGAAACATTCATGTTGGCGCCTGCAAACTCTCACAAAACAAACTTTTAAACCTTTTTTTTTTTTTTACTTATTTTAGTCAAAAAGTCAATGTGGTGATTCGTAAGAAATTAAATTTGCAATTGTAATTAACAGACTAGATCAAGAGGGCTCTCAAGTAGGGGGGCCCGGCCCCCCCTACTTGAGAGCTGGGGGGGCCCGAGCCCCGTCGCCCCCCCGTACTCGGCGCCTATGTATATATCTATACCTTGTTAACAATCTTTCAGAACCCGCAACAACAACAGCAACACCAGCAACAACAACAACACCAGCAACAACCACAACAACAACAACAACTACTACTACTACTACCCAACCAGAAGATCTCCACCATCCTCAGCATCAAGAAATGCGAGTGCGCAAAGAAACGGAAACCGACGAAATACTCGAAGTGGTCGAGGTGGAGCAGCAGTCGGAGTCGGAAGACAGATCCAATCCGATAGAGATCGGACTCGAGGAGATCATTGCAAACCTGGAAGCGGCAGAAAATGTTCGAGACGACCTGTTGCAAGAGGAGATTGTCTTGATGGATACCACGCCCTCTGATAGCTCTACGTTATTCGACAGTTTTCTGAAATCTATGGATAATGTTAAAGACAAAAGAAATACGTCGGCACAACTTCCACCCCCAAGTCGGAACCTTTCTACAGATGATGTGAGTATAATTACCACTACTGAAGTAACTTCGGAAGAAACCAAAGCCGAACAAAACCGGGACGAAAAGATACCTGCGACGTCTTTAAACGTAATGTCCAGCATAGAGGAGGCAAACTCCATCATCGAAGAGAACACAAAGTTAATCAAGGAAAGTCTAAAGGAGGAGAACGCAAAGACAGAAGCGGACACTTTGGCCGACGACCTCACTCTGTTGCTCGAGACGTCGGACCTCCAATCGGAACTGATCGAAACCGTGGGCGGGCAGGCAGACATTTCGCCGGAAGAATTCGACGCCCAGTCATTGGCCGAGATGGAGGTCATCATCATGGACAAAGTACAAGAGCTAGAGGAACAGGAAATGAAGAAGAGCGAAATGGACCAGGCGACCCGGTCTGCGATACTCGAGATAGTTTTGGGTACCGAAAGTGTGGCTGCCGACGTCGAAGATAAAACACGACCAACAAAACTCGATGTCGATGTCGATTCGAAACCGGAGAAAGAAGTCATTCCAGAACTAGTGACCAAAAAGGAAGTTCCTCAAGAGGTCGAGAAACCCGTAGAGAAAACGCCGCAAGAACCGAAAGTGTTCGATAAATTCGACGAAATGGTCAACGAAGGCCTACCAAAACGAAAGGATGCGAGGACGAAAGAGGTAAAAGCTCCGAAGGCTCCCGTCGTCGAAGAGGTCGTCGTGGAGAAACCGACCGAAGACCGGACGGCCGAGAGTGCCGAAACGGAAGTGGTCGAAGAGCCTCGGCCGAGCAAAGAGCCCGAGGTCGAGTCGAAGGCGAGCAAACCACCGGACGAGGTCAAGGCAGAAGAGGTGGAAGTGGAAGAGCCCTTGCCACCAGCGGTTGTGGTGGAAGAAGACAAGGGCGTCGTGTCCTCTCAGGAGAGTACCGACGACACGGAGGAGGTGTCGAGGTCCAAACAGGAGGCGAGCCGAGCCGAGACGCCCCTTACAGAGACCAGCGACGCAGAGCAGCCTCTAGGCAGCAGTATCCGAAGGTTGGGCACATTTGTTTTTGTTCACTAATGCCTCTTAAACTACACTGGGCCATTAACTTTAATAGTAAATCATTTTTTAGTTTTACCCATTAACTACCAGTGTAGAAGTAATGCCAACCGATTAATCAAGGTAGCATTAACTTTGGGATACTGCCCCAAATTAACTTCCTTGCTAGAATACCGCCATCTACTGCCGCTTCTTATGTGCAACTTTTTAATTCGTGAATTTAAGGTTGCGTTGTGTATCTTGTAGGGCTGTGTGAACCTTGTTTTTTTTCTCGAACCAAACCTCGAACCGAACCTTTAGAAAAACCTCGAGCCGAAGCTACTTTGCAGAGTTGCATGTTTTATTTTTTTTATTTCAAAAAAAGTTTGCAAGTATCAGAACTACGAAAGTATTAAAAAATAAATGTCATTAGTCAGTAAATAAACAGTTTAATATTATTCAATACATTTAAGCATGGGTTCAATAAAAGTAGGCCTAGGGTCTGGCAGGTTATTAAGTCGTACTAATAGCCTTCGGACATTCCTTCCCAGCTATCTAAACACCCTAATAAATAACCTGGTTAGTCACCTGAAGGGTGGCACATCTGGTGAAGCTGATGGTCACCCTATAGGGCTAACGGGTACCCCTACGAAAAATTATTATAATTTTATTGGTTTTGGGCCAAGTTGGTTTGATTTCAATCCAGTTGATAATTTGAATTGAAAGTATCAAATTGCCTTGAAAACTAAGTATGTAGAAGATAGTTTGAGCATGTAAGCTGGTTTTGATTCAAGCCAGCTTGAAACGCCTTGGTACAGTACAACCTTGATATAACGTCGCTGAAGGGACTATTAATTTTCGACGTTATATCAAGCACGACCTTGTATCAAATTAGCTTAAGAAGGTTACTGATTTATGGCTTAGTTTGAAGTAAATGTACTCTTTGGGGCAACATCAATAATGAAGGGACTGAAATAGTGACAGATTAGATTTGTTGCAATGTATGACCTGCAGTATTCTATAGTAACATTAAAGAAAAGATAACACAAAATGAAATTACGCATTATGGGGAGGGGGGGGGGGGGGGGGGGGGGGTAGACGTCTGTGCCTACACACTTTTAATTCGGCCAGCGCTATTGTACAGCTGTCACCACTCTTATCAACGAGGAGATAATATGACCATCCAGTGCTTTTAAGATTATGCTCATCTCACGAGTGATAAACTGGTTTATTTCCATTTTGGGTCTTTGTCGAGAACAATGTATTAGACAGAGATTAAGGACAACAAAGCGCTGGCTGGCAGGCTGGCTGAGTCACCCGCCCCGGGCCGCTACCTGAGTCGGGTTTTGCCGCGTGCGTGTAGGGTTGGGGGGGGGGGGGGGGGAGGAGTAAACTGACAGTGGAATTCCATTGTAAAAACAGGAATTTTATCCGAAATTTACTAATGTAGGGACGTTAATTTAGGGACATACTATCGCATTCAACGTTATATCAGGCGACGACGTATTATCAAGAGAAAATTAACATTGCGTCTTATGGGGTTTCGCCAGGACTTTATCAAAACGACTTGATAATGCGAACGATGTTGTATCGGACGACGTAATAACAAGGTTGTAGTGTATAATGGCAGTGTATGTAATTTGTTCTTGATTTTCGATTTCCTTGTCTCTGCGACAGTTACGGCCGCCACACCGTGACCCCAGCCCTCGACTCAGTCCCCAACAGTCCGGCGAGCGTGCTGACAGAGGATGAGCGAGAGTACCGAGCCTGGAAGAAGGCCATCATGCTCGTCTGGAGCCGGATGGCCAGCCACAAGTTTGCGTCGTTGTTCTTGAAACCCATCACGGACGACCAGGCGCCACTCTACAGCGTGCGGGTCAAAAAGTGAGTGTTTACTTTTATATTAGATACATATTATATAGATATTTATCCCGTCATCATATTCAGTTATGTACGACTGATTTGCAAAGGAGGACAATGAATAGAAGTCAGAGCTAGGAATGACATCGCCATCGGGTATTTCCACCCACGGTTCCGTATTTGGGAACCAGTTCTTCCACGACCGTTTTTTTTTTAAATTTTTTTTAATATAAAAGCATATTTTACGCGCTGTTATACACACGGTCTGTTCCAGCGGAGCCGCGAGTACGACGTATTCGGCTGTCGGCAGCTCTAGCCTTGACCATCTCCCACCCCCTCCCTCACTCACTACATAATCTTCTTGTCTGCCTGCCCCCTCTCCCCCTCGCTCTACTGTCTACCACTTACAAGTTTGATGTCACTTGCGGCAAGAAAAACATTGTCGTGTGGTGATTGATGGTCCACAAAATGGCGATAGAAACATTCTCGGCATTCAGATAGGCTAACCCAGTTCCTGGAAGAGCTGGAACTGACTCTGAAGTTTACTATCTGATGTCATCTCTAGTTACAGCTATACAATTAATAATAAAATAACAAACATAACAGAAGTATAGTCGTCGTACAACATCTTCGGTAATGCTTCCGTCACGGGTGGGTGAGCGGCAGCCAACCAGCGGCCGTGACTAATCCAAATACCTGCTCGGGTTGGCCGAGACCGTAAACACCATTGATTGATGATGAAAGCATTACTGAAGTTGTTGTAAGATAACTATAACAATATGCTTACTATTGAAAAGAGAACAAGAACTATAAAAATAAAAATTGAGAACAAAATTGTTACATTTAAACATAAATTTAACAAAATAATATGGGAAATATATATATATACAAACTAGAATACACAGTTAGTGTAAAATGATAGTATGTGCACTATGTACTAGGGATGACATCGGGTAATAAAATTATGAACCGGTTCCAGCTCTCATATAAACCGGGTACCCGGAACCTGAAAACCTATTTTTCGATGTGTAGGCTTGATTTGAAGGTCGTCGCTAAGCCTTGTGAAGTGCGCGGGGCGCGAAGACGAGGGACGAATGATATGCACGCTGCCCGCTCGGTTGCCTCTTGGAATATGGCTGCGGTAATCACGTCGAGTAAAAAAAACATTTCGCAATACACAACTGAAGCACGTACATAACATATGATATTTCAAGTGAAATAAATAGTAATAGAACAAGTGTTAGCCAGCATGTTTATCAGAATGTTAAACAAAGAACAAACAGTAATGAATGCAAGTCGGCTCCCGTCTGGACCCCTATTCTGTAATCATCCCGGTTTGGATCCGGGCCGCTTTGGATCGAAAGCGGGCGAAAGCGATTTTGTAACTTTTTCTGAATCCAATCCGGCAAATATTGCCTGGAATGGATCCGTAAATCCCGGAATGGATACAGTACCTCTTTGCATCGTGAAACCGATATTCAAGATTTTGTTTTAGCATAAAACAACATATGTAGTAGAAGTGCAAGATGTATGATTTTGGCTCTCGTAGGCTATTCGTGGAAGAGTATAGCAGTAAACGGAATTATGCAAAGGCATGTATAATAATGTTTTTGGACCAGGGTTACATCGGCGGAATTACTGCAGACGGCGTCGGTGGCGCCGCGACGCCACCTGATGCCGCCACAGGACGCCACCGAACGTTTTGGCTTATAACGTTTACACTGTTCGTCCTACAGAAAAAAACTAACATGATTTCTCGTTCAGTTTTTAAATACGAATCGATTGATATCAATAACGTTACGATTAGATGAGCATAGCGAAGCGGAGAGGATCTCTCATTTGAACTTAATCGGCGCTTTGTCTATGTGTGTGTACAAAGGTTTTTCGTCGCTCACAGATCAAACGGCTCGACGGATTTTGATGAAATTTAAAGTCAACACTCGTGAGTACTAATCTAGATGCTGATAACATAATCAGCAAAATCCGTCAAGATGCCAACCTACAAAAAATTAATTAGTGAATAATATCGAGTTTTAATGTTTTGTTTGTCGCACACAGGTCAAACGGCTTGCGAATTTGGCTGAAATTTAAAGTCAACATTTTTGTAACTTTTAAACTAGACGTTTTTATCCATACCAGAAAAATCCATCTTTGCCATCCATCTTGTGTGTGGGCAAATACATGGACATATTAAAAACATTGTTCATAATTGACAAGATGACGGCTAGAGTGATGAACTTTAGTTTAAATAAAGAGAAGAAAAAAGTATATTTGCAAGGAAGCAAAAGTGAATGGTTACCATAATCATTAATATTAATTTGAATTCAATCTACCCTGTAACATGCAGGTTACAAAGGTGCCTAAAGCTAGAGACTAAAAAACTAAAGACTTAAAAACTAAACTTAGAAACTAAACTAAGACTTCGAAACTACCTACACTATTACTGCAAGTAGTAGGTTAATACTGATTTGGGCATTCTGATTGCTGATAAATTCTTTTTCAAGGAGCCACCTCTTAAAGTGTTCGTTCACCTCTTGCTGCAATGTGTACCTATACACACATGTTGGTATGTAGAACACATATTGAACAACAGTTTCACCGAAAATGTTTCGAGTTCCACGTAATTAGTGGTTAAATGTTTTATTCAGCCCGTTGAACGTTCTACGTTTGGCAACACTGTACCCCCGAGTTTTGTTTGAGCTTGCTTCACGCATTTGGAGGGATGGGCGAAAAGTAGCCGGCCAAGCGCATGTGTATACTCGTTTCCTAATGCAAAATAAGAAAATTCGTCGTTTTTATGTCGATTATAATATATACCAGGCCTGCCACCAGGGAAAAAATTAAATCCTGTTGGAGTGGGTCAAATATCCTGAAAATATCCATAAATTTGAAATTAACATTTTTAATCGATCTCGGCAAGTCTAATATTAAAAAAACATACTTTTTACTAGGGATGTCATAGGGTACCCGGGTTACCCGGATCCAGAAATTACCCAAATCCATTTTTAGGATTCGAATCTCAATCGGGTAGAAATATTTTGTAAAAAAAAAAAAAAAAAAAAAAAAAAAAAAAAAAAAAAAAAAAAAAATACGCGATGATATTTTTGCGACTACTTTCCTTGAAGCTACAGTGAATTACTGCTTGTGGGCGTGGCGAGCTGGTCGCAGGGCAGTACGCGCTGTCATTACTGCGGGCAAGCTCTGTGCTACCTCACAGCTGTTCACGCCTACTTCACGGAGAAAATTACTACGCGCGGACTATTTACCGGCCTAAGTCGATAACGTCATGGACTTCTTTATCGATCGCGTTCAAACATTAATATTACCCGCGAAATTCAAATCCACGAAATACAATATTTTCGAAAAATCCGTAAATGGCTGTAAAGATCCTGCTGTCCGTTTTCCACCCCAAATATCCGTTAAAACGGACAATATCCGTAAAAACGGCAGGCCTGATATATACTACTTATTTCAGTTTCGGGATGAATATTACGACTTATGAGATATAGTTCCTAGCTTATGTTACTGAAAACAAGTGTCACTGGTTATGGTAGCAATATGCTACACTATTAGTTGTCTCTTTATTTGAAACGTAACACAATTTTTTACTGGAAATAATACTGTTTACTGAGTTAAATCAACCTGTTCTATTCATTGAACCGTCTTGCAATTATAATTTCTGTTACATTGTACGACACTATATCGAATTTCACTAGACATCAATTTTAATTTATTATTCTTAACAAATAAACAAGCTATGAACCTCTTTTAGTTGTTATGTTATTTTGTTGCTGTTATATATTTTGTTATTATTAAATTTTGCATTATATTGTTGAGTTATAGGGCCTTGTTAGTCTAACTCAACTCAACAATGAGTGATTGTTTTACATAACACTAACAGTCAATTAATATACACACAAACGAACTGAACTGAACTAAATGGCAGGAGAAAGACCGACCATACACAAGACACAAGACGTGTGATTTCTTCTTCAGCCAATGTTATGTATGATTAACATATGACATGTAAACATATCGATGCATTGTTTCAGAATGCTGGATAGAAAAACCAACAGCCGTATGTTTGTGAGATTTAATTTGAGGTCTCCGTCAAAACCTGTTCGACGCAATTGTAACTGTATTCCTTATGGTGACAAATACTATTATAATTATATTCCTTCTTGACAAATATTATTATCATTTCACAAATCGAAGAGAAATATAAACACATTTCCAGTGAGTTGTTACAAATCTTGTATCTACCCGCATGACCGCGCGCCTTCTGCGCCACTTTCATTTGAACAAAGTATCTCACCAGACAACGAGCGCTCCCTCTCTTGTTGTCTTCAGCCAACCACGCATCTTCAGTACCACCCCTCCTTCCAATGCCGGCTGGAGACGCAGCGCAGAGTTGGCAACATGGGTTACATGACGTAGGCAAACCACCTCGAACAGCAAGTTGCGCGAATAAACAATGGTATAGGCCGCGTGATATACACCCAAACATTGGTGTTTAGGGTTAAACTTTATATAGAGAACAACTTGCTAAAGAGGTGAACGGGCACTTTAACATTCTTTTTAAGAGCGTAGAAAGAAGTAGAGAAAATATTTTCCGATAAAGCGTTTTGAATTAAGGGCCCAAGAAAGAAATAGAAGAAAGGAATAGAATAGAATAGAACTTTGACATGTCTTTGACCCAGGCGTGTATTTTTTATAGGCAGGAACAATCCATGCCGGGTTGAAAGTCTAGTGATATTGCGTGTCAGCATAGACGGCTGTTGAAATTCTGAATTGTATTTATGAACAAAGAGAAGTACATATTTCTAACATCTAATGTCAAGCACTTTTGCTTGTTCAAAGGTACTTTTAGATGAGAAGTCTTTTGGCTTTTTTAACATGGTTTTTAGGGCTAATTTTTTAATAAATTGACTGGGGGTTGAGATATATATTTTGCACACCACCCCATCCAATTATGCCATATTCCAGGCAAGACTGAAGTAATAAAAAATAGATGGTTCTGAGAATATTGAGTTAAAAAATGTTTCTAATCTATAAAAAACAAAGGCCTACAGTAGAATTTTTGTTTTATTGCAAAGGGTAATTGTGATCATTCCACTTTAGATGAAGATCGATTTTTAGACCCAAGTATTTAGTCATAGGAACTTATTTAATCTCATAACAACTACATTGAAATTTTGAATCTTGAGTGGGTTTATAAGCACAACGAGAAGAGTGAAGTTTGAGATTGAGGTTCACATTTGAAAGTGGAACAATTTTATTTTGTCAGTTGTAGGTCTTCTGTAGGTTCATCATAATAATTTGTAAGGCGCTATTCGTTCTAAATACATTGATTTATCTATATTATTGTTACGCACCGTTAATTACAACGACAATATAGGCCTACATATTAAACTACTGTACAAGAGCCTACTGTGAATTAGGGCTAGGCCTATTATGTAATGTAAACAGTTGAAGATCGGACGATCCCCGCGGTGCTCGAAGTAAACGATCGAGCGCTAGCGCTTTGTTTTGACCAGGTGAAAGTAGCCTACTATAAATTCAAATAAAAGGCGTTATGATAGGAGATCGTTTTAAAACACAAAAACTAGACTGTTTTTTTAAACCGGTCAACAAACAGATCGTAGCTACATTGCAAACCAACTCCACAATACTTCCACAAACTCTGAACCCAGTTTCCAAACTCCCAAAGGATAGCTGGTGACAATGTCCAAGTCGGTCCACTCACTCTGAGTGTTGCTCAAGCCATGACGCAGTCTGCTTAAAGATACTATCTGGAACTCATGTATCTGCACTGCAATCATGTAACTTTAGTCGCGCATAGTCGCTAACGTTGAAATCGTTATTGTGTAGCCAATGAGAGTCGAGAATTCAAAGAAGTTCACAGGAACTAGTCAAAATCCAGCTAGCTGTGAGCAGCATTGACAGTGACAGTCTTTTGTTTTTATTGAAAGCCTGTCAAAATGTATCAAAATTTACACTTTACCGAGTAGATCCATAGAGTAACTACTCACAGCACGTATTTATTCTAATATTCCACTGTATTCTAGAGGTAGGTCTAAACTCTAAAAGTATAGTCCGCCCTAGTTTAGTTTTGTGAAATAAATTCGTTTAAACACCGGCGTTTCCACCATTTCTTGGCATCGAAAGCTGTTAATGGCTGGGTGCCCGTGGTTGAGAGGCGCGCACGATTTTCGTGATGATGATAATAATGATATTTGGGGTTTACGTCCCATATTTTTGCAAAGAACTATGGCTAGTTGTCATCCCCGGGATGAGTGTTTAACGTTTAATAGCGTTTCCGAGCTGTAAATAATTGCATTTAAGAGCTACGATCGATCGTTCAAACCTACAATTTTTAACGATGTCGATCGTTATCTACCAAAGTTACAAGATCGCAGTGTAGGTGTTCCATTGTTGGATGAAGTTCAACCTAAGGCAATCGCACCCAAATAAGTGTAAATTTCCAAACCTTTTGTGATAAATATAGCAAACAGTATTCATTCATGGCAGCATCTCAGAAAGGTGAGAACCATACATTTTGTAAAATTTGTAGATGTGACATTAACATTGCTCATGGGGGGAAAAGTGACATTGTTCTGCACTTAAACTCTAAAAAGCATATTAAGGACTATGTGAGTCGGAATTGCCCTATAATGTAAATAAAAATCGGTTAATTTAAAATGTGGTTAACAATCGTAGATCTTGAAATTGCATTGTTTGGGCAGTGTTTCAATTTTGTAATTTTTTGGTTCAAAATAGATTAATTCATACTCACTCATTTTATAAAATACTAACATGATTGATTCCTACATATTTTGGTGTTATTGTAATTTGCGAAATATATGAATCTCCGCCTTTGTTATTGTATGTGTCCTAATTGTTGACTGTCAACCTTCAAATTTATCGTCTTACTCGAGGGTAAGCTGTTAGATAATATCCTAACACTCACCTTTAGACTTAAATGTTTACCCGGGTTTCTTAAGTGTAATGAAATGTTTTGACATTCTAGTAGTTGTATTCGGAGCATTATTTTAGAAATGAACTAGGCCTATTCTATAGGCAGCAGCAGGACATTTCTGATTTTGTTTTGAAGAGCGGAGGGGAGGGGGGTGGGAGATGTTGGCTTCTGTTTAAATGTGCATTAAATAAGAGAATTTGGAAACAAATTTTGGTACTATAGCCATTTTCTCCCATCCATACTATTGTCTATTCTTAAAACCCTTGTATGATTTTAAGATCAATTCAAAAATTGCTACTGGTTATAAGCGAATTCCTATTGTTATTATAGAAATTCTTGTATTGTTATAGAAATTATTATAGGCAACCCAAGACAACCTTACACATGTTTTCGTCACATCCGGGGTATTCCTAGCCAATCAACGAACCGCCCGAGACAATAGCGCGCAAATACCGATCGCTGCTTGCCTAGGAATACCCCGGATGTGACTAAAGCATATGTAAGGTAGTCTTGGGTTGCCTATAATATGTCCAGTCATGTTCCATTTACTTCTTCCAACCACACCTAATTGAACCAACATAATGTCATCACTCATCACGTTTTTCACACTTGCAGACCTATTGATCTTATGACCATCAAGAAGAGCATTGAAACGGGCGCCACACGAAACACCGTCGACTTCCAACGCGATACTCTGCTCATGTTCCTCAATGCACAGATGTACAACAGCTGCTTACATCGTGTGTACAACATGGCCAAAGAGATGCAAGAAGATAGCATGCTTCTGATACGGGTGAGTACAGTAGGCTACCCGACCTCGGGACTTACTGCTGAAACGCAACTCGGAAACCCCCATCTCGCTACCTAGGAATTAACTAGCTGTGGCCTCTTACATGATTACAGTTTTACTAAACGTTTATCAGACGGTGTGTATTTAGCTTATGAAAGCACGTTGGTAATCATGTTCTCACTTCTTTTGTTTTGTAGAGTTTTTAACATAATTTTGGAAGTAATAATTTTGTGTGGTTGTAATATTGGAACTCACACGTAAGGATGTGTTATGATAAATAAATTCATATCGATAATCGCATTTTTTTCACAATATGTCGCGATATATCGTGATAATATGGTCATCATATAAAACCCAGTTCAGGCTGAAAACTCAGCATGATCTTCTAGGGAAGCATCTCCACCGAATAGGGGTGTTAGAGACCAGTACCTGCAAGCTGTGTGAGAATGGGGAGCAGGATAGGAGCCACCTGTTTATATGTTCAAAACTGGCATGTGAACGTGACGCAATGCCGAGCGGCATGAAGAGGGTGGAAAAAGAAGCGTGTCTACTGTCTACTGGTTGACCAGATTCAGCATGATGGCATAATACTAATTAGCCAAATGTGGGCATTTAATAAGAAGATAAAAATATCGTGAGACGATAATATCGAGAAATCATGCTTAATGGAGACGTTTCCCAAGTTGGCCTAATAATATCTTTGATAGCTGGTTTATAGTTATTATTAAATACACTCCTTAAATTATTAATACAATGTCATTGTCATCATTTGAAATTAGGGTTGCCGTTCGATATGAATTTCAGCATCGATAATCGGACCAGTAAAATCGATAATCGATCGCGATAATGAACTTAAAAAATATCGATCGATAATCGATAATCGAAATAAAATTATGTTACTTCTCGCATAAGAGGCGGACCATTTGCGAGTATATTCTTTAGTTCCTTGTATCATGCACATACGCACATGTTTTCGGGGGGGGAATCTATAGGGGTAATATTCGTATTATGCTATATGCCGTGAGATGATACTCTGCCGAGATCGAAGATGAAACTGGAGACTGATGGCTGTAGTAGTGGGGTGGGCCGTGGAAGTTGCGCTTGTCATTGGCTTGATCTTGAGCCGGTAGGAGGGGCTAAGGAGGTTGGAATAAAGGAGGGGCACTTGACTTGCGCTGGGAAATGCGCAGTTGTCATCATTCAGGAATTCAGGATTCATGACAGCCGGTTACACACCAGGGATACGCGAGATAACAATTTAGCAGTGACGTACAATTCACGCGCGAACAAATAAATAATGGACCGGAAAAATACAATAGTCTGAAATTGGGATTACTTTACAAATAAATATTTGATATTTTTCTGATTTCGTGATTAATTTTCATCGACGCCAACATTGATATGAAAACCAAAGTTTTTCCACACCTCACTTCTTAGTTGTGGCGGAGTAAACAGATCTGTTTTAGCCGTGGTCAAAAACATCGCGCGAACAAGAGAAAAAAAAACGGATCAAGAATCACGTGCTCACTGCAGGCAACAGGTTACCACTCGCGACTAGGCCGGCCCGGTCCCCCTTCTACTGCTGGACGGGGGAAGGGCAGGCCTGGGTAGGGAGTGGGGGATGAGGGGTGGGGGTTGAAGCTACTATGCTGCCACGCACGTAGGAAGCGTAACGAGCGGTAAATTCAAAATCTCGGCCGGGCGAGCCATTCGATTATCGATCGATTATCGATATAGTGATAAATGATTCGGGAAGACTGAATTAATTATCGATCGTTCGGCAAATAATCCTATCGATCGATATATCGATTACCAAACGGCAACCCTATTTGAAATTATTGAAAACTAATTAGTAATAATATAAACAAATAACGGCCGTGCAAAGTTGTAAACTACGACAATAACAAGACGTATTAACAATTTATAATGATATTGGGTGCAAAATAATATCGTGATGAATAATACATATCAAGATATGCGTGATATGTCGCAAATCGTATAGAAAATAATAGATAATAGATAGGGGTGTGCGAGCCTACGATTTTTAAGTCGAGCCGAGCCGAGCCGAGTATGAGAAAAAAAGCTTGATTTTCGAGCCGAGCCGAGCCTTTGAAATAGCGTTAATTATAAATTTACGGCTGCATTTTATGTTGATGCAATGCGATAGGAAGTGTATGTATACCGAAATTTCGGTACGTCTAAGATCAAGTACATCTTTGTTTATTTATAACATATGTAAGTTACATAATTATATTATTACAGGGTTACATAATGTAACCCTATACAACCCTGTTATTGTTGTGCGGTAGGTTGGTAAAACAGTTTAGTTGAACTGTTTTACCGACCTAGCGTGGCCATTTAGTTCACAGTACCGACCATAGATCGCATGGTAGTTGTATTATTAGGGAGCTTAGAGAGTGTATGAATATACAGTAACAGCAACTTTTCAACATCTCGACTTGTTTTTTAAAATGCATTTGTATTTCAGTAGAATATTAGGACATACTAAAGTAAACTAAATTTCGTGTGAAATATTGATTTTATTGCAACTGAACCTACAAACAGATCGAAATTCCATATCACAATGTCTGATATAAATAACGTTATAATACAGTTGGGGTTACTTTGTACTCACTGGACGGTTGCAGTCCCCTTACCATTGCTCAATGTATGTCTCCAAAAAAGCGGAACAAAGTTTGGCTAGGCCTAGAACTTTCGTGAAAATTAGAGCTAGATGTTTATTGTTTACTGTGAAAAGCAGAAAGCATCTGTTTTTCTACTCGCAGAATAACGAAACATCGTGCTGTATCTAGAGATGTAACATTTTATTCTCACGAGATCGGGGCCTAGAGATAGCCCAGCTAGGCCTAGGCCTAGGCCAGGTACCCAGAAAAGTATAGGCCTAGGCCTATACATTCTCTTAAGTTTATGTTGGGCCTAAAACCCCGATTTTTTTTTAACTTCATCGTACTTGCAGACACCTAAATATTCGTTTCTGCCTTTTGGATTCTTCAGTCTGCGTTTATAGAAGTATATAATTAAAACCGACGACTGACATTTTTAGGCCTAGACTTTGGCCAAGACAGCTCGGCTCGAGAATATCGAGCCAAAAATGAAGCTCGGCTCGGTACCGAGCTTAAAAAAAAGCTCGAAAAAGCTCGTAAATTCGAGTACTCGCACACCCCTAATAATAGATCAATAGATCGTAGGTAGATAATCGTAATCGTATATATACGATCATCGTCCGCATCACTACTTTCACGTTTAAATCGGTGCTCATGTCACTGGCTATTTAAATGGCATTTTATACTACTAGGACCCCCCGATCTTCATGTTAGTTGTAGCTGGAAATGTCGTTTCAAAGAATGATAGAAGTTATCAAATTCTTCCTTCTTCCTTGTCCATTTCCAAGTTAGAAACTTTGGGACTCGTGTTTGTTATTGTATTCATAGGCGTGCGCAGCGTCTAACATTAGACCCGGCACGAGGTGGCGTGGCACAGCTGGGGTCTGGGGCAAAGCCCCAGCCGCCGGAGGCAATTTCGCCGTAGGCGAAAAATTTTTCGGTTGATGCAATAACTTTTATGGCCTAAAACGCGATTTTAAGACGCGACGCTTTCCGGTGCTATAGAATCTTGTGGCCTATGTTTCGTTTCATTTAAATAAAAGATAAATTAAAACTTATTTGCACAGCCCCGGGTGAAGTGTGCCTTTACGTAAAAACGCGCTACTGACAGTGCATTTTAATTTAAAGACTAATTGAAAGTTAAGTTTAAATTTAAACTGTTGAGTGAGTAATATAGGGTAGAGTCGCAACGCAATCGTCAGTTTGTCTACCGCCTTATGCTGCCCAACATACTTTATCGGGTAGTAGAAGTTCGCCAAGCGATGCAGTGTCGGAGTTTTCGGCTGTCTTCGTATTTCTTCGGTGAAGTAGCCGACCAATCAGGCTCAGTCATCGCGTCGCTTGGCGAACTTCTACTACCCGACTAAAGTATTTTGGGCAGTAAACGGCAGTAGACAAACTGCCGATGGCGTGGGCCCTCTGCCCTATATTACTCACTCAAGGGTTAAACTGCCCTCGGCCCAGGCCGGGTCTAAAGGAATTGGAGTCCATCGCGGCCCGACCGCCAAGTTGACACATTAGGTCCGGCCTGGGCCGTGCGCACGCCTATGATTGTATTGCATTGCTTCGGGGCTTTGTGACTCATGGTTGTAATTGTATTGTGTTGCTTCAGGACTGTATGACTCATGGTGGTAATTGTATTGCTTCCGGACTTTGTGACTTATGGTGGTAATTGTATTGCTTCCGGACTTTATGACTCATGGTGGTAATTGTATTGCTTCCGGACTTTGTGACTCATTGTGGTAATTGTATTGCTTCCAGACTTAATGACTCATGGTGGTAATTGTATTGCTTCCGGACTTTGTGACTCATGGCTGTATTTGTATTGCGCTGCTTCAGGACTTTGTTGAGACGCAGAAGCTGGTTCAGTCGGCCGGCGAGATCACGGCTTTGCGTCGCGAAACAAGGACGACCGATGCGATGAAGCGAGACGACTCCGACGGACCGCGGACTCCACTATCATTTAAACGGAAGCGCGTTTCCGACTTGGAGAAGACCTCCAACAAGAAGGGAAAGGTAGGCCCATAAGCGGCCTTGTGTCCGGGACTACTCTTAGCCGATTTGATTTTGTACTTTCATATATTTTTTTTGCCAGGTTGACCACTATATATTTACTTGGGCAAGAGCATAAATTGTTTATCTAATTTAAAACCAAGTGATACAATAAGGGTAATATACTGTATATTTTAATAAACTACATTTTGAAATATGTATAGGCATTAGGCAAGTCTTCAAGATGATATGATTTGAAAACGCTTAAGATCGAATAAAGCAAAGTGCTAATTTGCTGTAGTAATGAGATGAAGAGCATTCATGTAAAGCCGTTAACTAAGGATGTCAACGGGTACCCGTTACCCGCCCGGTACACACGGGTACGGTTCCAACTTTTCAATACCCGTTACCCGGTACTACCCGTTCCCTTCTTCTGTTCAAAACGAAATTAATTCAACATTGCGATATTTCCCTACTGGCGTCTTTGTGCGAGCGTACGAGCCGCTCTTTTCAATTTGCCGGCATTTAACTTAACCCCCCCCCCCCTTAACAGCGCCGCTGACGAATGAGACGTAAAGCCCAATTAGTATCATCTTCTGTAGGCCTATGGAAGAATGCTGCGGAACGGTTGCGAGTGCGAGGGAGCGCACCCGCCGCCCGTCGTAGCTTTACCGCGATCATGTTCTCGTGTTCAAGCTCCGACTATGACGTCATCGCTTTGACGCGGCCAACCACCGCCTACCGTAGCGGAGACGCAAGCTTTGAAGCTTTGTTGTATACTTCCGCGATCGTTTTGCATCGAAGACAATGCAACCTGATACCGTTTGACAATTTTATGTCTCTTTCCACAACTTTGCGAATCATTTGACACCCATGACGATAAAACGCGTATTTAGTATTATTTACTACCCGGGTAGTCCGGGTACGGTGCGAGGGTACCCGGGTACAAATATTTCCGGGTATTGACATCCCTACCGTTAACACACCTTTCTAATTACGTAGTAATTTGATACTCTTTAGTAGAGATAGGTGAGTGCGTCACAAGTGTCAATTTATTAACAAAGTCGTGGGAACAGTATTAGTGATGTCACCCCTTTTTTAACAAAAACTTGTCACCTACTTGTAAACAATATTATAACAGCTGACAAGTACCAAAGGATGATGTCTGTCCAAACATGGCACAAGTATTTTACCTATATTGCAATCAGTGTGAAGAGTATTGGAACTTAATTGCAAGGTAATTCAATTCAAATGGATATTCTATTTGTTTGCTCATATTATCTGACTTGTCAATAGTGTTCCAAATCTATCACCTCAATTAGAAAAGTAAATGTAGGTCATATTGCTTCAACAAGAGTGACAATTCTCCCCTGCATCTGTCAAATTGCCATAGTACTGCAGTATATTACATTTCTGCACAATCATAACTCCATTTTAGTGTCAGGACTCAGGATTGTATAACGCATTACAGTATTTTATACCTAGTAGTACAATATAATAGTTAATTGAGTTTATTTCAGGAAGTCTTCAAATTAAATGAGCCCTATCGAAATAGATCATGCAAATTGAAAGATAAATGCTTTGTCTTGCATAGCAAGCATTTATGGTAAAAGGCAGTAAAATGTTTGTAACTTTTTTAAATGTGTATGTAAATTTAACCTCTTGATAGCCACCCCGGGATATTACGTGCGGCGCTGTTGCTTGTGCCATGTCACGCCCAAAACAATCCGTTTCAGGGCCCCGCTCTTCTTTTTGTAAGTTGTTTAGAGCATAGCTGTTCAGATTCCTTGCTTGAACCATGTGCGCTATCTAGAAGAAAGTTTGCTACGTATACACATTGAAGTTACATATATTTTTATCCATTATGTTGTGCTAGATGTTTGTTTGACTTGTTTCAAGAATGTTTGCCATCAATCATGTATGATAGAAAATGTATGCAATAAAATGAAATGAAATCTTTTAAGTGCTAGGTGAAATAACAGCACATGGCTGGGGAACTTGGAGAGTGATATCTTGACTGTCTAGTGGTTAATTATATCTAGACATAATATGATCATTTGTTCTACCATGTTACATTCAATTACATCTGTAGGCCTAGATACCAAAGGAATCTTAAGTTTACTATTACGTACATATTCATAATACATCATGATACATGATACATAATATATAATACATAATACATAATGTACATAATACATACCATGGATTGATTCCCCACAGATTTCACAGATTTCTCAATTGTATGGATTTTTTTAAGAGTCGCTTCCCATCATGTCACTGTTAGATCTGGCCCTAAACAGCATATTCCCACAAAATAGTACAATATATATATATATATATATATATACTGTATATGTGTGTGTGTGTGTGTGGTACATACAGTGTGTATGGTGAATGGTTTGGATTTGGACTATGGATTGGATTAGGCAGTAGGCCTACTAGTAGCAAATTGTTTGCATTCACTACTCGCTTCTGTGCACTATGTTTCTTTAACTACAGTAGTCTACAATACACATTATTGTATGGGATAACCGGGTAAGTAATCTGTGTCATACCCTTCATGTAATTCTTTTTTCAATAAAGAAGTTATCAAATGTACTCTTATTACATAATACTCCCATTTATTAACTCCCCTCAGCATTCAGTATGTAGGGCTCACCAAACCACCGTGAGTTGATTCAGATTTTCGATTTCAAGGTCCATTGTTGAGATATAATTTAAAAATGAAATGTTGTGTGGTTTTGTAAAGCTGTAAAGCTACCCTTGTTGTAAAGCTACCCTTCCCTCTTAACAATACTGCATTGTTGTGGCAATAAACTAAGGTTGCCCATCGATGTTAAATTACAACATCGACATCGAAATCAAAACATCGATGTCACATCGCGATGTCGAAAAAAAACAATCGACATCAGAAGAAAAAAGTTCCTTGAACAATGTAAAAACTAAAAAGAAAAACTAGCAAACTTGTTTCTTGTTCATCACAAAACCTTCTAGTAAGTTGATATTGTGTTGTAACCTTGTCGACGAGCGGAGTACACATTTTTTTATTATTATTATTGTTGTTATTTTTATTATTATTTTGTGTAAAAAAACGATTTGATTTATGAAAAAAAAATACGATGTTGCAAATTGGCATCGACCGATTATTAATCTATTAATCGATGTCGATGGGCAACCTAAAATATTTCCTATAAACACTACATATTACATAAATAGATGAAAATGAAGCTAATGAAGATGATTTGACTTGAGCTTTAATAGGAACCGAGTATGGCCACTGACGGCGCTAGTGAAAACGAATGAAGCGCTCAAGTGGCAATGTCACGCAACTTTACGATGAAGCAGCGTCGTTCTTCCTACAGCGATGATGGCAAATTGTGAAAATTGTTTAATTAAATATGACTTTTACAAATTTTGGGCAGATTATGAATCCCATCAGTCCATCTGAAAATCTAAATAAATTCCAAGATACTTAAAGGATTAGTCAGGTGATAAACTAAAAAATCCCCAATGAGTCATAAGTGCATGAAATTCAGTTATGTGTAAAATAAAATTGATATAGGTTGCTTCAATGCAAGAAAAAAAATAGTGAACATTTAGCTATTCTATAAGATTCACTTCGCAAGCTCTGCTGCATTTTTCTTCTAAAGCGTAGTACTGCTGTATCGGTTCTGAGGTCGCTAACGCCTGCCTGATAGACAGAGCACTCATTGTGTAATACGAGTCCAGCCAGCGCTCCGCGAAACACTCGGCGACTGTGGACAGTACCGCTCAAAACAGATTGCAACTTTTCTTCACATCAAGTCACAAGAAAATTAATTGCCGGGCATATTGTAGAAGTACACGTTCGTACTAAAAAGCATGTTATCGGTAGAGAAACGATGCACATTAAACCTCTTGACCGATTTTTGATAAGTGCCCTATTTTAGCGGTGGTTTTACTATCTCGAGGCAAAGTTTTTTGTAAATGGGAATTACCATGAGAAAAGTTGCTCGGTGCTACTTGGTAGCAACAAGCCAAAAAATCGCGTTTTCTTAAATTTTTTAACCGTCTGCTTTTAAAGTATGGTATCTTTTAGTCATGTTTTCCATATTTGAGGGTGGACATATACAAATGATAGTTTTTAAATTTTTCATCTGACTAACCCTTTAAATTCAAAGACTCTAGAAATAATGTTACCATTACAAGTTAACACTTGAAAAAATCTACTCACAGTAATATCATTAGCCTTATGAAAAATTATAAAGTTTGTTTTACTATAGTTAATGTTGAGTTCCTGACTCAGAAACCAATGATCCATTCTTCTTAAAATTTCTTGAAGCCTCCTGACAATTTCTTCGGTATTTGTACCTTCTAAATAAAAAAACAAATCATCAGCATACAACAAATAAGATATGCCTGACATAATATCAGATATATCATCAATGTAAAGAATAAATTAAAGCAGTCCCAAAACTAAACCTTGGGGTACTCCACACAGAATATCTATAATCTGAGAGAATAGCTAATAAATGTTGACTAACATTATACCTAGCTTTCAACTTTTTTAAAAGAGGTAAAATGGGTACCAAATCAAAATCATCAAAATCATAACATTTTGTATTTCCTGTCCAAACCTAACTTACCATGCTCCTGAGGCAGGTCACTTTTTTGGTGATCGGGTCAGAAAACCGGGTTACTCTGACATAGTTGCCGAACGCACCAGAGTAACCTGCTACTGATCGGGTTTGGTTTGCGGACTGACAGATTGCTCTGGTGAGGTAAACGTAAGCGGCTTTTTATGGGACTCGTTCTGCTTTTTAAAATTTTTTTAAATGTCTGTCGTTAGCAGTCGAACGGAAAGTCTGATCAAGTTGAAATTTGGACCATCAACAAGCCTCGATGTGGACTGAAGGTGTATAGTTTTGTGGCAAAATTGTTTGAAAAGTTAAAAAGTTACACCTTATTGTTACTAGAAAATATATTTCCACAGCAAAATGGCAGCAAAATGTGAGATAGCCATATTTTTACAAAGATTTTTCCAGTCACGAATATGTTCATAGTATCGTGATCTGATAAGTATTGGGAAAGTTACACATTAGTTACTCGAAAATATTTTTCTGAAACACAGTAACGGCAAAATGTGGCTAATTTATAGTAAAATTTTTGTCGGAGACAAATATACTAATCTAATCACGATCTGATATGTATTAGAGGCAGAAATTACATTTCTATTGCTGTCAATAAGTGTTAGTAACGATGGCAGACCATGTGGAAAACACTGTATGAAATGACAACGAAAATTCTTATCAACACACATTGCACAGCATTCAACAATGTCAGGATGTATAATAACTATGGAAATTAGAAACATGCTTGCAATGCGCATTCTTGAATTGTTGCTACTAATTGTTGTTTTTATTAGCTTTGAGATCTTTTCGCCAGAAAGTTCGTAGATATGGACGCGCTTGCTTATCAACGCGTCACACAGAGCGTTATCGTAGTTATTCTAAAATTAAAACTTATACAGTTCTAACAAAATCAACATTAAGATCGAATGAAGTAGGGAATTTGTGATTTGTGTGTGTGAGGTGGTGACAATGGTAGTGAGACTGATATGATTATGAAGTCTAAGGTTGGAATTCATAGTCATAGCGCCCCTACACCTAGGGGCGCCCATTGTTACCAAGGTAACAATTGTTTGCATGTTATTTCCCATAAACAAAACAAATCCATAGCAACAATGGGTGCCCCTAGGTGTAGGGGCCGACTATGAATTCCAACCTAAGTTAGGCCTAACTTTGAACTGCTTGTGAGTTCAGACCAATATCGGTGGGTCCCTCCACGTGGTGACCGGTGCCACTCGTGCATATCTTTTGTCATCTCATTCTTTTCTTTTCCAATTTGACAATTTCACATTCTTCTACTTAGCCCTCCTTGCGATCCAAATGCCCACCAACCCCCACGCCCTCACCCCAACCCTCCAAGCGCCAAGCCCCTTACTACCCTCTCTTGCTGAATTCCCTTATGACGAACCCGGCGATGAATAATGAATCTGATTCGGAAATCCTTAAGGGCTAGAATTGCAAAACATCTTGGAGGCGCGAATAACCCTCGCCGTTCAAAGCGTCCTAAATCCATAAATAAAATAAATAAATGAGAAAAGATTTAGTAAAAATATATGTCTATCTTTATAATATATTGTTTATATTGTACAAGAACAATAAGATATAATAATATTTAATTTCTAACAGCTGAAAAGAACTTCTAGTACACAGAGCTGGGCAGTATCGAAAGTACATGTATTTGAAATACGCATTTGAAATACATTTGTATTTTGTATTTTGTATCGAAAATACCCGAGCTTAAAGTATCTTGTATCGAAAATACATTTTTCAAAGTATTTTGTATTTTACAAAATACTTCTCCCAACAAAATACATTGAATTCATCTTCTACTGATGATGATGACTTTTTCGCTTTTGAAAAAGACAATATGGTCGATACCCCTCTTCGTTTTAAAAATAGCACTAAAGGAGTGTTGGAAGTACTACAATACCTCAAAGATAAACGCAGAGACATTCAAATGCTAAGCTTGTATCCGCTTGTGTCCGGCCATAAAACAAATGTTTCTGCAGTACAATACAAGCTTGACGTCAAGTGCCCCAGTGGAGAGGATGTTTTCATTTGCCAGTATTGTAAACAATCTACGCAGAAATGCATTATCGGATGGATTGTTCCAAAAACTTGTAATTCTGAAAGCCAATGGCCAATGGGTAGCAATGAGAGTAATTTGAATCAAGCTAGTGCTACCATCATTGTTTGTATTGTACTGTCCGTTGCATGATAATGAATAAATTTATGTTCTAGACATACACTAAGCACTTGCTTTTGTCAAACCAACATCCAACATTTTAAAAGCAAAGAATGTTGGTTGTTCTTTATTTCCCGGTAGTTGTCTGTTGTAGCATAGGGAAATATATTTTATTTTAAGTATTTTTGAAAATACAAATGTATTTTGTATCCAAAATACATGTTTCTAAAAGTATTTTGTATCTAAAATACAAATATTTGAGTATTTTGCCCAGCTCTGCTAGTACAATATAAACCAGGGGATCGAACCGGTTCGAACCGAAAACCGGAAAAACCGTTATTTTTCCCGAACCGAAAACCGAACCGAAAACCGTTATGAAAAAGTGGTCAAACCGTAAACCGAAACGAAAACCGATATTTTGGGTTTCGGTTATCGGTTTTTTCGGTTCTTTTCGGTACAAGCCTCCGTATATCAAAATCTCAAAATTGCAATATAAATAAAAATATAAAACAAAAAATGCAAAGGGAAAAATTATTTTTGGAAGTTTTGCGATTTGTTCCACTGGGATTTTGGAGGTCTTCCTTTGAAAGGTTGGTGATGACAAAAATACTCGATGGATGGCTAAGTTTCTTTTATATTTGCAATAATAGGAACGGAAAGTATACACACTGATTAAACATGTGGTATACACAATGGTAACAACCTTCGGCACCACGATAGTTGGTTGACATATTGTTAACAATTGGAAGATATGTTCGGCGAAGTTCACAAAACGCACCGACAGAAGATTTTGGTTTCCACTTTCCTGGAAGTTATAAATCAAGAACCTTGGAGACGAATATGCCTACATAAATATTATGTTGAGTCTTGACCGTTGACACTAATCTGATAATTACAGGGTTAAGACCAGACTCCGCTGTCGGAACACGTGCAAACCCCACCCTCGAACATAAAACAAACTTTTGTGGCAAATAACCCTGCACTGTTACTTTAATGTCAGTTGCGTTTCAGCTTCCGTTTCGTAGATATGGGTAGGAAAAAAGAATATGTATTCCGTAACTTTTTAAATGTAACATGTAACGCAACCACAAAATGAGTCGTCGTGCCAGATACAAGACTGCAACGTGATCATGAAGGTAAGAGATTCGATAATACAGTATTACAAAAAAAAAGTGATTTTTTGTATGCTATTTCCTCACTTTTAAAATCTCGAATACGAACATTGCTGAACCGGTTCGAACCGGTTTAAACCGGTTCGAACCGAACCGTTATTTTTTATTTGCTCGAACCGAACCGAAAACCGAACCGAAATGATTCTCCCGAACAAAAACCGAACCGAAATTAAAATATTTCCGGTTCGATCCCCTGATATAAACAATACTATACTCCAGTGTTGGAAAGTAGCGCGCTACCAGTAGCATGCTACTTTTCTTCAGTAGCGGGATGGTAGCACGCTACTTTAAAAAATGTGGTAGCGTAGCGAGTAGCATGCTACATTTTTCAAGTAGTGTTAGCGGAAATTCCCGCTACTTTATTTTCCTTCCCTGGTTTAAGTTTTTTGAACACTTACTGACCGTCACTTAACATACTAAACTCATAAAACCTACCCCAACTTGACATGGTCGTAAATATCTTCGTGGGTCAATGGTTGATGAGTACCGGTATTGAGTATTTCGGGCGGCCGACTACGGTCGGGCGGATGGTCCCAAGTTTGAAAGTTTTCTATTTATTTTACAATGTCTGTTTACCTTCTAGATTAATTAGTTAATATTTACAGATATAACTATTATAACGCACTGCTTTTGTATACTAGGTTGATCTATCTACATTCTACACAGTCATCAATAATAAATTACCATAATATGAGCATAAACTTTGTTGCATACAATTATTTTTAGAATAGGATAATACTCCCAGAAACTTGAAACCACGGTGTTTATTTGGTTTGTAGCTTTGCGTGATTATGTTATACTTGTTGTTTTCGAAAAGTAGCGTGAACGGTAGCGCGCTACTTTTTAAGCGGAAATAGCGGTAGCGTTAGCATGCTACTTTAAAACAGTAGCGTTTACAACACTGCTATAATCAAAGATATACGTCTTACTCGGCTCGCTTGTTAAATGTAGTAATTGTAACACTTTGTATTTCCCGCTTTTATTTGAAAGTGGGCGGAGCCACTGAAGCAGAACTTTTTACTTTTAGCAGGCGGTGGTTTTAAGGAGGTCACAAGTCATATGATTGATTCAGGATGGCAGAACACCAAAAGCCACTTGTAGCTTATGTATTCGTTATTTTTACGTTATTTGTCCATATTTGTGCAAAAGACAATGTTCCTGTGTTATTGTGGGAGTCAAGTGACGTAAGTAAGAAAGAAACTGATTTCCCCGCACTCATAAAATGGAAAACCGATGAGTTCACAGACTTCATTGCCAAGAAGGTAAACTCCCATAACGAAAAACCTCTGATAGTTGTTTTCTCCGAAGATAATTTAAGCGTAGAGGATTTTAGCTGGCAGGATGAGCTTGAGCATGGTTCATTCCCGAATCTTCAAAGCTTAACGTCAAAGTCTTCCAACATCAACTTTCTGCCATCTGTCCACTCCCCCTTGAAGGCTTTTAAGGATTTTATAAATACACCAAGTGGCTATTCCTATAAAAGTGTGAACCTTGCAGTTGATTCTAGTGATTCTATGTCTACTAGTAATGGAATGGTACTAGTCATTAAACTAGATGGAGCCAAGCCAGAAGAAGATCGACCCACCTATCTTCGTCGGCACGATCGAGTCATTAGTGACATCTATAGTCGGCTTCTAAAAAAGCATGCTGATATAATCGCTGTCTACACTGGACATTATTCATCGTACTTTGATACCGATGCCGAACCGACACATCGTGTACGTAGACTCATGGCCACCACCACCGCAACTGAAACCGAGCCGAGTGGTATGTGGCGTGATTCCGATAACAAAATATTCTTGTATTGGGCAGGCTATGTTCCAGAACTCTCGGATACTTCCAAATCGAACGGAACTGTTGAATTAAAAGATCCGTTTGCACTCCAATTTGATGAAAGAGATTTAGGTCTATTCCAACGCCTTATTGCCAAATTCAAAACCAACAACGGCAATAGCATTACATTAAGATTCCGATTCCCTTCCACGGCTGATGGGTATTGGAGCTTTACAGAGATTGAATATGGGGATTCAAATTCAGACCAAGAACTTATCCTTAGAACCTCACATCTAATTCAGGCACCATACAATTTCTCTTATCATTGTGGAGAAAATATTACTTTTGTAAATGGCACCACCAAATTAGTATTATCAAAATTACAAGTTCAACCATTCCTGCAAGCTGCAGTTTTCTCAGATGCTTATGATTGTGTTTGGTTTTTCACCCCTGCAATCTGGTCTGGGATTTTTGTTACTGTTATTCTCGCATTCATACTGATATGGGGAATTTCTATGATAATGGACATTAAGACAATGGATCGTTTTGATGATCCCAAGGGCAAAACCATCACAATTGGTGCGCTTGATTAAATTGTTGGTCTATAAGCTCAATTATGCAAAATGTGAAGTGTGTAAGTAGGCTAACATCTGTCCTCTTTACCACACTGATAAATCCATGCATTCATCTGAATATTGCACACATTTTTTTGAATGTAAAAAATAGTTTTCTTTAGGCTTAACTGGTGAAAGGTCTGTTTGAGGGATAAGTGTAGTTAACTAATGGTATCTTTAAAGATGTGTGATTATGTAATCTTCCTCTTGTTAGGTTAGGGTTGCCAAGGTCTCAAAATGTTAAGTGTTTTGTACCATATCCTGAATAGAGCTATTTCAGAATTTTTACAATTTCTATGTTGTAGTTATATACGTAGCCCTAGCCTATGACTGTAATAAATCAGTAAGTTGTGTCTCCTACAAATGTAGGAGCAGTGACCACTGACTTGGCCAAATGTGCACAAGCAATAGGACCTAGGTACTCAACATAGGGCTGCATTCATGTGCACAATTAGTTTTATTCCATGTGTGTCTACTGATTATAAATATGTTGCTATTTCAGATCGTTTATTTATTAGTGGTTCACAAAAATATTTTTGTTTCATCTAGGCCTAGTGTTATGCTCTAACGCACACTTCTTCCGTTCTAACAAGTATTTTTATTATGTATAGACATCTTATCTTTAACTATGCATGTTTGATAATCTTGCAACAAGTGGGCCTACTCTAAACTGAAAGTTTTGCAAGTAGTACTTAAGCATTGAATGCATTCAAATCTGCTTAAGGCATTTATTTTTTGTGATCATTCTTTGGCCTAGATCTAAGTAAAACTTATTGTCTGGAATTAGCACAACTCTCATTAACCACTAGACTGTCACGCCTGGAATCGATAACTTTACCATATGAATATTACGTTTAGTGCATGTACAATAAAGCGACGAAAGCATGGTAACGAAATGTCGGACCTGGAATAATCCATTTCAGCGCCCGCTCTTGCTTCAAATCGTTTAGAACATTGCTGTTGGTAGTTCTTGTTTGAATCATGTGCTGCTAAATAGAAGGAAGTTTGCTAAACACATTGTTAAGTTATATTTTATTTGATACGTTACGATATTGCCGCTTCTAAATGCGAGCTGAAATAACTGGGCACGGGCTTAGAACTTGGTGCACGGCAACTTGCAACTTAAGCAGTGAAGCCCTAAAAAAATTAAAATAAATTTAACCACTTTAGGCATACTAGGCCTAAATGATTTAATGATGGTGCTAAGTGGTATTCTGTTTACTAGTCAGAGAACCAAGTTAAGGATAATTAATTTAATTTTTAATAGTAAAGGTACAAATATGTAGCCTGCAACCAGCATTGAAAATGGTAAAACGATGTGTCTACTTTGTTTATACTCATAATCATGTGCCCGTGTTAAATATCAATTTACCTAAATCAATGTTATGCTTTGGAGTTTTTATTTAATGAATGTGTGCAACATAGTAGGCCTACTAGTACTACATATGGAACCACCGGCAACTTGCTCCAATGAATAACAAAATCAATGGTACAATACCATCGCAGTGAAGTTTCTTAACTGTGGTCCCGTCATGCTAACAGTTATGTTTATTGATTTGTGTTTGATGACATCAGGTAGATAATTTGCTTGTGTTGGTGGTAAATGTAGTCTTTTCTAATTAACCTATATCCAGGCTGTTCTTTCGTTTGTTGTGCAACATTTTCTGGCAACTTCTCAAACCTGTCTGTCCCTTGAAGGTAGGAATATTGTTTTCTGACTTGGCAATCCTATTACCACAAATGCTTAGGCCTATAAGATTTCTGTGTTTATCTACATGTTGCCACTTATGTAATTTGTACCCAGTATTGATATTGTACTTATATAAATTATAAATGTAGATCTGTTATTAAATTCCAGTGTATCAATTGTAAATTTTGACATTCCAAACTAGGTAACTTAAAAGCATCAAGTGTTCGTCTGTTTGAAATTAGTAAGAACTACTTACTAATCAGATCTTATTTTTGAATCTCATAATGGTAGCCTATACAGCTTGAATCATACAAAGCACTGAAAGCAGTTTCCACTAGAGAGAGTGTAATCAATTTTCATTTCATTTCAAATGATAATTATTAATTAGGGCTGCTGTTTGGTGTGAGCCTCTTACTACACACACACTATACACTCTACACTCTTAGACTATACGCCTATAAAATTGTCAAGAGATAGCGTTACTGTCGCCGCGAGAAGTGAGTGATGGCAGCTACGATGAGGTCGGTGGAGGCAGCTTAACATAGCTACTATATGCGTAACAACAGTTTTTATTAATTATATTAAAATCTAAGCAGCCGGTACTGTCGATATATACGTATATGAAAGCCTGTACCAATGTAGAAGACCCGTGAGCCATTCATATACGGTAAACATCCATAAATAACGATTTGTTTTATAAATATAACATTGGATATGTAATCTCGGCGTGCGGTTCGGCCGTGAAAATTCGCACCTTGCATTTTAGTGCATGCTACGAATTTGCCTTCAGTGCACTTTCTATCTAGAAAGTTTATTTTGTTATTGTCTACAAAGGCTGCTACGCATGTTTTGAGAACTCTCGAACACATCCGATCATTAGTTTTTTGCCAATTGAGTCTGAGAAAACAAAACAATTTTCTAGAGCTGTCCATCTCCGATGCCTGAATTGTCTTAACAAGTTAACTATTACCTATATTATTTTGAAACCATCTTTACAACCATAATTGATATGCCAACTAACAATTGTCATATAAGTTAAACCATAAAAATCAATACAATAACGGCTAGAACGTGGTAAGTGAAGATGTGTAACATTCCTAGCGCGCCGCGAATCTTTACAACGACCTCACCTTAGCGCTTCTCGTTTTGTCCGCTTGGAGCGTGTTGTTTCTTTTTACAGGCGAATACTGGTATGGTATGATCTATTAAATGGTGGTATGCAGTTCATTTATTGTCATTAAGACACAAAGATATTATAATTATTATTATTAATTATTAATATGGAATAGGAGAGGCCAGATGGCTTGGTAATCGTTGCTTCTAGGAAGGACACAGAACCCCATAACTTACCGATTGGGATTGTTTGGAGCATGTAATGAATAACATACACCCATGTAAGCTGTTGCATTGTCTATCCTTTTCTGAACATTTACAAACATGTATAAGAATTATGTAGAATATAGGCCACCAAACCAATTCTAGAAGTCAATTATATATGTACACCACTCTCAGTTATTCATTGTCAAATGCCGCCCTCAGGCCTGTTGGGCCACGCGGCTTCTCAAACTTTTTTGCCTGCGACCCTAAATTTCTAAATAATAAAATCTCGTGACCCCGTCTTATATCGGACCTCATTTGTGTAGTTTACACTGAGATAGATGGTCCCTTGTTAGCCAATACTTGCAGTGATTCGCTTAGCTGTGTGTTGACATTTTTATAAGCGAATGCAAGAGTAAGAAAGTTTCCTGCTGAGCCTCTCTTTTCAACTTTTCTACATAGCACATCTTTTTATATACCTTTTTTAAGTTCGTACATATCCTATATGTACATCTTAATTTCCATTTTCATAAGCTCGCGACCCCGGTGGGATTGAGAAGCCTTGTGTTAGGCCTACATCTCTGCACCAAATATTGTCACGTATGGTGTGACGTTGACTTATTACATTGTACAGTACCGGTAGTAGTGTTGCAGGGGGTCGGAGGGGGGAGGATATAATTTCATGCGGTCAGCAAAATTTTTGCACCTTCTGGTGTTTGCTGTGGTTCATTAAGTAAATATTATGTACAGTGTTTTTAAACTAGGAAACAAATTATGTAAACATACACACACTACCTAGATGGAATAATAAATTAATAACCAATTTACATTATGTTATTAAATCATTAACTTGATGATTACAGACATACCTAGTTTGACTCATATCAACGGCAACTCTAATTAGATAATAACCCGAGTATCGGACACCCAGGAAATATATTTTAAATACATGTTTTGAAATATATATTTTGTTTGATTGCCACTACTTCTGAATCTACAATGCAAAAGTACAATGTTGGGTCTACCATCAGTTTTATCCAGCCGTCAGTGACTGATTGTGCTAATCAGCAAATATGGTTGTGGCAAGAGGAAGAACAAACTTCAATTTCTGATATGGTATTGAATATTGATCCTGCCTGGATTTAACACAGTGGAGTTAAAATAGTGTTGGCTAGGTAGTGTCATTTAACATTTCTGTGTAAGTAAAGAAGTTTTGCAATGGCAACACATTAATTTGATGTTTAGGGCCGGTATTATGAGCAGCTAATAAAAAAGTAGCTAAGAACTTGTTTTCACCATGGCAACCACTAATCAGAAGCCTTAAAATCTACCTAATAGCTTGTTATCTGTTTATAATACTGGGCCTTAGTCTGAAAGTTTGAAACAATTTTTCTCATTGAGATCTTACTTACGGAACAAAATATTTGTGTTTTGAAACATTTTCAGTATGCCGGCATTTTTAAAAGTCCTTGACTCCTTGTTAATCTGTATGTATTGTACTGTATGTTGATAATCTACATTTTCAAAACATGTTTTAAAAAATAAAAACTAACATTTCCTATGAGTCCACTGATTTGCAATATAATATGTATATGACTCCTAGAGTGTAGTGTTGTGGAAAGTTGTAAATTTTGTTAAAAATGCTAGTATGTAACTTTGTATATACGTATATATATATATTTTATTTATGTGTGAATGTAATATTTTAGTATTTTAAAATATAGCCTTCATCAGTAACTTTTACATATCACTTTTGTAAATCTTTTCCTTAAAATGTAAACTTGTGTAATGTGATTGAACTGTATAAAGGCTTATTTTGTAAAGCTGTACAAACAAAATGTCCCCAACAATAATGGGTTTGACTATTGAACATGTATCTTAGAAAAATGTCTTCAGTAGTGCAATTAAAACTTCTTAAACAATTTGTCTTATTATTTCATAGTGTAGGTCTATATTGTATTTTGATTTATTCAAACATTTACTTAAATTTAAAATATGTATGTTTGAACAGTTAAAAATCTAGGTAAACATAACTGTAGAGAGTAGAGACTGAGAAACACCACTACAGTTTTGAATTTTCACTTCTCAATGATCAGCCTACTAAAATAACAATAATTTAGACATTATAGTAAAGATCAACGTATGATCGTAAGTTACTATTATTTTTACGTGAGCATAGGATAGGCACATAGTGGTGATGCATATCATGAGAGGTAACAAGAGCCATTTTAAAATTTATTAACAGTATTATCACAGAAAAGGTAACCACGTAGTAATATACCTAGTTCAGGGCCATATGCACAGTCAAACTAAGTATAGAATTTGGTATATAATGCGAGGAAAGGATCCAACAGCTTACCTTCGTGTAATATGACGGATTTGTGAGTTGGAAGTACACATAAAACATAATACAACTATAACGAGACGTTTCGACCGAGGTCTTGAGAGAAGAATGGCTACTGCTAATACTCTAGTCAACTAAAATAAACTAGACTAAAATATATATATAGATATACACACACAATATTTACAAGGCGCTGTTGGGGGATGTGGTGGCAGGGAGGGGAGAGGGCTGTCACTAACGAATGTTTAGGTTGGGAGCCAGCCTAGATTTGGTGATCCACTGGTGGGCCAATTCCCACCGTCTTAGTTTGCCTGGGTTACAGCTGGCTGGGAGTGATTTTATTACTCTGGTGTTGTAACATCCATTGTATGCCAGGTTATGGGGTGCAGAAACTAAAAACCTGACCATGGACAAACCGGTGGCTCAACATGCAGCACCCCATAACCTGCCTACCCGAGCCTACCCTTCCACAACACGTGACTCGGCGGGGAACAGAACAGACGCGGACCGACTTGCATTTGTTACTGTTTGTTCTTTGTTTAACATTCTGGTGAACATTCTGGCAAACATTTGTTCTATTACTATTTATTTTAGTTGAAATATCATGTTTTATGTACGTGCTTCAGTTGTGTATTGTGAAATGTTTTTTTTTACTCGACGTGATTACTGCAGACGTATTCAAGGGGTTATTCAAGCAGGCGGCATGCATGCCATTCGTCCCTCGTCTTCGCGCGCCCCACGCACTTCACAAGGCCTAGCGACGACCTTCAAATCAAGCCTACACATCGAAAAATACGTTTTCAGGATCCGGGGACCCGGGTAATTTGAGAGCTGGAACCGGTTCCTGATTTTATTACCCGATGTCATCCCTAATATATATATATATATTAAAAAACCAACCCCGACTGGGAATCGAACCCAGGTCTCCCACTTGCTGGGTGGGCGCCATAACCCCTAGACTACCGGGACCGGCAATTCAATGACTGGATGTAGTGCATTAAGATAGTATGCGGCGGTGGTGGTCTAGGGGTTATGGCGCCCACCCGGCAAGTGGGAGACCTGGGTTCGATTCCCAGTCGGGGTTGGTTTTTTAATTTCTGGATTTCACATGACAACCACGTCAAGAGTGTTCTTGAAAAATATCCATATATATATAATAATACTAATATATATATTTGAGTCTAGTTTATTTTAGTTGACTAGAGTAGTTGCAGTAGCCATTCTTCTCTGGAGTGAACAAGACTTCAGTCGAAACGTCTCGTTATATTTGTATTATGTTTTATGTGTACTTCAAACTAGCAAATCCGTCATCTTACACGAAGGTAAGCTGTTGGATCCTTTTCTCACATTATTATATAGTACCATTCCAGCCAATTGGCACCTACTTTCATAACCTAAGTGTAGAATTTGTTTATGGTTGCTATGGAATGTTTTATTACATGCTATTATGTATCCATAAGAAAAACAAACTCCATAGCAAACAAACAAATTCTTCACTTGGGTATGCATGATGATAGTAGATGCCAATAGGCTGGAATAATATAACTTTGACGGGGAACTGGCAGCCATCCACCTTGCACTAACAGAAGTAGGCAAAATTAAGCCATCACAGCCAGTGGTGATCTTGGTAGATTCAAGGGCAGCACTACAAGCCTTGATATCTCAAAGAGATACAGATTGTGAGATAACAGTAGCATGTAGGGAAGAGTACTACAAGCTCTATGACAAACGCTGGCAAGTATGTCTTCAATGGATCCCTATTCATTGCTCAATAGTGGGAAATGTAAAAGCTGACTATTTTTTAGTCTAGTTTAGTTATTTTAGCTAGCCATGTGACTAGAGTAGTTGTAGTAGCAGTCTTCTTCTCTCAGTCTTCAAGACCTCGTGTCGAAATGTCTCGTTATTTCTTATTTTTGTATTATGTATATTCTATGTTCACTTTCAACTCTCGAATTCGTCATCTTACATGAAGGTAAGCTGTTGGCTCCTATCCTCACATTCTATACTGTTAAATCCTTCACTTAACTTGACTGTGCACCTGGCCCGAGCCTTCGGAAGTAAGAGTTCAAAAAGTGACAATTTAAGGTTTTCTGTTCGTATTTTTAAAATAACTTTAAGAATCGAAATTGTGAGTAGATAGAGATACTCCAGACAGACATCAGGGTCTACAGAAAACAAAACAATATAATATCTCATTTATCAGATTGAATCCAAACGAAGAATATTCTATACTATATTTTGTTTCTGTATCTGCAGACACTGATAATATCTAGATAGCTGTGGTATCTACCAACAATATCAACTTTAAAAGTTGTTTTCAAGATACAAACGGAAAACCTTAAATTGTCATGATATTTTAGCTCTGACTGCTGCAAACTAAGCGTCTTAAAATTAGTCTGCACAAGAATTTTGTCTCATTTCATCATATCACATTCATACCAGTATGAGACTTCTATTGTTTAAAGAGCACTTTTCCACTTAAGCCTGGTAATAATTTGTTTGGTTATTCCTATACACATCCAGTCTGCTGCTAGCACAGTTCGGAATCACCAAAGAAAAACAACTGCGTGCATTAACTCGTCGCTTTCAAGCAAATGCATGCCGCTTAAAGAATTCACTCGCAAGCTGGCACAGAGATGCCGTGCAACACGAAGAATCCAATCGAGAATGGTGGCATTTGGATCACTTTGTCGTGGTCAAGTTGGTGCGGTACAAACGGAGGTAAGCTTCCGTCGCTCTGTAATTTTAAGCCTTCTCCGTTGAGCCGCACGTTCTTTGACAATCGACCACTTCGTCCGCCCGTCAAAATGTAGACAAATAATTTCGACGGTCGAGCGGGAGCGGGTAAACCCTTTGTGGTTATTTTAACCGGTTGTGGTAGCATGTTCATTCCGAAGAGTGTCACAGTTCCGTTCGAGGACTGAGATGCATTCAACGGTGTGCAGTGGCAGTACAGTCGAACTGGGCCTGTGAACGACGAAGTTTGCAGGACTTTGTGACCAACAAAAGTCTTGTACAGTACTGAAATCCACCAGTCCTAAAAGGAAGAAAGTTCAAAAATCAAAATTAATTATCTAAGCAGGAGAAAATTAAATTTGCACTTACGAGGCAAGTAAATTACAATTGGTGGCAAAGCTAGGTAGCTTAGCATTTATGACAGCTCTGTGATGTGAATGGAAATGTGAAATGTGAATGCTAAAGATTGCCAAGTCCTGACTCACCTTGTAGTGCTTTCATCTTGCATATGAGCAAGGGAAAGTTTGTTTATGACAATGCAATAGATATAAACAACTTCGTAAAGATGTGACCAATGGGAGGGTTCGACAGATACCATGCCCGGGGTATGTTGCATTGCAACATATTGCAACATAATAATGTTCTGACAAATCAATGGGGAATATGCATAATTTTTTTTTAGCATTTTACTAGATTAGGATTGACTTCCTGAATACAAAAATATTTTATTTCGATGACATAGAATAAAGTTTCATTTATAAAAACGAGCTGAAAGTTTCACACATGTTTATGGCGGGAAAAACGGGGCATACGTCACCTGCCATGTATCAGCAATCAACCAATCATAAAATGATAAATAAAATAACGCTTATTTGGAAATTATCATATCCATAATCATATAAAATCGAATTAATGTCTAGTACGCCTAGTAATAAATTTTGAAGCCCAATTACTATAAAAACAATAATACCAAACCTATTTTCATAGTCATAGAATATCAGTAAATATTGGGTGTTGTTATTCATATGAAGCAGACTTGAGAACGGCTTGAGTAAAAATTTTGACAAGGTTAGCTTGATAACCTTGAAAATTTGATTGTTTCGTCTAGGAGGCGGTGGCAAATTCCAAAGAGGTTATATGCAAAGTCATTCATATAAGCAGTGATTTTCATGGATCGTGACGTCACATACCGTTTAAAAATAAAAGTGCGGGAAACAGATAATCAAAATCTTTGAACATGTATAGAAGTAGGATAATGAATTAATTTTAAAACTTTTAAATTAGGTTTGTGATGTCTTTAGATGAATAACAATATATTCCACGTACCTTCAGAGCTGTAGAAAATTCATGCACATTCCCTATTTATGTGCCATTGCAGTTTACAAATATTCAACAATTGACACAAAGTATAAATGGAGCTAAATTGTTCTACTTCATTTTTGACACTAAAATAAATACATTAGGGCTACCCAACGATAAAAAAATCATATCGATATCAAGGAAAGAAATCGCGATATCAAAGTTTAGTAACGTATCGATATCGGCAATATCAGAAAATGGTCGTCAGTCCAGGTTACCGCAGTCCTTCCAACAATGTTAAAAATCACATGTTATTCAAATGGGAGAAACGTAAGATAACATTTATTGTTTAGATGATCTGTTAAATTAACTTTGCCTAAAATAACATAATATCATCATTAGGGATGACATCGGGTAATAAAATTCGGAACCGGTTCCATCTCTCACATTACCCGAGTACCCGGATTCTGCAAACGTATTTTTCTATGTGTAGGCTTGACTTGAAGGTCGTCGCTAGGCCTTATGAAGTGCGCGGGTACGAAGACGAGGGACGAACGATATGCATGCTGCCCGCTCGGTTTCCCTCTCGGAATACGCCTGCAGTAATCACGTCAAGTAAAAAAATATTTCTCAACATACGACCGAAGCACTTACATAAAACAGGATATTTTAAGGAAAATAAATAGTAATAGAACAAGTATTAGCCAGAATCTTCATCAGAATGTTAAATAAAGAACAAATAGTAACGAATGCAAGTCGGTTTGCATCTGTTCTGTTCCTCGCCAAGTCACGTGTTGTGAAAGGGTAGATGCAGCACTGGAATTATCGATATCGTTGGGTAGCCTTACATTCTGTATTTTTCTTCTTTATTTGCATTCAGTATTTTACACAACATTCTGGAAACTTACTGGATATGGTTTGAAAGTCTTATCTTCAAGCAGTGCGTAATATCCGTGGAACAGCGACTGACGTATGACCACGTCTATCCCCATTTGAGCGGCGATTCCCAACTTGTCCAGCCACATGAATCCGGCTACAAATCGGTTCGATAAACCGGGGGCACCTCCGCCGTACGCTGACCCAGTCTCGCCTGTAATACCGTCAACACTATGGATAACGAACAACAACTGTCGCTTCATTTTCAATATTGGTTTGGTTTTAAAATTTAAAATTTAGATAGATATTCATCTTCAAATACCAGGAACATAATTACATAAATATTTTCTAAAGTGAATTGTTATGTTTCTATTTCGTTACAAAATTCCGCATATCCATAATTTCCTTCCCACTGAAATGAAATGGTAAGTGACATTTTCGTGAGGTAAACAACACTGATTATGATTGAATTTAGTACACATATGCTTGAAAAACAACGAATTCATTGAACTGCAAATCTCAAGTGAAAGAATTGAACACTTGTAACTGGCAGGTGAACGTGTGCAATGCCGAGCGGCATGAAGAGGGAGGGAAAAGAGCGTGTCTCAACTGGTTGATCAGATCCAACATGATAGCCAAATGTGTGTATTTAAGAAGAAGTAAAAAGCTTGAAAATTGGTGCATTTGAATGTGATTCAGTCAACTCGCTATTATGTCATGCCCTGTGTTTACAGCCAAAACGATGAGTGGAATTTTCAGCAAAATTTTATGAAAATCATCTCTTAAAATTTGATATTGGAATAATTTATTCTTGAATTTATTTACTAGGCATTTTAAAATACACTCATGCATATTACAAAATAATATATGCGAATTCCGAAGTAGAATAGAAATCTAAAATGAGGCATGTTCCCTACAGTGGTTGCTGTCAAGTCGATACAGATTAATTACTACTTACTTAGCCATATTGGCATCCTTTCTGTCTCGTTGAACACATCGCTCACGGCTAACTTGACGGCCAGAATTTGTTTGTATAGCAAATTGAATGTATGTGGGTTGATGAAATCTGCCAAGTATGTGTCCCTTCCATTAAGGTAATACCTGGGAGACATTTTCAAGGATGTATATTAATATTATTATTTATTTTTTATTAAATTGGATTATGTTTTAACAATAGTGTTCAAATCATGGCCAAATTATTCATACTGTATATAGTTGGGCTGCACTTTTAAAGAATCTCTTTTAACAAAATTCTGGATTTAACAAAGTAGCTTTGATTTATCTTAAACAAAAATACATGCAAATTGGTTCGGTTTTAACAAAGTTCTTTTTTAACAAAGTAAACATCAGCTCCCTTCAAGTTTGTTATAAGTGGGCTTGACTGTAATATGATAACATACAACGAATTTGCAACACAATTGTTTCATTTGTATGTTCTTAAATAAAGTTTATTAGGTTATCCTTGTTAAATCTGTTTTAAGCGGTTCAATCATCTGTTCAAGTTTCATTGAATTGAGGGACAAAAACGAATCAAAGAAAATGGTGCACTGTTGTATTTTATTACCTAGGCCTACATAATATGTTTTTATACTTTAATCCTAGAATTCAAGGAAACTTGAACGGAACATTAAACCGTCTTAGGGCCGGTTTCACCAAGATGAACTTTGGCCAAGTTCAGTTGAACAACACTAGCACCAACTTTTAACTGCAAAATCCACTGCATGAAGAGTGAAATGTTTTATTGATATTGTGTTGCTTTATACGTCGATTTACAGATAGTTTCAGTAATGATGTGAAACAAGATACACATTTAAATCCTATTTGCATGCAAGTGTATCCTGTTAATGGCAAATATGATGGATATTGAAGGAAGATTTTCTCAGATTGGTAATAAATGTCGAAGATATTTACAGTCAATTGTTTAGCCATAGCCTACTGGATAACTTGTACTTGCTTGTGCATAATACGTACAGAAGGCAGTGACAGAACTGCTTTGGAGATTATCATCACAAATTTGAACGGTGGGCATCGAAGGTTCTATCCAACAATGCATTTGCAGTTTTTGTTTAATCATTTTGACATAAGAATACATCTGTACTATGAGTAAACAAACATGTATACCAATCTTTACATGGATTATTTTAAACTTCATGGTATTACAAAAGGCAATAAGTGGCGTTGTGAGAAATTATTTCCATCTCTCTGTAAACAATAAACATGCAGTAACAATACTTAAGTATCCAAAACAACAAAAATGCGAGATATGTGAGAAATTAAATAGGTAGAAGTTATTATTTTTGTCAAATTGGTAACATTCAGGTTCAAGCTGAACTCGACAAAAGTCCATGCTGGTGAAACCGGCCCTAAAAGCAGCTCAAGTGCTGTGGTCCTGTGGAGATTGCTATATATGCCTAAGTAGAGACCTACGCGGGTCGAAAATATGTTATCCGCAACCGGCTCGCAACTGCCACGTTAAAACTCAACCCGTACTTATATTTCATGATCATACTTTTATTTTCAGAAAACCAGTAAAAATAAATATTGACATTTTTTTAAATTGTGACAAATTCCGATTTTCATCAGCATCTGAAAGTGAGCAACCCGCACCCGACCTGCAACCGCATTTAAAACTTGCATTTTACCCGCAGATAACCCGTGGATAGACGCAGATATGCAAGTCTCTATAAGATAGGATATTATAAGCCTATGTTGTCAATTATAGGTAGACCAATGTTATTTGTGTTGTAAATATTTACTATATGGCAGGAGTGAAATGGAGACAGATTTGAAATGGATCTTACCTTCCCAACTTGCATTTAAATCGCATACAATAAATCATTGTTCACTCCCAAATTAAAGCCCTCACTTTGATTTTGGCAAATCTTACTACAAACAGGACCAGTGATTTGGCATCCCAATCCTGGCCATATTTGATTCATCTGGGATTGAATCCTACTTTCAACTCGCTCCCGGATTTTGTGGGAGTGGGTTGAACGATCTGATCCTTGTCAGGAAGTGATTATATGAATTGTGAACTGGGATTGGAGCCTCCATGTAAATGGGGCTAGTGACTTCTTTGCATAGTGATGCAAAAATCACAGGTCCATGTTCACGGCTTCTTTGAGGTTTGGAAATTCTCTTGGCCAACAAGTACAGTATGTTACAATGTCAATCAATAGTAGGGATGTGGGTTTTCCGTAAAAATTCAATTTCGAAAATTTCCATGGAATGCCGCAATGGAAAAAACATTTTTTTTGATGTGCTACACAGCACAGCCTATATCATGCATAAATATAATTCTTTTTTTTTCTTCTTATGCGATGATGACTTTTCAGCCATTCATTTTTCTTGCTATCCAATACAGATTAGCTTCTTGATCTGGCCTGCTCTGGTTGTCAGGCAGGGAGTTGAATAATAATAATTCTAAAACAGTATTAGTACCTCAATAAATAAAAAAAGACATTTAACAAACTGAAATCAACTAATTACATTTTCCAAGCAAATCAAGTCAACCAGCACAATGCCAATAGGGAATATTCCACATTTCCCGATGTTGGTCTGATCGTGTGAAATAGATAGGCCCTTATCTACAAATACCGGCAACATACTTTTCCCATTTAAAAATGTCACAGTTCGATTTTTATAACGTTATAAAGTTTGACATGTTGCCTTTCCTAGACTTTTATCGTGAAACGGATGGTTACGTCATTCATAACTGACTAAACATCACTGTTTATTAATGAATTTGTCAATCAACCTCTTGCAACACTACACAATTATCGAAAAAACAAGGTATCTCTGCACAAAATTACTATCAAACACTGAAATAATGTTACATTATTACAAATAATCATACCAGGGGTGTAAATTAATTACTGGACACAATTATTATTCATTTTGGAACCAAATAACAATATAAATACACTCAGTGAGATATGCAGCTTAAATACGATCTTTGATTATCTTTGCCTGATAGGCTGATTGATATTAGTCACTTCTGACGTCATGACCTGTTTTTCCAGCCATAATTATCTGTGAAATTTTCAGCTTACGTTATTGACTGAAAATATTTACGAAAATGGGAAAATGAAATATTTTTGACTTCATAATAGAGATGTCAATACCCAGAAATAGTTGTACTTGGGTACCCTCTCGCGGTACCCGGACTACCCGGGTAGTAAATAATACTAAATACGCGTTTTATCGTCAGGGGTGTCAAATGATTCACTCGCAACCGTTCTGCAGCATTCTTCCATAGGCCTACAGAAGATGATACGAAATGGGCTTTACGTCTCATTTTTTTGCAATGATGGCCAATCATGACGAGGGAGGGGGGGGTGTCAAGTAAGTTAAATGCCGGCAAATTGAAAAGAGCGGCTCATACACTTGCACAAAGACGCCAGTAGGGAAATATCGCAATGTTGAATTGATTTCGTTTTGAACAGAAGAAGGGAACGGGTAGTACCGGGTAACGGGTATTGAAAAGTTGGAACCGTACCCGTGTGTACCGGGCGGGTAAGGGGTACCCGTTGACATCCCTACTTCATAACATCGTCATTAATTTGGTAACAACGAAACACATTAACAGGCTCAAACATTTTAGTTTTTATTGACCAACAATAATTTAAAAAAAAAAATGGATTGTGTTAATATTTAAGAAGTTGGAAATTTTACGGAAAAATTGGTCGGAAATTTTCCAAATTGGAAAATTTTCTATCGGAAATTTTCCGACCCACATCCCTAGTCGATAGCAACTTGTGTGTAATGGTATACTACAGTTCTATCAGCCTTGGAAACCACAGTAGATGAATGAAGTTGGACCACATTGTAAACGCTACAAGCGGCCATAAAAATAAGGTTTACAGAAATCTCGAAAACATTTGCCTACGGAAGTCGAATTGTGAACTGCTACGATGGTGAGGGTTAATGTTTTCTAGATGCCGTTTGAGAGGAGTGGAAAGAGCATGGGCCGAGAGGGAACAACATATTGAGGCTCCATTCATCTACTATGTTTTCCAAGGCTGATTCCACTGTAGATAGACTGTCGAGACACTACATCAGCAAAATGACAATAGTAGAAGGTATTATATTTTTGCCATCTTTGAACTTTCGGCCACCATTGCAACCATTCTTGAATACACAGCCTTCTCGAATATAATTCGTAATCATTTAGCTGTGTTACACTGAGGCACAACTTTCTTGAACGTCGGCTCAATCCAAGGTTCTATTGCGGATTGACCCGTTGAGAAGGCTGTTCATTGAGGTAGTAGAATGGTCGTAATGGAGGACACCCAAGATATCAGCGCCTACTAAACTGCGCGTAAAATTGCCTATACATTTAAAAAAATTGTTGAACATCGTTCATTTTAGCAAAATATAGAAATAAGAATATATTTTTGGAAAATATAGCCTATGCGTTACAATATAGGGAATACATAATGGTCATACTATAGCTTTATAAATTATATGTAATAAATACTTACTGGTGCCATGTAACAGCATCTATTGCTTTTCCACCACTTTTAAGGAATTCCGTCAAATATTTGACGGCAGGATCTGCGATAAATTTCGGTCTAGTGATGTCCGGCCCAACTAGTGTAGCATTGGCATAGTGTGAAAAAGACTCGAGTAATTTCCTCAGTGACGAGAAGTCTTCGCCGAGTTGCTTTCCAGAAATATTTGTGTGAAACACGTGAGGAAATGAGTTTGGCTCTACAGTAAACAAAAAGAACGTTTTCATCACAAAATAATTTTCACCTTCACCAATTTTTCTAATTTTTCAATTGCTATCATGCACTTTTCTTTTATACAAATTACAAATTAGGTTAGTTGAAACTTCTTTTTCCAAGTCGTCATGTATTGCATGTATTCGTTTATTCACGTGAATAAGCCTTAAGCATAGGCTACTACTATTTTTCATTTGAATAAAATTAATAGGGCTGCCCAACGATAAAAAAAATCATATCGATATCGCGGGAAGAAATAAATAAATAAATAAATAAATTCACATTTAGAGTCTACCCACTCAGTAACTAAACTGATTTGCAACAAACAAACACGTGAGGAAATGAGTTCGATATTTAAGGAGAATTCAACAGAGAAAACTAAACGCTTTGAGCGCAGGTTCGGGATTATGGATGGAGATCAGTGGGCATTTGAAGGATATCGAAGTTTTCAAGTGACGTATCGATATCGGCGATATCGTCACATCGAAACTTTTCTCGTCTGTTTTTAGGATTTACAGGCCAGCTAGAGGTCATTCTTTAAACAATATTACGTAAAGAAATATTTTAGCTTTGAAATGCCTTACTATGTGTGTCAATTTGTTTGTTGAACTTTTCAAATTGTAAAATATCCACACAAAACAGCGATGGTTTGGTTGGCGTGACGTGATACGTAATCGGTTTTTTGTATCAATTAGCTTATTAGGCACAAGTTCGATATCGCGATATGTACGATATATTAATTCTATATCGATATCGAATTATTTATCTATTATCGATATTGTATCGAATTATCGATATCGTTGGGCAGCCCTAAAAATTAATACTACTACATACACAGAATAAATGTTGAAGCTTTTATATTAGAAATTACCATTGCCAAGTTGCCACGCAACATCGAAACCATGATCACTGGAGAACTGAATCAATTCCTTAGCGTTTGAGCTATTCCATTTCTCCCCATTTCGCAGCAGCACATTTAGGTCAAACAGGAGTTTCAGTCCGGCACCCTTTGCAAACTTGTTTATCCTCACCCAATCGTCTCCTGGCAATTTAAAACACATACATTAACATGTATATATATAGACCACTCTGTAGTTCCAGTCATTTTTACTTTGTCTTTATATATATGCAATGCATAACACAGGCCAATGTGGGGCCACAGCCAGTGTCTTGAAACTAGTTCTGGGTGTATCCCCACAGCCAAGACATGATAATATTAATAATAGTCTGTATGAAGTAGGATATCTCACCTGTCATTGTAAAGTTATCAATCGGTTTTTTGATCGATAATCCTTCAAATGCCCACTGATCTCCATCCATAATCCCGAACCTGCGCTCAAAGCGTTTAGTTTTCTCTGTTGAATTCTCCTTAAATATTAGTTTATCAGCTGTAGTGCCGCCTACTCGTAAGAAGCCAGGCGAAAATACCTTGGTCCGTTGTAGAAAAATCGGACTGGAGAGATTTAAATGGATCCACCTTTCCTGTATGATTGACGTGTCCAAAGCAACACTTAAGAATTGCTGACTTGTGTTGTGGATAATTCCATCCCCTTTGATAGTGACTACTTCTTCAATAAGTGTGGGACACAAACCCATTGAATGGCCAAGGGCAACAACGACCCCAATGAACCCAAGGAATATTAGCACTATTTTCGCATGGGAAATGTTTAGTCTTTCTAGTAAACCTAGCAGGGGAAAACAAAAATGTGTCAGTATTGATCCATAAGGCATATTCTACTGAGTCTGCTGCGTAAGCGAAATCATTGGAACTAAATGCCATCGACATTAATTGTTATGCCTACCTTGAAAACATGGCAAATACAATACATAAAATTATTATATTTTTTGGTTTTCTTATCTCTTTCTATTAATTTACTCTTACACTTAAAAGAATAAGGCCTTTGTAGGCCTAGGTCAAACAGGATAGCCTACTAATAAACAACAACAACAACAACCTACATAATACCAATCAGCTTGTACATGGTATGCTTACATGAGTTTGGCAACATAATTTAACAATTTAACTAGGCCTATTATTTCTATTATTTGCGTTAACATTTGCCAGTAATAGGCCGACTTAACTGTAACTGATCTGATTCTTGTTTTTACTTCCTTCTTCAAGAATACTTCCACGAACATTTAACAGTCTTTACAATGAACACTATTGAAACATTATTAAAATGATTGAGAAATGAATATTTTACATTAAAACTTTGACTAATGACGTATATTTGGTCATGAAGAAGGAAGTATCAGTTACAGTCAAGTATGACGTATGACCTAAATTTAGGGGAGAGCGGGGTAATAAGAGACTGGGGTAATAAGAGACTAAATTCATATCATGAAAACTGTAAGGGTTAAAACAAAATTTAATCTCATTATATAATCTTTGTGGTTTTGGCTTTAAATAAAAAAATAACAGGTTATTACTTTAATTATTTTAATTGGGTGTATTGGGGTTCTTTTAAAGTTCTAATGTTGAGATTATGTTTTAAGTTCGGTACTTGTATTGCCGTATCTACTCCCACGATAACTGTCTGCTTTTGTTGAATTGTTTTAACATGTCTTTTAATAGATAAAAGTGTGATCTTTCTGATGGTATAAAAAAAAGGGGGGAGGGTTGCTTATTTGCAATGTTACAGAGCCGTCTCTTAAAACCCCCACTTTTGTAGGCACTGGGGTAATAAGAGATTCCACAGTTCATGTTTTTAGTAATGTAGAAGGCAGTGTCTTGTGAAGTTATTTGGTGCTTTTCAGATTCAAATGTTAGGGGTTGGCACCAATAGTTGGCACTAGGCTAGTGCATGTAGGCCTATAATAGGTGGCCTATAATAGGCAAACCATTTCACCGTTCGAAAGATTTATGCGGTACATTGGCCGCTTAATTGACTTCCATGACATTGGGTACAGTAAAGTGAATTTTTTAAAAGAAGAGCTGGGGGTCTTCCAGTGGCCCAAGCATGATGATATACAAGTTGTGGAGGACAAATATATCTTTTATGGCCCAATCAAGATAAATGGTTTTGGACCGTTTACTGTCAAAAGAAACGATCTCGTCAAAATCAGAGAGCTTCATAAGCAAATGAAAAAGAAATAGGCATTGGCCTACTAAGCACCAATTGTCTTTTTTTTCACTAATAGTAGGCCCTACTTTCATTCTTAAATACCTACCAACAAAATAAATGTTAAATTTAAAAAACTGGTAGGCCTACATCTTTAATATGTTTACATTATGATTGGCAATTGTAAGGCACAACTTTCTAGTATTCAATGTCCATGTTGTGTATCTTTAAAACTAATACAGATAATGTGCTGAAATTTTCAGCACAATAAGAGAACATTGGTATGTGTCTCTTATTACCCCATCAACTTTGTATTTCTAAGCCTATGCTAAATGTAGGGCCCGTCTCTTATAACCCCGTCGGGGTAATAAGAGACGGAAAATTTTAATTTTTTTTTTTTTTTTTCTCCGATTGATATCAATAGGAGAACTTTGAAACTCAACACAAACAGAGGGATTAGGGGGGTCAATTTTAGGTCAAATTATGAGACTTCTTACTTGAAGGTATTTTGCTAGATAAATTAAGCATATCTCTTATTACCCCAACAATCTCTTATTACCCCGCTCTCCCCTACCATATTCATATTAGGCATATTTCCTGATTTTAGTGTTTACAGAAAGATAGGCGAATTGAATTCAAAGACAACAACGATGTGCTGAACCATTAGGTCATCCTACCACTTCTACATTCACTACAGTCATGTCAATGATGTCCCAGTAATCTTAATTTCCCTAGTCACTGTAGGCCTACCGGGAACTTTCCACACCAAGATCTAATGTGCTGTTGCCAGAGATTACCGGAACAAACTAGAAGTACGATTGGGGATGCATATGGTAAATCGATCGGTTTGCACAGCTCGGCCCAAGACTTTGGGCCTGGCAGTCAAGACCACTCGCTGCCCGACTGATTTACGAGACGCACCCAGGGCTGTCTGCTGTACTCTATGTTAAAAGTTTATCAATTTGTTATCGTGCACTGCAGCAGTTCACATTAGGCCTACCGGTAATGTTAATGGTTTCCGTTAGTCACCCTTGATTTAACCTTGTTTAGTAGCCTGGTGTTCCTGTAGGGCCTTGGGCCCTAGGCCTAGGCTACACTAGATCCAGGCCTAGGGCTACGCCTTTGTAGGGCTGGATAGGCTAGGCCTAGGCCTAGGCCTAGACCTATACAAAGCCTAGGTCTAGACCTAGTCTGAGCCTACGGCTAGGCCCTAGACAGTTGGAATTAAGTCTTAGTAGAGTACCTAGGCTTAGGCATGTCAGGCCTAGTAAAACTTAAGTACATACCGTTCGTAACTTCTCGAATTGTTGGTTGTGGTTTTAACAAACTCCCTTCACTTTCTAGTTCAGAGTAAGGAATCATGTTTCTTGAAGTGCTAGGAGTAGGCCTACCGGTAGGTCTATTAAAGAAACACAAAGTATCTTCTTTGGATAAATGTCCATTTACTATAGCAGAGTAATTGTAATGGCCTAAATACATATGAATATTATTTATTTAATGTTAAAAGTTATAAACATGTGCACACATCACCAATATTTACAGCCTGATACATTGGTTGCCATGGTTACAACCAACAGTCAACAAATATCATATGTTTCACAGCGGTACGACCAAAGGTACGACACATGCCCACACCTGTCAGGCTGTCACTGTAGCGCTGCGAGCGTTCCGGTTCCGGCCATAGGACGTGTCCGAATTCCTCTTTATCATTGCTAACTCTAGGTCTAAGTCTAAATTTGACGTCATCAATCATCGGTGACGTATGAAGTACTGTCCGAAATCGTTAAGTCTAGGTCTAAATCGAAGTTTATACCTAGCAATCGAAAGTGCACGCTCGTAGACGGAAAAGTGAAATGTTACTTAAGTTTATTATATACATACCTCTAGTATTATTTTATAATGTAAACAGTGATAGGCCTACTCTAAAGCCTAAAACCTGCATCAATACTGGAAAATGAATACTTTTACATTTCCTAACCTCCAAAGGCGTCGGTACAATTCACGGATTGACCCGTCGAGAAGGCTGTGAACCAATGCTTCAACTCTAGGTCAAATTTCTCGCAATAGGTGGCTCTGCAATAGGTTTAGTACTGTCCGAAATCTACTAAGAATTAGAATTAGAACATGCTAAATAGTTTAAACCTAGACTTAGACCTAGACTAAGGACGTGTCCGAATTCCTCTTTATCATTGCTAACTCTAGGTCTAAGTCTAAATTTGACGTCATCAATCATCGGTGACGTATGAAGTACTGTCCGAAATCGTTAAGTCTAGGTCTAAATCGAAGCTTAGACCTAGCAATCGAAAGTGCACGCTCGTTATAAGTCTTAAAATGGCGGACGAAAAAAAACAGCTGCGAGAAGGAAGACGGAAAAGTGAAATGTTACTTAAGTTTATTATATACATACCTCTAGTATTATTTTATAATGTAAACAGTGATAGGCCCATTGATAGGCCTACTCTAAAGCCTAAAACCTGCATCGATACTTGAAAATGAATAATTTTACATTTCCTAACCTCCAAAGGCGTCGGTACAATCCGCGGATTGACCCGTCGAAAAGGCTGTGAACCAATGCTTCAACTCTAGGTCAAATTTCTCGCAATAGGTGGCTCTGCAATAGGTTTAGTACTGTCCGAAATCTACTAAGAATTAGAATTAGAACATGCTAAATAATTTAAACCTAGACTTAGACCTAGACTTAGACTTAGACCTTAGACTTTTAATTCGGACACGTCCTTAGACTTAGACCTTAGACTTTTAATTCGGACACGTCCTATAGAGGCCGGCCTGCTGGAAATTGTCGAAAACCTCTCAGCGGTGCACTATTTATTCTGTGGCGCCCGTAGAGGCGATCATTCAAACTGATTCGAACCATTCGAACAAAACATGAAAACGCTTATGTGACGCGTTGAAGCGAGCGCGTCCATGTCCACGAACTTTCTGACGAAAAGTTCTCAAAGCTATCGTCATTCATGTGTCGCAAACGGTCTTGCTGTTCCAGCGCCGTTATACTGAAAACCCTAGTATCATCATCAATATAAGAATGTTCATATTTGTACAAAAAATAAAAATCATTAATCAACAAAAACTAAAACAAAAGTGTTCAACGATTGGAGTTTTTACTGTCATAGATATTTAAGCGAGCGTCTCCATTAGACATTTATGGCACTCGTTCTGCTTTTTTTATATGTCTGTCGATAGCGGTCGAACGGAAAGTCCGATCTACATAGAGATTGCAGTACGAAGTTGCATTTCTTTGCCACTGTCTACCCCCACCCACCCTTTGTGGCAAGTGCAAAAGTTGGTAGTCATTTGCACTCGCCACAAGGGGTGGGCCGTGGGTGGGGGTAGACAGTGGCAGAGAAATGCATCTACGTACTGCAACCTCTACGTGGAATACACTGTAGTTGAAATTTGGACCATCCACAAGACTCAATGTGGATTGAAGGTGTGTAGTTTTGTGACAAAATCGTTCGAAAAGTTAAAAAAGCTATACCATAGTTACTGAAAAATATTTTTCTAAAACAAAATGGCGGCAAAATGTGAGATAGCCATATTTTTATAACGATTTTTCCAAACACGAATATGTGCATTTTATGGCGATCTTATAAGTATTGGGAAAGTTACACATTAGTTACTCGAAAATATTTTTCTGAAACACAGTAACGGCAAAATGTGAGGGGGCTATAATTATTATAGTACATTTTTGTACTCAATAAGTGCTAGTAACGGTGGCGGACCGTGTACAAAACACTATACGACATGACAACGAAAATGGGGAATATGCATCATTTTTTTTTTAGCATTTTACTGAATAGGATTAACTTCCTGAATACAAAAATATTTCATTTCGATGACATAGAATAAAGTTTCATTTATAAAAACGAGCTGAAAGTTTCACACATATTTATGGCGGGAAAAACGGGTCATACGTCACTTTCCATGTATCAGCAATCAACCAATCATAAAATAATAAATAAAATAACGCTTATTTGGAAATTATCATATCTAAAATCATATATAATCGAATTAATGTCTAGTACGCCTAATAATTAATTAACAATAATACCAAAACCATGTTCATAGAATATCAGTAAGTATTGGGTGTTATTATTCATATAAACAAAGATTACTGAGTGGAGAAGATGTTTCATCGCCGTGTTAAAATATCTGCGCGAGTTTTTTCGAAAATTTCTGTCCCACCACTTGTTCGAATTCTGACCGCAAGGAGCGCTAGCCCTGCACGTTTGACCAAGGTCCACTAAATCCCGGCGGCTACTAGCGATCTAGTAGACCTTGCGTTTGACTTCGTTACCGTTAAACAAGGTCTACTAGATCGCTAGTACGTGCCAGGGGATTTAGTGGACCTTGAGTTTTAAACTTTTGGAAGAGCGACTCTTGCGGTGAGAATTTGAACTACACGTCGGACTTGGAAAATTTCGCTCAGACACGCGCAGACGAATTCCCATATGGATGAAACATCTTCTCCACTCAGTAATCTTTGATATAAAGCAGACTTGACAACGGCTTGAGTAAAAATTTTGACAAGGTTATCTTGATAACCTTGAAAATTTGATTGTTTCGTCTAGGAGGCGGTGGCAAAGTCGTTCATATAAGCAGTGATATCATGGATTGTGACGTCGCATACCGTTTAAAAATAATAGTGCGGGAAACAGATAACCAAAATCTTTGAACATTTATAGAAGTATAATGAGTTAATTTTAAAACTTTTAAATTAGGTTTGTGATGTCTTTAGATGAATAACAATATATTCCACGTACTTTCAGAGCTGTAGAAAATTCATGCACATTCCCTATTCATAGCAACGCACATTGCACAGCATTCAACAATGTCGGGAAGTATAATAGGTATGGAAATTAGCAACAGGTTTGTAATGCGCATTCTTGAATTGTTGTTAATTGTTGTTAGCTTTGAGAACTTTTTGCCACTTCGTAGATATGGACGCGCTCGCTTATCAACGTGTCACACAGAGCGTTATCCTAGTAACTATTGTAATGATTGAACACTACCGTAATAATTAAAATTCAAGACTTCTATTGTGAGCGAAATTATCTTCAAAACGGCTTTCCTTGATATGATTGGTCGGTTGTGATCCAAACATTTGACGCCATTCCCCGGTTTACTCGCCATAACGATGTGTGAAAGTTTCAGGTAATTTTTATCAATGAAATCTATTCCAAAACACACCAAATTTATTGTAATTTTATGTAGAAAATGGTATTCAACTTGATGGAACCATACACAAGTTAGCCGAATATTCCCTATTCCCAATGGTGGAACCGGTCCTAAATAAAATAACGTAACACCGGTATCACAAGCAAACCAAGGTCTACTTGATCTCCGCCTAACGGAGGCTCGTCGAGGGAGTTCGACGAGCCTCCGCTCGGCGGATATCAAGTAGATCTTGAAGCAAACTACCACAAATTATCATCATTTTTAAATTTTAGGGTACATTCCGAAACCTCCTGAAAATGATGTGGATCCAACGTCAGCTACCACGTCCTAGCATCACATTTTGTCAAGTGTTTCGGAACGCCTACAAGCGAAAAGATTGAGAAAATGCGCGCTAAAAAGTTGTAATGAACTTAAAAAAACAATATTCTAATCGTTTCCCAATAATAACAAATACGACATGAAAGATAATAGAATCCTGCAACGCGTGGTATAAATAACGGTCAAATGATATAATTCCTGACAATTTGACGAGCTTTTAAATTATTGCATTTTGAAAATACCGCCATGATTTGTGAATGCTGGCAGTGTGTGAATGGCAGTGTGTGCGTTTGTGAATGCCCTCGCTCAAACTGGCTGGCGTTTTCATGATGCTGAATACGCTGGCGCAGGAAGTTATGGAACGTCACCACATAATAATGTTCCATCCTATTTATATACTTCATTTTTATTATTTAATATAATCCATTTTTTACATGATTTTATTTTATTTCTCAATTCATTTTTATTGTTCTTGATTTTTTTATAGCACAGCAGTCTGTTTTGTTTTGTGATCATTGTTATTTATGATTTCATTATTATTAATTGTTTGCATAGCCTAGTTCTATTTATTTTACTCTTTTGTAAATCAGTTTTTATAACTGAATAGGATCGACAATAAAATAAATAAATAAAATAACACAAGTAAGAACATAAAATATGGTGTGTCATTATTATATTGGATAAATTGTTATATTGTTCATAATTGTAAATTGATTGCATTATACAAGATAAGAACGTACGTATTAATTTTAAATTGACGAAATCCACAGCACTCTATTGTCATTTCGCAATTATTAATTTTTGATTACTGTATTATTTTGATTATTGCGTTATCAGTGAAGTCTTAAGGTGATAGAACCACAGATAAGATAGAACACATTTTAGTGCTTCGTCGTTCTTTTCTTGCAATACTCTTTTCTTTCTATTGCTTTCGTCCTTTTGTACAGGATATTATTTACAATCGTTTTCGAAAAAAATTTAAATAAATAAAACTGAATAATCTTTCAAATTGTGTACACAGACTTCTGACCGTAAATTATTGACACGTCGTGTCAATGTCATAATATGCTTCATATACTATCTTACAGCAATTGGCATAATGTTTTAATGAAGAAAATGCTACCATTTAAAATTTAAATAGTAGTCCAAATATAATCTATTCATCATTATGCAATGTGCATGCTTTCAATAGTTCACTTTTGTTTTAAACCGTACATTTTGAATATCACTTCTTGAATTAGATCACCAATCCTCTGACGTGTGTGACGTAATCATAAGCCAAACGCCCAACCTAAAACAAACAAGGAGCATTATTTAACCAACACATAATAATACAGTATTGGGTCAAGTGATTCAATGTAGAAAACTTGCTTATCTTTGTTACGAATAACAACTCCCCTAGATTTCAAACATAAAAACAGACTATACTAAAACACTACATTCTGTTGATCTTGCTCTTGAGAGACGAAGTCAATCATCAATGAACTTAAATTAGGAAAACCAATTAATTATATTTACCCCACTAAAATGTGTGAATAGGTACATCCGTGTACGTATTTCACCAAAACTCGAAAAGTTTTTGACGTAGGCTTGAGACTGCAAGCATTTTTGGAAGTTAAGGGTCGACCGCATGATAAACACTTTATTTCTTGTGACTCTTTTCATAAATAAGTTATGAAATAGTAAAAACATCATATACTCAAGTGCCTTTTCACCGGGACACGAACACATTCATTACAAAAAACTTGGCACATAATTGTGTTTTAATATTGTATGTCATCATTTCTAAGATAACAATCTATAGTAGGGCCAAGTGGGGCATATACTACATTTTCGTGTGCTTGACAAAAATGGTCTAGAGGTGTTGCAAAACGCAAAGACTTTTGAAGCTATCAGTACACGTAATGATTAAAACTGTAATTTTTTAAACCACTTTTTGCAGACATAATATCAATATTTATAAACCTTCATCAAAAAAACTTAATTTAAAAAAGTTACGATATCTATAAATACCTTCACCTTAAACGAAAAAATACCGCAATCCGATTACAGCGCACAGGACTACACCACAAAGACGGGTTTCTTTAAAAATTCAATATTATTTTCATCATCATTGTTAATGATCATTATTAATGATGAAAATAATAATGATCATTATAAACGTTAAGAGTTTTGACTATCAATAAACTTGCGGTGTTGGTGGGGTCTGGGGGGGTGACTTTAGCCCCAAGGCCCCCTCCCCCCCCCTTGGGTGCGCCACTGGTTAGGTATAATACTAGTCTCGTCACGCCCGCTGCACGTAAATGCAATGTCGGGAATACATTCAGAAATGTCACGCATCCATGCAGCGTCCCGCAAAAATTTGCGTTTCGTACCTTTTATAAATTTAATTTTTTCGATGCAGGTCTGCAAAAACACATTTAAAAAAATTACAAATTTTTAAGTGTACCGACAGTCTTAGGGCCGGTTTCACCAAACTTTAATCAGGCGATTTTCTGTTAATCGGAGATCAAAAATGGCACCCGGTAGAAGCCACCATGCATGTTGTATTTAATGTTTGTTGAAACCATGGTAACCAATCCGAGATTAGTAAATCGGCCGATTAAAAAGTTTGGTGAATTCAGACCTTAAAGGGTTAGTCAGGTGAAAAACTAAAAAAACTATCATTTGTATATCTTCACCCTCAAATATGGAAAACATGACTAAAAGATACCGTACTTTAAAAGCAGGCGATTAAAAAATTAAAGAAAGCGAAATTTTTGGCTTGTTGCTACCAAGTAGCACCGAGCAACTTTTCTCATGGTAATTCTCATGTAAAAAAATATTGCCTCGAGATAGTAAAACCACCGCTAAAATAGGGCACTTATCAAAAATCGATGAGGAGTTTTAATGTGCGTCGTTTCTCTACCGATAACATGCTTCTTAGTACGAACGTGTACTTCTACAAAATGCCCGGCAATTAATTTTCTTGTGACTTGATGTGTACAAAAGTTGCAATCTGTTTTGAGCGGCACTGTTCGCAGTCGCCGAGTGATGTGGCTGGACTCGTATAACACAATGAGTGCTCTGTCTATCGGGAAGGCTCTAACGAGCTCAGAACCGATACAGCTGTACAACGCTTTAGAAGAAAAATGCAGCAGAGCTGGCAAAGTGAATCTTATAGAATAGCTTCTATTTTTTTTCTTGCATTGAATCAACCTATATCAATTTTATTTTACACATAACTGAATTTCATGCAGTTATGATTCATTGGTGATTTCTTAGTTTTTCACCTGACTATCCCTTTAAAGTCTTTACGTTAACGCGTGTAAGACCTCTAGACCATATTTGTCAAGTTCACGTTCAATACTAGTTCAATACTACAGGCTGTTACCTTGGGAATGATGATATACAATTTAAAAGACAATCATGGGCTTAGTTATTTGTAATCAATTTTTTCGTGTCCAGGTGAAAAGGCCGTTGATTATATGCTGTTTTTACAATCCCGTAATTTATTTATGAAAAGAGTCACGTAAACGAAATAACGTATATAACATGCGCTCGACCCCTATCTTCCAAACATGCTTTCAATCTCATACCTAGGTCAAAAACTGTTCGAGTTTTAGTTCTATACGTACACGGATGTAAAGCGCATTAGTTTGCTCGCGTCGCAGTCCAGACATAACTACTTTACGGTTCTGGACAGTACATTTTCACAAAGAAAATTATTTTATTGTTTCCTTGTGTCCTACACTGCTCAATAGTAGTGAGTAAGCGAATGTACTGATGCAATCTCAAGTATTGGAGGGAAACATAACACCAAGTGAGCAGAGCGGCAGCATTAACCTGCTCTCTCAGCACGTCCCACTCGACTGGCACGAAAACGTAACGCGCGGAGGTCGGTCGGAGTTTTAGTGGGTGAGGGGGGGGGGGGGGGAGGGGAACACTTCATGCGTCACACATATAGTTGTCCTATTGGCCCGGATGTGTCTCGGGCGGTTCGCCGGTTGGCTACGACTGCCCCGGATGTGACGAAAGCAGGTGTAAAGTAATCTTGGGTCCACTATACACATTTGCAAGTAGTTTGTAGGAAAAGTATTTTTCAGGGGGTTGGGGGGGGGGGGGGGGTTGGGGGTAGAATCACCATAAGAGGGGAAGACATTCCGCATAACTTGGATGAACGCTTTAGTTGACGGCCACTTTAATCTCACGCTTACGATAAAGCTAAGGCCAATAAAGCCAGGTTTAATTTTTTAGTTCTCTAGTTTCTACCATATATTTGAAACAGATCTATTATGGATAATTGACTACTTTGGGGTACCACGAAATTCCAAACAGAGTGGCCGTGTCTGGAGGCTCGTGCATTCTACTAAGCTATACTGCGAATGTGTGAAAGAATATCAGAGATCTGTTAATTTTCGCATCCACGAGGCAGTAGATTAGGATCTTAGGTCAGTATGAGATGAGATTATTTACATTGGAGCTACTATCAACGTTACCGATGCGTCCGTCCTGGACGAGTGGTTCGTGGGCCGTGGCCAATCGTCGATCAGTATTTTTATTTGGGGCAATATACAATGTTACTGACATTACATTAATATACGGTAATTATATATATATATATATATTTATATAGAGTTGACAGCTCGACGCCCTGAGGATAGGATCCATAAGGTTCCTGAAACGTCGGCACAGTATGGAGGTAGGACGTGGCGGAATAACCCGCAATTATTTTAATTTTATTGACATAAATCCTGGCCACGAAAGCTTTAGTGTTTTAATATATATATAAATAAAAGTCATTATACAACTACAAGTAACTCCATAAAAGGATTGTGATGCTGTTGATGATGATGATGATGATGATGATGATGATGATGATGATGATGATGATGATGATGATGATGATGATGATGATGATGATGATGATGATGATGATGATGATGATGATGATGATGATGATGATGATGATGATGATGATGATGATGATGATGATGATGACGATGATGAAAAAGATGATGATGATTATGATGATGATGATGATTATTATTATAAATTATGATGGTTATCTTCTAGACAGTGTATGACACTCACTCTCTTAAAGAGATTTATACTCATAACGGCGATACGTCCTGCCGGTAAATGCAGTGGCTTGTTTGCTCGGCACATCATGATGAGCAGTGACTGTGTGTTACCCTTACAGGCTCGGGCCCAGCTACTTCTGTAGACAGAATCCCTGATCAGCTCGCTCTGAAACATCACATGACAGTGACTGTATGTTACCCTTGCAGGCTCGGGCCCAGCTACTTCCGTAGACAGAATCCCTGATCCGCTCGCTCTGAAACATCAGATGAGCAGTGACTGTGTGTTACCCTTGCAGGCTCGGGCCCAGCTACTTCCGTAGACAGAATCCCTGATCCGCTCGCTCTGAAACATCAGATGAGCAGTGACTGTATGTTACCCTTGCAGGCTCGGGCCCAGCTACTTCCGTAGACAGAATCCCTGATCCGCTCGCTCTGAAACATCACATGACAGTGACTGTATGTTACCCTTGCAGGCTCGGGCCCAGCTACTTCCGTAGACAGAATCCCTGATCCGCTCGCTCTGAAACATCAGATGAGCAGTGACTGTGTGTTACCCTTACAGGCTCGGGCCCAGCTACTTCCGTAGACAGAATCCCTGATCCGCTCGCTCTGAAACATCAGATGAGCAGTGACTGTGTGTTACCCTTACAGGCTCGGGCCCAGCTACTTCCGTAGACAGAATCCCTGATCCGCTCGCTCTGAAACATCAGATGAGCAGTGACTGTGTGTTACCCTTACAGGCTCGGGCCCAGCTACTTCCGTATACAGAATCCCTGATCCGCTCCCTCTGAAACATCAGATGAGCAGTGACTGTGTGTTACCCTTGCAGGCTCGGGCCCAGCTACTTCCGTAGACAGAATCCCTGATCCGCTCGCTCTGAAACATCAGATGAGCAGTGACTGTGTGTTACCCTTACAGGCTCGGGCCCAGCTACTTCCGTAGACAGAATCCCTGATCTGCTCGCTCTGAAACATCAGATGAGCAGTGACTGTGTGTTACCCTTGCAGGCTCGGGCCCAGCTACTTCCGTAGACAGAATCCCTGATCAGCTCCCTCTGAAACATCAGATGAGCAGTGACTGTGTGTTACCCTTGCAGGCTCGGGCCCAGCTACTTCCGTAGACAGAATCCCTGATCAGCTCGCTCTGAAACATCAGATGAGCAGTGACTGTGTGTTACCCTTGCAGGCTCGGACCCAGCTACTTCCGTAGACAGAATCCCTGATCCGCTCGCTCTGAAACATCACATGACAGTGACTGTATGTTACCCTTACAGGCTCGGGCCCAGCTACTTCCGTAGACAGAATCCCTGATCCGCTCGCTCTGAAACATCACATGACAGTGACTGTATGTTACCCTTACAGGCTCGGGCCCAGCTACTTCCGTAGACAGAATCCCTGATCCGCTCGCTCTGAAACATCAGATGAGCAGTGACTGTGTGTTACCCTTGCAGGCTCGGGCCCAGCTACTTCCGTAGACAGAATCCCTGATCCGCTCGCTCTGAAACATCAGATGAGCAGTGACTGTGTGTTACCCTTACAGGCTCGGGCCCAGCTACTTCCGTAGACAGAATCCCTGATCTGCTCGCTCTGAAACATCACATGACAGTGACTGTGTGTTACCCTTACAGGCTCGGGCCCAGCTACTTCCGTAGACAGAATCCCTGATCTGCTCGCTCTGAAACATCACATGACAGTGACTGTGTGTTACCCTTGCAGGCTCGGGCCCAGCTACTTCCGTAGACAGAATCCCTGATCCGCTCGCTCTGAAACATCAGATGAGCAGTGACTGTGTGTTACCCTTACAGGCTCGGGCCCAGCTACTTCCGTAGACAGAATCCCTGATCCGCTCGCTCTGAAACATCAGATGAGCAGTGACTGTGTGTTACCCTTGCAGGCTCGGGCCCAGCTACTTCCGTAGACAGAATCCCTGATCTGCTCTGTCTGAAACATCAGATGAGCAGTGACTGTGTGTTACCCTTGCAGGCTCGGGCCCAGCTACTTCCGTAGACAGAATCCCTGATCCGCTCGCTCTGAAACATCAGATGAGCAGTGACTGTGTGTTACCCTTGCAGGCTCGGGCCCAGCTACTTCCGTAGACAGAATCCCTGATCCGCTCGCTCTGAAACATCAGATGAGCAGTGACTGTGTGTTACCCTTGCAGGCTCGGGTCCAGCTACTTCCGTAGACAGAATCCCTGATCCGCTCGCTCTGAAACATCAGATGAGCAGTGACTGTGTTACCCTTGCAGGCTCGGGCCCAGCTACTTCCGTAGACAGAATCCCTGATCCGCTCGCTCTGAAACATCAGATGAGCAGTGACTGTGTGTTACCCTTGCAGGCTCGGGCCCAGCTACTTCCGTATACAGAATCCCTGATCCGCTCGCTCTGAAACATCAGATGAGCAGTGACTGTGTGTTACCCTTACAGGCTCGGGCCCAGCTACTTCCGTATACAGAATCCCTGATCCGCTCGCTCTGAAACATCAGATGAGCAGTGACTGTGTGTTACCCTTGCAGGCTCGGGCCCAGCTACTTCCGTATACAGAATCCCTGATCCGCTCCCTCTGAAACATCAGATGAGCAGTGACTGTGTGTTACCCTTACAGGCTCGGGCCCAGCTACTTCCGTATACAGAATCCCTGATCCCCTCGCTCTGAAACATCAGATGAGCAGTGACTGTGTGTTACCCTTACAGGCTCGGGCCCAGCTACTTCCGTATACAGAATCCCTGATCCGCTCGCTCTGAAACATCAGATGAGCAGTGACTGTGTGTTACCCTTGCAGGCTCGGGCCCAGCTACTTCCGTAGACAGAATCCCTGATCAGCTCTGTCTGAAACATCAGATGACCAATAGGGTCTCTTCTACACACACCATGCATGCTAATCGGGTTCAGTTTACTGCGCGTTGATGATCCTCACCATCTTTCAAATGAAACATGTTTATTCTAGAATGCATCTCCCAAGTAATCTAGGAAACCTTTGCGTGCCGGGACGTCAGGGTGCCTTGAATGACACAGTATAAAAGTGGTTATATTATACACAGCTGCACAAAATTAGATCATTATTACCAAAATACTTTATTTGAGGACTAAAATTGAATGTCTTTTTTCGGTTGGTTCGGAAAAAGCGGAGGTAGGCGGTCATCTGACGAGCGGGCTCGAAAAGGATTGAAAGTTGAAACTATAAAAAAGTGATAATCTTTTCACTTACTTTATTTTTGACCTTATTGTGTGTTTTTTTTAAAATATATATAATACCCAACAGAATACAACATTCCAGAAAAACATTGAATTCCAAAATATTGACAAAAATAAATGTTACACAATATAGTTGGAATCATAAAATATTTAGTAAGCATTTTATTTGTTTTATCGATGCTATCCTGGCTTCTAATTTTTTATTGCCATGGTGAAAACAAGCGAGTAGCCTACTAAATATTCCATACTACCGGAGCTAATACTAATTTTCTAAGTATAACTTAAACTGATGATTATACAACACATTGAAGAATAAAATGTTCAGAAACCGTTCGAGTATAATTGGCAGGAAGAGGTAAAAATTATTAGTGAGATTGACTGAGTAGGCTACTTTTTCTTGAGGAGGGTGTGAGTGTCACTGAATATACCGATATCGAGTTCTTTATTATTCTCTATTGTATTAAAGTGACCAACAGTTCCAATAAATGATTGTGTTTACACGTGACACAGCAATTCTTGCACCATGGCCATGAAAAATCCCGTATGTCGTGAACGTCTAGTTGGCGTGTTAATTGATAAAAGTTCAGTACTATCCACTCCACCATTCACTAGTCTACGAAGAAAAACAAGGTGAGATGTTTTACATCCATCAGCTGACGTTTGTAAATTAACACTCTGATATATGATAGATTCTAGTGTAGAGACCAATTGGCCTAACAAGACCCAAACACAATCGAATCGTCCACTCGTGTTGTGACCTCAGCAGTGTTGTGACTCAATTTTTTTTCTAGGTAAAGACGAAGATAATGTTTAAAAATCTAACTAGATAAAAGATAACAGAAAAAATAATTACCTAGATTTTGATTAGATAAAATATAATAGTTATAGTGTGGACTATAGAGTGACTTATTTGTGAAAATATATGTATTTCTTCCCTGACAATAGTAATATCGTTGAGTGAGCTATATCGTCAATCGTAATAAATGTTACAGACTAGCCCAACACAATACATGCACAGCGTTATTGGCCTACAGTAGGGAACATTTGACACGTGCCCTGTGATCATTGATTTTAATGTGGAGATTATTTGATAAGAAGATCCACTATTTTTTCTAGATATAAAGATAAGCACACAAAACTTATCCAGATGAGATAAGAGATAACTAATATTTTCTATAAAAACTTTCTAGCTAGATCATTTTCTAGTTGCCAGTGAAGCCTCTATCTTCCACACTACTTCCGTTTAACTAAAATGCCTTTGGAGAATTCGTCCAATGCTGCTATAGCACTAACTACCACGCCCAAATCACGCACGCTAGATGCTCTATCAGTTCGATAACATTTCGATAAACGTAATGTTTTGACACATTCATAGTCTTCTGTTCTCGTTTTCATGTCCCATAACATGCACAGATGTGGTGCAGTGGGCAGCCTTCATGTCCCATAACATGCACAGATGTGGTGCAGTGGGCAGCCTTCATGTCCCATAACATGCACAGATGTGGTGCAGTGGGCAGCCTTCATGTCCCATAATATGCACAGATGTGGTGCAGTGGCCAGCCTTCATGTCCCATAACATGCACAGATGTGGTGCAGTGGGCAGCCTTCATGTCCCATAACATGCACAGATGTGGTGCAGTTTGCAGCCTTCATGTCCCATAACATGCACAGATGTGGTGCAGTGGGCAGCCTTCATGTCCCATAACATGCACAGATGTGGTGCAGTGGGCAGCCTTCATGTCCCATAACATGCACAGATGTGGTGCAGTGGGCAGCCTTCATGTCCCATAACATGCACAGATGTGGTGCAGTTTGCAGCCTTCATGTCCCATAACATGCACAGATGTGGTGCAGTGGGCAGCCTTCATGTCCCATAACATGCACAGATGTGGTGCAGTGGGCAGCATTCATGTCCCATAACATGCACAGATGTGGTGCAGTGGGCAGCCTTCATGTCCCATAACATGAACAGATGTGGTGCAGTGGGCAGCCTTCATGTCCCATAACATGCACAGATGTGGTGCAGTGGGCAGCCTTCATGTCCCATAACATACACAGATGTGGTGCAGTGGGCAGCCTTCATGTCCCATAACATGCACAGATGTAGTGCAGTGGGCAGTCTTCATGTCCCATAACATGCACAGATGTGGTGCAGTGGGCAGTCTTCATGTCCCATCACATGCTTAGATGTGGTGCAGTGGGCAGCCTTCATGTCCCATAACATGCACAGATGTGGTGCAGTGGGCAGCCTTCATGTCCCATAACATGCACAGATGTGGTGCAGTGGGCTGCCTTCATGTCCCATAACATGCACAGATGTGGTGCAGTGGGCTGCCTTCATGTCCCATCACATGCACAGATGTGGTGCAGTGGGCAGCCTTCATGTCCCATAACATGCACAGAAGTGGTGCAGTGGGCAGCCTTCATGTCCCATAACATGCACAGATGTGGTGCAGTTTGCAGCCTTCATGTCCCATAACATGCACAGATGTGGTGCAGTGGGCAGCCTTCATGTCCCATAACATGCACAGATGGGGTGCAGTGGGCTGCCCGCATGTCCCATAACTTGCACAGATGTGGTGCAGTGGGCAGCCTTCATGTCCCATAACATGCACAGATGTGGTGCAGTGGGCAGCCTTCATGTCCCATAACATGCACAGATGTGGTGCAGTGGGCAGCCTTCATGTCCCATAACTTGAACAGATGTGGTGCAGTGGGCAGCCTTCATGTCCCATAACATGCACAGATGTGGTGCAGTGGGCAGCCTTCATGTCGCATAACATGCACACATGTGGTGCAGTTTGCAGCCTTCATGTCCCATAACATGCACAGATGTGGTGCAGTGGGCAGCCTTCATGTCCCATAACATGCACAGATGTGGTGCAGTGGGCAGCCTTCATGTCCCATAACATGAACAGATATGGTGCAGTGGGCAGCCTTCATGTCCCATCACATGCACAGATGTGGTGCAGTGGGCAGCCTTCATGTCCCATTAGTCATAATATACACAGATGTGGTGCAGTGGGCAGCCTTCATGTCCCATCACATGCACAGATGTGGTGCAGTGGGCAGCCTTCATGTCCCATCACATGCACAGATGTGGTGCAGTGGGCAGCCTTCATGTCCCATAACATGCACAGATGTGGTGCAGTGGGCAGCCTTCATGTCCCATAACATGCACAGATGTGGTGCAGTGGGCAGCCTTCATGTCCCATAACATGCACAGATGTGGTGCAGTGGGCAGCCTTCATGTCCCATAACATGAACAGATGTGGTGCAGTGGGCAGCCTTCATGTCCCATAACATGCACAGATGTGGTGCAGTGGGCAGCTTCATGTCCTATTACATGCACAGATGTGGTGCAGTGGGCAGCCTTCATGTCCTATAACGTGCACAGATGTGGTGCAGTGGGCAGCCACCAAAATTACATTCATCTCTAAATTTTCAGTTTCACTTTGCCAAAATGATATTCAAGATGATATATTTTCTCATCCGTGCAGTTAAGGTAAGTTTGTTATTTTCTCTGTGGATTTATTATCTAGTGTGTTAGTTTGTATTTTTAAAATATCGAAGCGCAAACAGCCAACTTGACAAGTACGTCTAGCGCGGCAGCGAAAGAATTGGACAGGGCAGGAATTGTTCTCAACAAGTTGAGAACAATTTCAATTCATTCATCATCCATAGTTTGAAAACATGATGATGATCTGTAATTACTTATCAAACCCCATATTATTTTAAAAGTTTAACAAAATACATTACATATACCGGTAAATAACTTACCTCTTCTGTGATTTTATCAGCCAAGAAACAAAATATGAAAAGCTCTACTTGAAGTGCCAAGCACAGAAGGATCATCACTATAGATCTATAGTCAAACTCGTTCACCTGAAACAGTAAAGTGAGTGTCACGACTCACGCATGTGGCTCGTTGATCTTATGGGTTGATTTGATTACTACTTCCAATGAAGAAGAGCCATGGATCGACTCCCGGTTCAGTACGTGGTTTTTAACTTTGGAACTTGATTTTAATTTATCAATGACTACTTTAATGCGCATGGGATGAAGGCGCCTTGGTTCCAATCGGTTGCCGAGTGTGGAATCCGCTCCGTATATCACGTCAATCTGAAGCGCTCTCATCTAAGCCGATTGCGAATTCAACGAATCACGTAACAGGTCGTGGATCGCGGAGCCGCTTTGACAGCGCTTTGACAAAGCGAATATCTAACCTCCAACTCGCTTGCCAAAGTTTATGGCATCGGAGTCGCCTTGAGGTAAAGTCGACGTGTATACCACACTCGGCAACCGATTTAAACTAAGCCGCCTTCATCCTGATAAAGGGTACGTTCCGAAAATAGCTAAAAATGTTCAAGACACTTGGATGACGTCACTCACCCCAGCATCTTGAGCACCAATATTTTCGGAACGGTCAAATCACGAAAGTAAATTTAAGCCTGGACATGGGTATGCGTAAGCCTAGCACAGTTCATGGTAAGTCTAGGCCTAGCCTCGACCTGACGTAGAACATAGACTACCTATATGGCATCAAAATAGTCTGCTAGCCTAGACCTAGGCTAGTCCCAGGTTCGGCCTCCTCTAGCCGAGGCCCTTGGTGGCCCTAACCTATAAAAGGCCGGTACAAACATGCCCTAAACTGAACAATAGGGCTAGTTTCAAGATAATAAAATGTGTTTACAACGTTTAATCTACTTCCTTCCTTACTAAAGTTGAGCGGAATTAATATAATACTGTGTAATAATAATAAAAGTGGAATGGAATAATAATAATAATACTAATAATAATAATAATAATAACAATAACAATAAGAATCACCTTCTAGGCTTGTGCTTATTGATTTAAAACGTACAACTGGAACTATTGACGATGATATTTGGGGTTTAACGTGTCATATTTTTGCACTGACGCTAATCGAGAGATTGAAACTATTGACAGGAACATATTTGTATGATGGTGTATGTATGACATTGATGGGACTGTATACTAAAGTAGGTGACCAGCCAGTAGAAGTGGATTCGTTCTCGTGGTGACCGGTGCCCGCAAAGAAGGGCTCATTCACATATTTTAATTCATAGGTTGCACGTACGTCACATCTGTGCGCGTGGCGGCCACATTTGTGATCAAACTTTCACGTTGCCATGGAGAAACAATTGAAGCCTGTTGTGGTAAACACATACAACCTTAGTTTTCTAAAATTCAGCCTGTTCTTAAAGTAAAATTGGTATGTGAGGTACGTTTTTTATTATTTTATTTTTTATGTTTACATTTTAATTTATAAATTAGGCCTATTTATGAAATTTGAATAGTATTTGCCAATGATCTAGGATTAGTCCTCATCAATTGTGTCGCAATCATGGCCGCTGTGACGTCACGTGGGAACTATGAATATTCTTGCTCACTTTTCCAATTTGTTTTTCTTCACTTTATCTATTTCTCTTTCTAGCGAGCCATCTTTGCGATCTTAATGCTCACCAACTGCACCAGCCCCCACCCCATATATATATACTTCCCCCTGGTGATGAGACCCCCTATGTGGTGGATGTGAATGTGGTCCCGCTGACGTCACACAACCAAAGTGGCAAACACTCGTAAAACTAAAACTACACAACTATAAAACTACAAATAAATAAATAATGAATTGAGCGGGCGACCAATCACTAGAAATAAAACGAAAATGAAATATGGAAAAGTGCTCCGGAGAACATTGATACTGAGTAAGGAGTACCCCAGGGGTCTGTGATGACACGACTGGTTGCTAACGGATCTAATTTTGTTACTATATTTTACACGCTTGTAAACAGGAGTCGATACAGAAGTTATACCCTTAGAAGAAAACTTACTCGTCTATTTTCTATGAACGAAAGCAAACCAATATTTTTGTAAACGATTATAATGATTTTTAGTGGTTAGTGATTTTTGGATATAAAATGTGTATTTATGAATCTTTTCAGTTTTGTTTTATATTATAAAGTGGGATTTTATCATAGTATTATTATTAATGTTCTGACTTTTTCCCAAATGCTCAGAAGGATAGGCCTACATAAATTTGTTAAATATTGTAACTTTTATTTCATATTTTAATGAAATGTACAGTTTATTTCCGGAAATAAAAATATCGATCAATTAAAGTATACAAAAGTATAGGTTCTTATTTACAATTATTTATACTCACCATGTTTAAAAGCAAAGCACCTGCGATTACGCCTACGACATTGATCATAATTTGTATTTCTAGCATGTATCTAAATACATACATTGTCTTCTCCAATTGCCTGGAAACATTATAACAAACGTAGTATTAATGTACACATTTTGTCAATACAGTGATAGGCTGAATTATACGACGATAACACAATACAATATGCGACATATTTTAATTGATACAGGGAGTTTTAATACAACATAATTTTGCAAACTAGACTAATTGGTTGTTCAATAACTCCACACGATTTGTTTTAAAGGAAACATGTTGACGTTGTAATATAACTTGTAGTAGTAATTAAGCCCAGTTTGACCAATATTTTGGTCCCGAGATTAACCAATAATTGGAGAAATGAATTGATGAATAAAAACATAAATGAAATGTTGGTTTTGCGTGATTATTTATTTATGGTATAGACTACCATGCTATCCATATCGACCGCGGGGATCTATACAATCTTACCCGTGCATTAACTGTTGTATTTATGCATTCAGGTGAAAAAGGAAAACTAAAGCTAGATGTGTTACCCTTCTAACTCCTGCTGATATTTGACGTTTTCTGCAATGAATCTCTTCATAGCAATATGCATTTGCCGATCATACAGGTCGGTCGATGGAATGTGTCTTGAAACACTTGTTACATGATGTACAGGCATTAGAGTTCTGAAACCAACACTCCAATGTGACTCAGTACAAAGTGACACCTCCTTGCTTTCAGTTTCTTTTGGGTTTGGAACTAATGATGGGGTTCTGTCTGAGTTCTTGAGGACCATTGCATTATCTTCTATCCCAATGGTGAAAACGTTATGCTCTCTATCGCTAGAAGTTGTTCTGGTTCTTTTTTGTCCTCCAGTTATTTCATTTCTCCCAGTACCTCCAGATTCTCTAGGTCTTCCAGAGTTCCCATCTACTTCACACATTTCTTCATTGTCTTCAGGTGATGTAAATAAGATTGATATGGTTTTCCTCAACGTTCCCAGAACACGTCGAACCAAGTGTTTTGCCCTGAAGTGAATTAGACAAAGTATAAAAGTGATAAAAACATGAGCATGGTAGGAAAAACATGAACAATGGAACTAAATATTACAATATAAATTAAAACTATTCTAAAAGAGACTATTGAGAATATCAAAAGCGATTATTATGAGACATAACATTTGGAAATGTCCAATGTATTGAAGTTTTGACTGTCCACACGTCAACTTAGTAGCAATTAAACACAATATACCCATAGTCGACCTTATTGTTTGAGATTTCCGTAATGAATTAACGAGAATTTTGTTCTACTGGGGGTGCAAACCCTAAAGGTCTAAGGTACTTATGAATAGTAGAAGACTGTCTTGTTTTGTCTAGTACTAAATATATACAGTTAAAGATTTTTAGTTTATGCAGAAATTCGATAGTTTTGAAATTTTGTTTATTTTCTTAACTATTATGTTATAGAAAAAGTAGCATAATAATATGTTGTATGTACCTGTGGTTTTGTTCCACACTCTTTGGCGATGGACTATGGTTTATCCTGTCGTAGCCTGGCTGATAACATGACGCCATCTTGTGGTTTAGAATCTTAAAGTGTGCAATGCCGTGGAAGAAGAAAACTATGTACAAACCATCACATACCGAATTCAAAACAATACAGCAAACGTGAATTGATAACCAGTAAACGAACGTGAAGTGAAATCCGGGAAATGTCATCATGTCAAATGGGAATGGAACCCTGCAAGAACACAAAAGTAGAGTTATGTATATTAATAATAATAATTTTCCGTAAGAAACCTGCCCATGGAGAATCCATGCCCTATGATCAACTATGTATTGCGGTATTTGGTCAACAGTAGAGTTCCGCGGGAGTTTACACCATGGCCACACCATTTCCCCCCCGTTTTGGACACCCATACATAGGTTGAAAGATAAGCTACCCCGGGATCATTTGTTTTCCTAGAACGATTGGACCTCATCGTCTTGAAGAATGTGATAAGTGTATTCATTTCATCTGAATTCCTCGTCCTTTGCTCGAGTTTGAATGGAGATAATTGCTCGACTGGACTTTTCTCTAGGGGTGTACCAAGAAAACTACCTAAAAGGTTGGTGTAAACTCCCGCGGAACTCCACTGTAGTTGGACAGAAACATCCGAAGGCTCGTAGTATGACTCAACCCCAGCATGTACCTTGGACATGGGGAAAACCTCTGAAAAACATAAAAATCTACATCATCATCATCATGCAAAAAAATCATCATCATGCATCTAGTTCAGGACTGCCGGTGGCCGGTATCGAACCGGCGACCTCCTGAGTTAGAGCCTCGTGTGCCTTGCACTGAGCCATCTCTATCGGTTAAAAGAAGACAAAACAAATAGGATTGAAAAATAATGTGTCTCAAGAAATATTATACATATTTGTTTATTTGATTATTTAGTGTTCTAGCGACGCCTTCGTCTGTTAACCCTTAACGAATTTCAGCAGAATCGGCGACCAAGTGGAAATGCAAATGGCAACGCTGGCCATCGTCAGTGGGACTAGGCTGTCGTTTCTTTGCGAGCCTCTGTGACAAACCAAATTAACCTTAATCATGTAAATCGAATCGGTTACCAGTTTTTATTTCGTAAATCGGGTTTTCAGGAATCCAAAAATCACGCCTTGTTGAAGATACCCCCCGCGCTTTTCAGCGTAAGAGCAGGTCTCGTGATCCCAGCCACCCCGCCTCGCCCCCCCCCCCCCCCCCCCAAGCTGGGGGGACATCAACTATCTACACTCGAATTTTGTAACGAATCGACGCCGAGTCCGAAAAAAGACCCGATTGGCTACACACTTACGCATTTCCGTTTAACTGCGCCGCGTTTCAAGTGGCCCGTGGGGCCTGCAGTCTTCACCTGGTACCTGGACCAACTACATGTCTAAGAAACTGATAGTTGGCTCTTTTTCATTATCCCCTTCTCCTGCCGCAAAGAAGACATCAAGGACTTAATTTTCTGCTGACACTCCAGAAAATCCCAGATGAACACAGAAATGTCCTCTTACGAATCATTCTTCATCAAGCGATTAAAATGGCACTTGTGCTTCGAGTTCCACAGAACCTCTTTACTTCTGTGTACCTCGATTAAGTTGAGCAATAAGTCGTTAGTCCACTCCATGTTCCACGTATGACAACTCGGAAGGTCAAAGTGGGATCCCGTACGGTGCGCGACCGAATGCGCGTGCGCCCGTCCACACTGGCTGCAGCGTGCACGCGCGCATCCCTGTGAGGTTCGTCAAAATACCGACTTTGGGAGGATCGCCGAAATGTTGCATGGCGCGGCTCGCGGCGCGCGGAAACGCGCAAGTGTGTACGTGGCTTTAAACGAGTAATTGGTTCGTAAAAATAATATTCGATGAAGTTCCCAGTCAGAACTATAATTCACTATGTGAAAGATGTCACAAAACTAATGGCGCTATAACAACATCGAATTATGGAGATTTTCCAAATTTCAACTTGATCGGAATCTCTGTTCGACCCCTAACGCAAGACATAACAAAGTCTACAAAATAAGAACACATTAAGGAAGAATGGAACGCTTGCTCGAAAATTCACAAGCACACGAGAAGTACGGCCTGCTGAACTTACCGAAGGAAAAGTTTCTTCGTTTGTAGAGCCTTTGGTATTGCCAGAAGGCAAACAGTTAACGTACATGCCAAAGACGCCACCGTGGCAAATATTGTCATACAAATTGTCAGAACCTTCAATACGAACATAACATTCTTTTGGTATTTTTCACCCTCTTCTTCCCGTTCGTACAAATTATCAAACGTGGTCATAATTTCACGGATCCTTTTCTGTTGAAGCATAAGCGTCAGTAGTTTGGCAGCAGAAATCACGCAATAAATGATGTGTCCCACATGCTCTACTACAAGGAATTTGTCTTCCCACACGACGAAGTAGGTTTCCACAGGCAGAGCGATCACTGCGGTGTAGAAGGCGTTTACCAGAACCCATCTTGAGCAGAAGCAACCAAAGCGATGTATCCGGGAACAAGGCCCGTCTAGCGGACTCAGGCCTGTAACATGGGGACATTGTCAATCTCCTGGCAGAGGTTCAATGAGCCACCAGGGCCCGTCTAGCGGACTCAGGCCTGTAACATGGGACATTGTCAATCTCCTGGCAGAGGTTCAATGAGCCACCAGGGCCCGTCTAGCAGACTCAGGCCTGTAACATGAGGACATTGTCAATCTCCTGGCAGAGGTTCAAAGAGCTAGGCCTGTATCATGAGGACATTGTTAATCTCCTGGCAGAGGTTCAAAGAGCTACAAGGGCCTGTCTTGTTAGGCCTGTGACATGGGACATTGTATTTCCTGGCAGACCGTTGACGCCCTATTGTTTGTGGGCTGTCCGGCTGCTTTCTAGAATTTACTAATGTATATTTTTTCTGATTTTGTGCATTCATAAACGAAAAGAGTAAAATTGGAATGTCCAAAAAGTAATTTAAATGTAATTACGACTCAATCGTAAAGGCGAGGCACTACCGCGCTGCTAAGGTTGATCTTAACTATTACTCCAGCTTAGGTAAGTGAGATTGAGAAAAACCAATATGTTGTGTGCTGCCAACGACATTGGATGACCACAAGAATTCATCAATTCAGAAATCTGAACACAATTCTTAAAAGAATATACAAATATACAAATCATTTTAATTTTTTTGAAATATTGTTGTATAGAAGTTATGTAAAATATTGGCCGAATCGCCAAAATAATATCATCAACAATGGACAACTGAATGCAATTATTTTTATAAGAACATCCACGAAAAAGCGTTTGAGCTTCGAAAAAGATACCCGTCAAATCCCAGTAATTTCCTTCCATCAGGTGCTTATTAGCAAGATCTGGTATTCAGGGTAGTAAGTATTCTCTTCTTTAGAATAGCACATGCAAATATCGCTAGGTCAATCAATGCAAAACCGTGGGGTTTCCAAATTATAAAGCTGCTTAACTTTAGCTACACATACAATCTATATATTGCATTATTATCTTTGACGTACACCCATTTGAAATAAACACATTTTCTTGATGTAAAAAGTGAGGTTTCATCTCCAACAAATAAACAACACGCCAAAGATATCGACAACTCCATCCCAATAAAGTCTATCTTCACAGCAAAAATACTAAAATATTGTTCAATGATTAAGAGTAGGTCCTTTTTAAGTGCAAGTGTCCTCTTGTTTTCCCTTACACACATAGCAACCCTGTTTTGGTTGTAGTACAATCCTGTCTCTTGTGATCACAATATTCCTAAATATCAATAATAACAATATTATTATTATTATTATTATTATTATTATTATTATTATTATTATTATTATTATTATATATTTGCAATATATGCTATGTGTCATTACATTGTACATGTTACATTGTGTACATTGCTGACGGGAACAATTAGAGCTTTGTCCCTTTACACACAAGTGTATTGCCAGTTGTCACCATTTTAAATTTGGTGTGTTGCTATTTATAAGTATACTAAATATAATATACATATTTTATTTCTCTTTGTCTTAAATATATTGATAGCAATTCTGTACTCATAAAAAATGTGTATGATAAAATTAATAATAATTGTTACTCGTACCGAAATACTGCAAGACTTTCAAGTTTAGGTAGAACACTGTCGTCTTTGGTTTCTGCTCGGGGATCTTCTCTTCCACAAGTGATTCAGGGATATCGATTGACGTTTCCATAGTAACCAATTTCTACTATGTAATTATTAAACAAATTAGATATTAAATGAGAAGAGCGGTAGTCTTCTAGATTGTCGTTATGTAACCGCGATTTGTAGTTCCGTGTGGTTTATACCAATATCCGGACATTACTGTATAGGTCATGTCATTCCATGCGTGTCTTGGAAAACTGTGTGAAGCGTAGAGGAATAAGACTACATATTACGCCTTACGAATGAAGTACTGATTTATTTAAGGTACAACATGCTGAGAGAAGACCATGACCTACACCTTTAACTGTGGACAACACGCATGGGGAATAATAGGTATATTAATAATTAATAGGTATTGTAAGGTCAAGTGCGTCCAAATGATACGTCATGCGTCTTCGATCTGGGTTGGGGTTAAGGGGTGTGTGTGAGGGTTTCCTTGTGTGTAAGATAAATCACACGAACTTAAGAACGAATCATCAAATTACTAATAAAACAAGTATTACAGTCATACTGATTATAATGTTAGATACATTTGTGATTCAGTCTGTAGGGTTTACCAAACTACTTTTTTTTTTGAGTACTCAGATTTTCGATTTCGAGATGCATTTTTGAGATATAATTGAAATATGAACATTTTGTAGTTTTTGACGTAAACCTACTCTTCCCTTAACTAAGATGATGTTATGTAAGTGGATTATATACATGTATTCAATATTTGCAACAGGACCGAGGTCCCACTATGGAACGCGAGACTAATTCGGAAGGTCACAGGTTTGATTCCGGCCACCGGCAGTTTGGATTAATTGAAGGAACTTTTCGAGATTTTCCTCAGTCGTAAAGGCGAATGCTGGGACTGAGTTATACTATTAGCCCTCAGACATTCCTTCCCAACTATCCAAACATCCTAATATACCTAGTCAGTCATATGAAGAGGGGCAAATCTGGTAAAGTTGGTGTGCACCCTATGTCCCTAAAGCAGGGATTCCTACGAAAAAGTATTATTATTATTATTATTATTTGAGGTCTCGTCGAACTCCAGAACCGCGCGCGCTGTTAGCGGCAATTTTGTGGACTGCCTCTCGTAAATTTCCAATTACTTCTCAGATTTCAAAGACGAAAAGTCCTCTCAATTCTGAAAAGATTGAAAAGTGCTTACGTACATCTGATAATACATTTAACTTTATTCATATAATCTTGGTAAATTATGAGTAATGAATAATATGAACTAAATCCACGCCTATATTGACCTAATTTGTCTGCCAAAATTATCTACCTTCATTTGTTCCTATGTTAAACAAAACGGAGTCCCGATTATCTCGGAACAACCACTTAAAACTAAATTAAACTATTATTTATTTGAATATAAATGCATAGTACTTCCCTTCAATGTCCCTCGTAGTATACATCTTATGGAACACCCCTATGTCAAAAACTGGGACCGATTCTTCCTTCTATCATGGAAATTACATTTTTAATAAGGAGCAAATTTTTACGTGACTCTTTAAGACCCGGTTCACACAGGTTTTTATTATTATTATTATTATTATTATTATTATTATTAGTATTATTATTATTATTTTTATTTTTATTTTTATTATTATTATTATTATTATTATTATTATTATTATTATTATTATTATTATTATTATTATTATTATTATTATTATTATTATTATTATTATTATTATTTTTACTAGTGGAAATTTAATAAACTGTTTGATAATTGATGAATGATGATGATGATGATGATGATGATGACGAAGGGAGTAGGGGAAGCCTGGTACCAGCACGTAACCCACTCCTGTGGAAAAGTAAACAGGCGTCCCATTCGAAAGGAAGGTGTAACTTTCGAAATAAATAAATAAATAATTTTTGACCGATCTTATAGGTTCCTCCACTAACCTGGACTGGCGAGAAGTTGACGAGAAGAACGAAGCTGTTACACAAGCTTTCAAACCTAACAAACTGCTCTTTAACCAGCGGTAACTAGTATTTCGAATGAGAAGGTCACCCATCCTCCTCCTGACCAAGCAGAAGATGCTTAACTTTGGTTTACGTACGGGTGCGGGGTGCGGTTATTTGAACAATGTTGTGCATATGTCTTATTGCGATATAGATCTATGATATCTATGATAATATAGGGATGAACATGTCGATACCTTTGGTATGTTGTTATTTTGTTCGGGATGAAACTACACTTTTTGTATTAGAAAAAATGTGTTGATTTCAAATTAATGTATTTCAACAATGCTATGTATTGTATTTGTATAGAAATTTTGGTCGACGACTCGACAATGATCGGCTTGGTGCATGGTGTTATATAAATGTATTTTATATATACAACAACCACAACAACAAGACTGTACTTGAGTTGGGTTGTACTTCCGGTCCCTGCAGTTGATCATGTAGTTTCACAATGTCATGGCTGAATAAAACCACAGTGCATAACAGCTCGGATAATCAATGGATACCTATCCATCACAACTCCATCCTAAGTTAATAAGTAACAACAAAGTAATAACATGGTGTCAGAACAAGGGATACACGTATATTTAACTATATAAACAACGTTCGCGTTAGTTATAAAAGTTTAGTTTAAAAAGTGAGGTTAGAAAGTACCGACCACATGTTGAACGCGCAAGCCTAACATTACAATAATGGAAGGATTCCGAGTTCCGCCAGTGCTGAAGATAAAAGACAACCCCCACGTAGAGTGGAAGGATTGGCGTCAGCAGTTTGAAACGTACATAGCTGCAACTGGCCTGGACACTAAACCAGATGCACGTAAGATTGCTATGCTAATAAACTTGATAGGACCAGACGCTCAGCCCATATTCAACAATTTCCTGTTTGATAATCCGGAAGATAAGAAGAAGTTTGATGTGGTGCTTAATAAATTTGAAGAGCATTGTCTACCACAAGTAAACATAATCATGGAACAGTTTAAGTTTTTCAACGTCAAGCAGAAAGAAGGTCAGCCATTTGATAGCTTCTTTGTCAGAACTAAGAACGAAATCAGGCTCGTGTGATTTTGGAAATCAATTAGACAATCTAATGCGAGCTAGAATCGTGTTTGGGATCCGAGATTTGTCTTTACAAGAAAAGCTTCTTCGAGACGGAGCCCTAACCCTGGACAAGGCTATCACCGTTTGCCGAGCGGCAGAAGCGTCAAAACGACAACTCGACCAGCTACGTGATACAACATCACATGCAGGACAACCAAGTGAAGTGAATGCGGTTAAATCGACTCCCAACTGGAAACAGAAAAACTCTGGAGAACCGCGAACGGCGAAGCACAATCAGCCGACTGCGACCGCAACCAACACCTCGTTCAAGAAACCGTTTGACTGTCGCAAGTGTGGGAATTCTCATTTAGCTAAAGCTTGCCCAGCTTTTGGCAAGGAGTGTTTTGTGTGACATGGTAAAAATCATTTCAGTTCCGTGTGTTTTCACAAGAAACCCAAACAGGTGAAAGAAGTGACACTTCAAGAAAATGAGTACGTAGTTGAACTACTAGAAAACAAGACAGTGTCACAAGTAGAAAAAGATGAGTGGCTTACTAATTTAAAAATTGGTGATAAAAATGTAACCTTTAAGCTTGATACGGGTGCACAGGTAAACATCTTACCAGGTAATATTTATGACAATCTAAACTTAGGCTCATCTACTGCAGGTAAGGTGAAAACCACCAATACAATATTGATCACCTATGGCAACCATAGAATCAAACCTAGAGGCCTAGTGGAGTTAGTTTGTTCAAAGGGTAGCAATGAACATATAAAATTAGATTTCATTGTAGCTGACATTGAGTCACAACCTTTGTTAGGCCTAAAAGGGTGTCAAAAATTAAACCTTATAAGAAAGGTTGACAAAGTTAATGTTGTTGCAAACATAGGGCAATGGATTCAGACTATAGAGGGTATTGTAGCTGAATACAGTGAGTTATTTGAAGGATTAGGGAAACTCCCAGGAGAGTATAACATGGTTTTGAATGATAAGGTAGATCCTGTTGTTCATTCCCCTAGAAAGGTCCCATTTCAGCTCCAACCCAAACTGAAAGAAGCTCTTGAAAATCTTGAAGACAAAGCGTTGTATCTAAAGTAGATCACCCGACAGATTGGGTCAGTAGTCTCGTAATAGTGGAAAAACAAGACGGACGACTACGTCTCTGTCTTGATCCTAGAGATTTAAATCTGGCAATAAAACGTGAACATTTCGCAATTCCGACTGCCGAGGATGTCGCTGCTAGAATGAATGGGAAGAAAGTCTTTACAATACTCGACATGAAGGACGGGTTTTGGCACATACAGTTAAACAATACTAGTGCCGACTACTGTACTTTTCAAACCCCGTTTGGTAGATATCGTTTTGAAAGGCTTCCATTTGGCGTTAGTTCGGCACCGGAAATTTTCCAAAAGAGGGTCATGAAAATATTTGGAGATATTACTGGAGTAGAGATTGTGTTCGATGATTTGATAATTGCAGGTAGCACTGTAGAGGAACATGATAAGATTCTTCTTGCAGTCTTAGAGAGAGCCAAGCAGTATGGAGTAAAGTTCAACAAGGATAAGCTGCAACTACGAGTGGACTCTGTCAAATACATAGGACATCTGGTAACATCGGAAGGACTCAAGCCAGATGAGGACAGGATTCGACCGATGGTTGAGATGCCTCGCCCAACAAGTAAGGAAGATCTACGTCGTTTCTTAGGCATGGTCACGTATGTAGCTCAGTTTGTGCCCAAACTTTCACATACCACGGCCCCGTTAAGACAATTACTTAAGAATGATGTTGATTGGAAATGGCAGCCTCACCATGAGAAAGCCCTTGCAAGCTTAAAAGAGAAACTATGCAATGCACCAGTTTTGAGATATTATGAGTCAACCAAACCCTTGGTCTTGCAGACCGATGCCTCGAAAGACGGGCTTGGTGCATGCTTGATGCAAGAATCTCTTCCAATAGCATATGCATCACGCAGCCTCACTGCGGCAGAAAAGAATTATGCCCAGATAGAGAAGGAGATGCTTGGAATAGTGTATGGTGTGCAAAAATTTCACCAATACGTTTACGGTAGAAGGGTGCATGTCCACACAGATCATAAACCCCTAGTCGTAATAGTGAAAAAAGAGCTAAATCAAGTGTCATTTAGGCTCCAACGCATGCTGCTAAAGTTGTTAAGATACGATTTAGATGTATCGTATGTCCCAGGCAAAGAGCTGTTCTTGGCAGATACCCTGTCAAGGGCATATCTGTTAGACCCGGTTGAGGATGATCCTGAATTAAACGTAATTGTTCACTCAGTAGAAAAGCATTTAGCCGTGAGTCCAGCAAAAAGGGAGGAGACTCAGAAAGCAACTTTAGCTGATGAAATACTTCAAAAGTTAATTCACTACCACACAGAAGGTTGGCCTAGAAGAGTTTCCGATATTGAACCAGGAGCGAAACCTTATTGGAAACTCCAGGAACAGATCTCTGTGTCGGAAGGTCTAGTGTTTGTAGGAAATAAACTCCTCGTACCTCAAACAATGCGTGACAAAATGTTAATTTCAATCCATGAGGGCCATCAGGGCATGGAAAAATGTAAGGCAAGAGCACGAGCTATTCTCTATTGGCCGGGCATGACACAGCAAATTGAAGACACAGTGTCCAAATGCTGGATCTGCGAGAAGTTTCAGAGAAACAACTCGAAAGAGCCCTTACTTCCTCATACCATTCCTGATCGGCCATGGCAGAGGATTGCTGCCGATTTCCTAGAGTATGGGGGTATTTCATACTTGGCCATTATAGATTACTATTCTAAGTGGTTAGAAGTAATCAAGTGTGAAGGAAAAACAGCAAAAGATGTGATCCAAAATATGAAACTGGTATTCTCACATCATGGTATCCCAGAGTGTGTAGTTTCAGATAACATGCCGTTTATGAGCTACGAATACAAACAATTTGCAAAAGAATGGGATTTTCAAATAGTTACCTCCAGCCCAACCTATGCACAATCAAATGGAATGGCGGAGAGTGCAGTAAAGATAGGGAAAACGATGCTCCGGAAGGCACAAGCTGAAGGAACTGATATCTTTACAGCTCTTTTAGAGTACAGATCAACCCCTATCAAGGATATCAATAGGTCTCCAGCACAATTGCTTATGAGTAGGAATCTTCGCACGAAGTTGCCGATGTCCAAGTCTCTCTTAGAACCTCGAGTAGCAACACAGGTTACGGAAGCCCTTCGTGTAAAACAATGTCGTCAGAAGAAGTTCTATGACCGATCTGCTCGTCCTTTACCTCCATTGAGGGTAGGAGATAGTTGCAGAATTAGACGTGGTGATACTTGGGAAAAAGCCATTGTAAAGGGTATACATGAAACGCCGAGGTCCTACATCGTAACTACGGCAAACAACACGGACTACCGAAGAAACCGAAGAGATTTGCACCAGTCTGTAAATCCTCCTCCTACAGTAATGCAACCACCTCCAGAAGATTTGTTCCAAGAAACCAATCACATTCCAGAGCCATTAAATCCAATAGATCCTTTAGTTGTAGAACCTCCCTTGTCTACAATAGTAACTAGACCTGTTCGCAACAAACGACCTCCTCGTTATCTGTTGGATTACCAACACTAAGTTAGTTACCATTAGTATGTAAATCATTAGTTCATAATTGTATTCTAGTGTAACTCCAACTTTGTAAACTCTTAAAATGTAACTTTCAACTGTGTTGAATTTAGAAAAAAAAAAATGTTAACTGAAAATTGTACTTACCATCAACAATTATGTTAAGCTAAGAAAAGGGGATGTTATATAAATGTATTTTATATCTACAACAACCACAACAACAAGACTGTACTTGAGTTGGGTTGTACTTCCGGTCCCTGCAGTTGATCATGTTGTTTCACAATGTCATGGCTGAATAAAACCACAGTGCATAACAGCTCGGATAATCAAGTGATACCTATCCATCACAACTCCATCCTAAGTTAATAAGTAACAACAAAGTAATAACACATGGTGCTTTCATAAATTGCTTTGTATACAAAGGTACAAGGTTATATACTATTGCAGATATATTTGCAGATATATAATGCAGATATATCTGTAGTTGGAGGTTTGGTTTGTGCTAAGTGTACTTTCCAACAAACGAACGAAATATGTGTTTTTATTTAGCAGGGCTGGTTTCGAAAACAATCACGGAAATTATGGTTTGTGTATAATTATTTACAATTATTATAATTATGTAATGAAATACATTTTAGAAATACCCGGACATTCGAAAGCGCCACCAGAAAGAATGCAAAGAAAAGGCCTTCTCCAGCTTCAATCGGACTTACGATACCCCAACCTACATACCTACCCCATCGTTCACAACGACCTGGAGATCTCTAGGCCTATACATTCGGCATATTGTTTTAGGAAAGTTCCTTGAAATCTCATGGCGTTTTACACTAGTGTGCACTGGGTGCACTCCCGGTTTACTCGGAACTGTCCACAATGACGTTGTGAATGGTGCAGCGCAATGATGACGCCACATGACGGCAATCGTGTTTTTCTTTACAATCTGTGAACCGCAGCACTGAAATTATTTAAGGAATGGAAGTGGTAGTGGAAAAGGAATTTGAAATAATGAATACCTATATATAACAATATGTAATAAATCTATCTTTACATGACATTTCTTATTATTTACTTACTAGATTATAATACACATTATTAATGTGTATATAGAAATATACAATATACAAAAAAAAAGAAATATACAAATTGTTACAATTTGTATATTTTATTTTCGTAGTTAAAAAAAATAATACTGTTTAAATACTAAAATAATTATGATTTACGCAAAGATATTGTAAATGTAAAATTAGTGTTACTATGGTTTATTAACACAATTAGCAAGTGGTTAACTATTATCTACAGAAACATTGTATTTTGTCTTTAGTTCTGTGACTAGAGCAGAACAAAGTGTAATTCAGTGTTATAAATACAATACCAATACTAAACTAAATCAACATAATACTAATTATGAACAATAAGCTGACAAAAATGAAAGTCGCGGGTAAACTGTTTCATAGGCCAATAAGGTCTAGTGCGTCAAGTCCTGCTTGTAAAAAATGTGCAATAAGCCAAAAAAGTGTATCGGTAAGAGCACCTTAAAAGGGTATTCGGGGAAAAAATTAAAAAATCATATGCCTGTATTCCCATCAATAACAAATAATGATACATAAGTGTAAAATGGATCCTATCCCAAAGAGAAGACACGAAATCGTATGTTTTGGGGAACAATCACAACAATTATTTTATGGGAATTAGCATGTACGTGATTTTCACCCCTGAGCAACAAGACAAAGTAGATGACACACTTGCGTCGTCGGTGTTTTGCCTGAATACCCCTAGAAACTAGAAACTATCAATAAATTAGGTAACATTAAAGTAGAATGTACTTCAGTCTCAAAAGACGCAACAAAGCAAATGTTTATTTCTTGATCTTGGCTGGCGTCTTGGTGTCAGATGATCGACCAAGCAGAAGAGGCTCATACGAGTTAACTGGGAACACCCCATTGCCGCCGCCATTGAAGCCGTCACCGAAGGGCCCGCCCCCAGGTCGAGGCCCCCCGGGCCCAATTATTCCCGTCGGGCCCCCAGGGCCTACTAGGACGGGTCTGTTATTGAAGGGACCACCCACTCCCCCGGGCCCATCAACAGGCCCACCGGGCCCCGATAGTACTGGTCGCCCTCCGTAAGGCCCCGAGGGACCAGGCCTTCCGGGCCCATCAATAGGCCCACCGGGCCCAGATAGTACTGGTCGCCCTCCGTAAGGCCCCGGGTGACCAGGCCTTCCAGGTCCGTCAATAGGACCTCCTGGGCCTGAGAGTACAGGCCTACCGTTGCCGCCATATGAGCCACCGGGCCTGCCGGGCCCACCGAGACCCCCGGGCCCACTGGGCCCACCAGGACCCTCACGGTTGAAGTTAGATCCTCCCTGGTGGATTGAGTTGTGGCAGCAGTACGTCTTGCCAGCGTCACATTGGCCCTGACAGACAGACAGACAACAATAATACATTATCTTATGGTAACCCTGGTGATTCTACCCCCCTGAAAAAACACTTTTGCTACGAATTAATTGCAAATGTGTATGTGTGACGTATGAAGTGTACCCCTCCTCCCCCCACTACCACAACTCCGATCGACCTCCGCGCGCTTTGTTCTGATTTCAGTCGAGCGGAGGCTCTTGTTAGAGCAAGGTCACGGCCCGCGATGCTGCCGCTCCGCTCACTTGGTGTCATGTTTCCCTCCAATACTGGATTGCATCTGTACATTTGCGTTTTCAACTACTGTTGAGCAGTGCTAGGACACAAGGAGACAATTTCTTTGCGCAAATTACCTGTCTAGACCCGTAAAGTAGTTACGGCTGGACTGCGACGCGAGCAAACTGATGCGCTTTACATCCGTGTACGTATTTCACCAAAACTCGAAAAGCTTTTGACGTAGGCTTAAGACTGCAAGCATTCTTAGAAGATAAGGGTCGAGCGCAGGATAAACACTTAATTTCTTGTGACTCTTTTCATAATTAAGTTATGGAATAGTAAAAACAGCACATACTCGAGTGCCTTTTTACCGGGACACGAAAAAATTCATTACACAAAACTGGGCACATAATTGTGTTTTAAATTTGTATACCATCATTCCTAAGATAACAACCTATAGCATACTACATTTTCGTGTACTCGACAAATATGGTCTAGAGGTGTTAGTACTGAACGTAAAGACTTTTGGAGCTATCGGTACACGTAAAAAATAAAAGTGTAATTTTTTTAAAACCACTTTTTGCAGACTATATTAATATTTACCAACCTTTACCAAAAAAACTTAATTTATAAAAGTTACGTTACCCAGATACCTTCACTTTAACTAGCCCGATCTTTAAATTATTATTTGCGTTATATTAATAAATATTTTATCTAACTACAATTTTCCTCATTATTATTGGTGTCGAGCGGCAATGTAGTCTAATTATTAAAAAGGAGTGAAATGAAAATGTGTTCGTAAAATCTTTAGAACGCTTTACACAATATCAAAAAGTCATAAATGCCCGAATTGTTGTAGTTTCGTAAGAACTAAAACACGTGTTTCAAAAAGTTGAAAATATTTTTATCGTTACCGGGTAATTACTAATTACTAAGTAAATGATTGTAAATAATTTTAGATTACCGATAAAAACCGTAACAAGTAAAATATTTGTTATTTAATAAATCTAGTTTCTAGTTCTAACGAAACCACAATTCGGACATTTATAGCTTTTTGATATTATGTAGCGTTCTCAAAATATTACGAGAAAACATTAATTCCGCACAGTTTTATAGGGAGACACCCTCTCGCCACAACACAGCAAGGTCATCAGTGGCTGTAGAGGCTGTAGCTTGTGTTTGGCCCGGGGTAGTAACAGTGAGGAATGTGATTCATATACTCACGAACTGAATTCCCGGCGAGATGCAATTGAACGCGTGGGCGCACTTGCAAGTATCGTAGCCGTGGAAGGGGACCTGGCCCCCGGGCCCCTGCTCCCACGAGGGGACCGGGCCCGTCAGGATATCAGGCCCATCCCCGGGCCGGGGCCCACCACCCCCGATACCGTTGGGCCCGTCAATGCCGAAACCTCCGGGACCGCTGGGAGAACCACCTGCGAGAAACATAGACGCCATTGTGGTTTCAAACAGCAATGAACGGTAATATTTTGAAAACTCACAGGTATGACAATTCTTAAATCGTGAGATCACTTTTCTTTTCACATTGCTAAAGTTATAGATTTAATTGATCGATATCAGAGGGAGTAGGCCTGTCATCCTAGACACGTCGTATAAGAGTTAGGCCTACTCCTATTTCAAGGCAACAACATAATAACCCGTGCACATTGAAACCCGTGGACACGCATATGCACGTATTTTACTAACGTGCACAACATGTATACAGTAAACGCACCCACGCACGTGCATAACGAAACACGTATACATACATAAACACACGCACTAACACCCAGTTGATAATTAATTTAAAAAATTTTGATATCTTCCTTATTATGAGTGGTTAAAATAATAATTTTTGTAGGAATACCCGTTCTAGGGTGCAAACCAGCTTTACCTGATGTGCCCCTCTTCAGGTGACTAACTAGGTTATTAGGACGTGTTTGGATAGTTGGGAAGGATTGTCCGAGGGCTGATAGTATGAGTCAATCCCAGCATTCACTTTTACGACTGAGGAAAACCTCGAAAAAACCTTCAGTCAGGACTTCCGGTGGCCGGAATCGAACCGGCGACCTCCCGAATTAGAGTCTCGTGTCTCACCGCTGAGCCACCTATGAGTGGTTGTCATGCATTCATTATACATACAGAATGTATCTAATATTTTTTTTTAAAATTTGATCTTGTGGAATATAATTATTATATAAAAACTTCTTAATTGCCTTCGATCATAAAACATGATTTATTTAAAAAATCTAATTTACAAGCGTTGTAGAGTCTTATATTGAGAAGCACGACGCGCAGGGCGTCTTCTTAATTCTCTTTCCACTCACCAGGAGGTCTGAATCCCCCAGGACCGTCAGGTCTGCCACCGAAACCTCCAGGACCGAATCCTCCAGGACCAAATCCTCCAGGACCTCCTTGGTAGGGACCTCCGCCGTACGGCCTGTCGGGGTAACCGCCGCCGTTGACTGGCCCGCCGCCTCCTAGAGGGGGCCTGGGGTACGGGGCACCGCCACCTCTGTGAAGCGCAGAACATACTCAACCATTGATGATTCAACCATAAACTTGCATTTGTTAAGATTAATTTATTCGTATTAAATAAACGATCTATTTAGTTTAACTAAATTTACGTTCAACTTACAAGTGGTGGACTATCTTATCTCTTTAAGAGTTAATACGTAGTCCTCCAAAATAAAGATTTGTATACATCGCTGTTGTAGGTATAGGTGTGTAGGTTTATTTATAAGCTGAATAGTGAAATTATTGTAACACACACCTTTATATTGTATTCCCTTGCCCATCACAAGACTATTCTTAGTGGGGTGCATTCAACCAACCTGTATAACATGTATGAAACATCCTCCCAAATAAATCTTAATTGAAACACTAGCTATAGACCACCCAAAATAGACTAGATGCAATCTGGTGGCAAGCAAATAAACTTCTATCAGGAAGAGATTACTCAACGTTGATTTGTTGAAACCATCAATGGCGCAGATAAGGAGGTAGTTTAGCATAGTTATCTATTGTTAGTTTGAGTCTCCTATACTCGATGTGCCTCTCCAGTTGATTAACAAGATGTATTGGTGTATTTTATTAGTGTCATTTTATCAGTTCCTTTTAGGAATCAATCCTATAGTATTAACTTTTGACTGGGGAAAACTTCGGGTAAACCTTCGGGTAGGATTTCTGGTGACCGAAATCGAATCGGCGACCTCTCGAACTGCCGAGACACATCTTTCGGTGAAGTCCTGTTTTTTGAATACACAGAACAAGTAGTATTTGAAATATAGATCCAACAGAAACATACATGGGTCCAAATCCTCCTGGGCCAGACGGGTACTGATCCGGTCTCCCAAATCCTCCGGGTCGCGGGTACTGGTCTGATTGTGGACGCGGGTACTGGTCTGATTGTGGCCGCGGGTACTGGTCTGATTGTGGACGCGGGTACTGGTCGGACTGTGGTCGCGGGTACTGGCCCGGCTGCTCGAAGCGGTACGGGGGCCGAGAAGCCGACTGCACGGGTCGCGATGGTCTGGAAGGTTTGTTGAAGGTCTGTGGCCCGAAGTTGCCTTGCTCGTAACGTCCGGGAGGCCTAGAGGACAGATAAAACTTTATTTCAAGAGGTGAAACCTTAGAGAAGCATTACTGTGCCTTGTCGAAAGGCGAAACTATTTGGTGAAACCTTGTACACACTATACACATCAATGTTTATTTTAATTCATTTTGCTGTATGTATTTTGCATAGTCCACTATAGCCTCTATAGTTCGGCTTGTGGGGTTGATACTGGTAGTGTGACGTTGGCTTCAAGAGAGGCTGACTCAGAGGGTTGAAAGCAAAGCACTTAGTCCACTAGCCTCTATAGTTCGGCTTGTCAAAGTGGTAGTCTGATGCTGGTTTGAAAAGAGGCTGACTCAACGGGTTGAAGGTAAAGCACTTAGTCAACTCGCTTATAGTTTGGCTTGTCAAAGTGGTAGTCTGATGCTGGCTTGAAAAGAGGCTGACTCAAGGGGTTGAAGGTAAAGCACTTAGTCAACTCGCTTATAGTTTGGCTTGTCAAAGTGGTAGTCTGATGCTGGTTTGAAAAGAGGCTGACTCAAGGGGTTGAAGGTAAAGCACTTAGTCAACTCACCTATAGTTCGGCTTGTCGGGTTGGTAGTCCGAGGCTGGCTTGAAGAGAGGCTGACTCAGGGGGTTGAAGGTAAAGCACTTAGTCAACTCACCTATAGTTCGGCTTGTCGGGTTGGTAGTCCGAGGCTGGCTTGAAGAGAGGCTGACTCAAGGGGTTGAAGGTAAAGCACTTAGTCAACTCACCTATAGTTCGGCTTGTCGGGTTGGTAGTCCGAGGCTGGCTTGAAGAGAGGCTGACTCAGGGGGTTGAAGGTAAAGCACTTAGTCAACTCACCTATAGTTCGGCTTGTCGGGTTGGTAGTCTGATGCTGGCTTGAAGAGAGGCTGACTCAAGAGGTTGAAGGCAAAGCACTTAGTCACCTCACCTATAGTTCGGCTTGTCGGGTTGGTAGTCCGAGGCTGGCTTGAAGAGAGGCTGACTCAGGGGGTTGAAGGTAAAGCACTTAGTCACCTCACCTATAGTTTGGCTTGTCGGGTTGGTAGTCTGATGCTGGCTTGAAAAGAGGCTGACTCAAGGGGTTGAAGGTAAAGCACTTAGTCAACTCACCTATAGTTCGGCTTGTCGGGTTGGTAGTCCGAGGCTGGCTTGAAGAGAGGCTGACTCAAGGGGTTGAAGGCATAGCACTTAGTCACCTCACCTATAGTTCGGCTTGTCGGGTTGGTAGTCTGATGCTGGCTTGAAGAGAGGCTGACTCAAGGGGTTGAAGGCATAGCACTTAGTCACCTCACCTATAGTTCGGCTTGTCGGGTTGGTAGTCTGATGCTGGCTTGAAAAGAGGCTGCCTCAAGGGGTTGAAGGCATAGCACTTAGTCAACTCACCTATAGTTCGGCTTGTCGGGTTGGTAGTCCGAGGCTGGCTTGAAGAGAGGCTGACTCAAGGGGTTGAAGGCATAGCACTTAGTCACCTCACCTATAGTTTGGCTTGTCGGGTTGGTAGTCCGAGGCTGGCTTGAAGAGAGGCTGACTCAGGGGGTTGAAGGTAAAGCACTTAGTCAACTCACCTATAGTTCGGCTTGTCGGGTTGGTAGTCCGAGGCTGGCTTCAAGAGAGGCTGACTCAAGGGATTGAAGGTAAAGCACTTAGTCACCTCACCTATAGTTCGGCTTGTCGGGTTGGTAGTCCGAGGCTGGCTTGAAGAGAGGCTGACTCAGGGGTGATTCAATAACTTCACGATCTCGTAACCTCTCTGTTCGGCCGTTTTCGTTGACCGCTCGGCTGTTTCCGCCCCAAACCCACTTGCTGTCGCCGCGTACGCTCGACGCGAGAAGTAGCAGGGTGACAACGCGGATCCCTGTGGAACCCCTCGCACCTTGAATAAAACATACAATAACATTGTATGCACCTGCAAGGATGTTTCCGCCCCAAACCCACTTGCTGTCGCCGCGTACGCTCGACGCGAGAAGTAGCAGGGTGACCACGCGGATCCCTGTGGAACCCCTCGCACCTTGAATAAAACATATAATAACATTGTATGCACCTGCAAGGCTGTTTCCGCCCCAAACCCACTTGCTGTCGCCGCGTACGCTCGACGCGAGAAGTAGCAGGGTGACCACGCGGATCCCTGTGGAACCCCTCGCACCTTGAATAAAACATATAATAACATTGTATGCACCTGCAAGGATGTTTCCGCCCCAAACCCACTTGCTGTCGCCGCGTACGCTCGACGCGAGAAGTAGCAGGGTGACAACACGGATCCCTGTGGAACCCCTCGCACCTTGAATAAAACATATAATAACATTGTATGCACCTGCAAGGATGTTTCCGCCCCAAACCCACTTGCTGTCGCCGCGTACGCTCGACGCGAGAAGTAGCAGGGTGACAACACGGATCCCTGTGGAACCCCTCGCACCTTGAATAAAACATATAATAACATTGTATGCACCTGCAAGGATGTTTCCGCCCCAAACCCACTTGCTGTCGCCGCGTACGCTCGACGCGAGAAGTAGCAGGGTGACAACACGGATCCCTGTGGAACCCCTCGCACCTTGAATAAAACATATAATAACATTGTATGCACCTGCAAGGATGTTTCCGCCCCAAACCCACTTGCTGTCGCCGCGTACGCTCGACGCGAGAAGTAGCAGGGTGACAACACGGATCCCTGTGGAACCCCTCGCACCTTGAATAAAACATATAATAACATTGTATGCACCTGCAAGGATGTTTCCGCCCCAAACCCACTTGCTGTCGCCGCGTACGCTCGACGCGAGAAGTAGCAGGGTGACAACACGGATCCCTGTGGAACCCCTCGCACCTTGAATAAAACATATAATAACATTGTATGCACCTGCAAGGATGTTTCCGCCCCAAACCCACTTGCTGTCGCCGCGTACGCTCGACGCGAGAAGTAGCAGGGTGACAACACGGATCCCTGTGGAACCCCTCGCACCTTGAATAAAACATATAATAACATTGTATGCACCTGCAAGGATGTTTCCGCCCCAAACCCACTTGCTGTCGCCGCGTACGCTCGACGCGAGAAGTAGCAGGGTGACAACACGGATCCCTGTGGAACCCCTCGCACCTTGAATAAAACATATAATAACATTGTATGCACCTGCAAGGATGTTTCCGCCCCAAACCCACTTGCTGTCGCCGCGTACGCTCGACGCGAGAAGTAGCAGGGTGACAACACGGATCCCTGTGGAACCCCTCGCACCTTGAATAAAACATATAATAACATTGTATGCACCTGCAAGGATGTTTCCGCCCCAAACCCACTTGCTGTCGCCGCGTACGCTCGACGCGAGAAGTAGCAGGGTGACAACACGGATCCCTGTGGAACCCCTCGCACCTTGAATAAAACATAAAATAACATTAAATAAAATAAAAATAAATTCACATCTAGAGTCTACCCACTCAGTAACTAAACTGATTTGCAGTGGGGGATTTTAATTTAAAGTGACTAAACCAACCCTGTAGGCTTCGAACACCATCGACGAGTGAGCGATAACCAATCAAAGATCAATATTTCAAATACGAAACATATGAATCAGTGATTGGACAGTGCGAACACCTGAGGACAAATGCCAGAATCAACAAGGCCGATTCAGAACAACTTTGAATTTATTGAGTGCTGCGTTGCTAGGACGGCTTCAAAGTCACCGTTTACTTATTCCTAAGCCAAGAAGTAATGGAATTGAATCCACAAAAGAAGTTAAAAAAACTTCTGCCTGAAGCGGGATTTGAACCCGGGACCTTCTGCATTGGAAGCAGGGATGCTAACCAGTGGACCAACGAGCCACCTAAATTGTATGCACCTGCAAGGATGTTTCGGGACAACTATATAGGCTACACACCCATCATTACCTGTTGCTCCGCCCCCTCACGTGCCCGTCATGTATGAGCGGCTTCTAGTCACGTCACTCACGTGCATGAGTGAGACAATGCCAAGGTCGTTGCGGTGAATCGAAAGTGAGGCAACGACCCACAGAATATCATGACGTCACAATAGTCGATGCGGTGAATCATCTACCGTTGTCTGCCTTAGACCGCAAGCATAATGTAGGAGGATACTAACCGCGCGGACTATCACGAACATTGCTATATTTATTAGTATTAGTGGTTTGTATAAGTAGACATGGTTTTATATCATTTCTTTTATTTTCGCCCATCGACGATATGCTCGTTTTCTAAATGATGTAAATAAGGGAATTCTACTGATGTGTTTGCTAAAATACAAGCATACTATTTTATTTAATTATTTGAGAGAACGTTTTTATTTTAAGCATTTAGTCGTTAGTTCACAGTTGGAAATAAACATAACATTATAGTTATACATGTGTCAAGACGCAAAAAATCAAAGATATGTATATATATTATATATAGGCCTATTTTACTCATAATCGTATATTAGTTCGGAATAATTTTGTTGGTTTTACGTTCTAATTCCTTAACAATTCTTAGCACAACAACGTTCAAAGCCCGGTGGCACCCAAGTAAGGTTCATTACCAGCTTACTGTGCTAGACAAATAATTTATGATGCAGTAAAAACATTGCATGTGGTTGTATTTGATTATTGAGTAACGAAAAAGCATTAGTTTCAGAGTAACTTTATTATTTACAGCTATTTACAGTCATAAGACATTACAAAATATGAGCAGAAAGTTGCATCAGTAAGTATTCTTCAGATTGGCAATGAATGTATGATATGTGTTCAGTATTTTGTTGAGCATTATTGGATTATTTACTGTTAATAATAATGTGCGATATGGATTATTTACTGTTAATAATAATGTGCACAGAAAGCCGCAACGGAGTTTTATCATCTCTGTCTTCGTCTCGGTACATGAACCAATATACGATCAACCTGTTGAGTATTTGTTTTTATGTATTTATTTGTTTACAATATCAACGAACGAACATTGCATCAATATAACAATAGGGTTAATAACAATTATAAAATAGCCAGATGGCCATGTTCTATTGCAAACAGACATTGAATAATTATGCACCCAAGGTCCGTCGAGCACCTGGTGGAGGCTACTAATTTATTATGCAAAATTTGATTTCAGAATACTTTACTTAAAAATGTAGATAGACTACAAGTATAGGCAACCCAAGACTACCTTACATATTATGCTTCCATCACAGGCAAGGTATTCGTAGCCAACCTGCGAACCGCCCGAGACAAGCGGGCGCAGATAACGATCGCTGATTGGCTACGAATACCTCGCCTTGACGAAAGCATGTGTAAGGTTGGCTTGGGTTGCCTATATAATTAAATTATTTCCATTAGATGTAATGCGGTTTTGAGCCAGACTTTGTTTTGACAAGTCAGTTCATTTGTTTTTCTGAATGATTCTCCCATTTGAATAACATGTGATTTTAACAAATGGATGGGACGACCTGACTTTAGAGTTCGACAATCCCCCGCCAGGGGATTTACGGACCTTGTTATGCACCAATCAATAGTTGCCTAGCAGCAGATTGTTTGTCTGCAAAAATGAGTGTGTGACGTCTTAATCGTAACTGATACTACAAAGTACAAAGTACAAACATTAGAATGCGAATATTTCATTTGAAATAAATATATTCTTTAAACATTGGGACCATTTTTCTATATATTTAAAACATATTTTTGGACAGTTTTAATTGGGACTATTCTCCCGTCTAAGATAAACCGTTCCATGAATAACTTGATCGTTCAATTGTGAATTAGATCAATGTTTCAAGTGTTTTAATTACACCATACAATAAAAATAGGGTTCCTAAGTTAAAAACTGTGCGTTTTTGCCTGTTCGGTGGAGTTTTCCTTTCTACAATGTGACAATTGGTCTTCTAAAAATTAATTTTGCACTGTTTTAATTGGAACTTTTCTCCTGCCTGAAATAAACCGTTTCATGTATAATCGTTTTATTGCAAGCTTCCGAACCCGCCCACTCCGCGCATGTCACAACAATAACATAACCTGATAGATACCGGTAGCTCAGCACCGCACCCACCGCCTTCCTTATACCCAAGACAATGTCTGCGTGGGATCCCCATGACGCAACGCTAGCAAGGCGGTGAGAGGAATGGAAAGGCTCTGCGTGGGAAACTAGAGCATGTTACCGAATACATTTGCATAAATCCAAGGATTACCTGGCATTCGAGCTGTTTGGTAGTTTGGTCCATGTAGATTTTACATAACAATTAGAAACTTTGTATCAGTTGATGAAGGGGCCTATTAACAGCTATACTTAGGAACGAATACTTTATACCGATTAGAAAGGCGCCCACTATGCAAGTGATATCACTACAAACTCAATGATATCATTCTTATATATCATGATTTTGATATCATGATTTTAGAGTGTTCGGTAAAAACTTATTCGTAAAATGTACTAATTTTATTCCCCAAGACAAAGCTGGAATTTTGTAGAGTAGCGGCGTATACAGCGAAATAGGGAAGTCTCATCAAAAATAAATATTCCTCAAAGCACCTAAAAATGGAAGATCATTATCTAAAAATACGCGCGGTATAATTTTTATATCTTAGAAGCGTATATTTCCAATTCTGAAATTTGGCTTGACGTCATATGTCATGTAAACAACTGCCTTCTTGAAGTATTCTTAATAATATCAACGATATTAAGTTGGACTATTTACAATATCTAGGATGCAGTGACTTTACAACAATGCCTTTTACACCACTGTTTTCTTCAGAAAATACATTTTGATACAGTATTTACCAAAACGTGTTTAAAATAATGCAATTATTTAACATATTGTTGTTAATTTATGTTGAGCAGTGTTCATTTACTAACTAGAAATAAACGTTGGTTCAGTTAAAGTCTTATGAGAGCAATACTCTACTAAAGGGTGGGATTTCAGTACTATATTTGTATGATATAAAATTATTGTTTACTGAGATATGACGTCAGAACCTTCTAATCACGAGCAAGATGGCGCAGGTCCGTTTCTGAGCGTGTTTTGACAGCAATATCTTTGACTTGCTGTTAAAGCGATGTTAATGCACCTTTCGAGCCGAAACCAATTAGTTTCCGTTTATTTTAACTTGAGGTAACCAGTAAGCAAATAAAAAAAATATGTGAGCCTTCCCTATTGTTGCACCGTTCATTCAATAACGTATTGATATTTACATTATTCACAGCTTGAAATATTGGATCTTTTCAACATAAAATAAAATATCCCGTACTTAAACCACGCAAACGTGTACGTTTTGTACAGAAAAATGTCCGAGAGCAGAAGAAAACTTTCTGCCAATTTTTCATGTTTCACTCAGCATAAAATATAGTCTTCATCTGTTATATATTTTAGAGACGCGCATATCTCTAAATTGAGTCTCTCAAGGGTATCATCTACGAAAATATGTTTTCCATGTTTTTATTGTGTCTAATAATCCATTTAACCTTGTAAGATCGTTGTCCGGGTTTGTTCTTCTACTGTTAATAATACTGTGAAGGCTTCAATGTGGAATACACGATAATTAGAATCCAAATTTATGCAACTCCTAAGATTGTATTCTTGTTGTAACGTTGAGGAAGTGAGGTGAAACTAAGTTCTGTGCAGTTGCTTCCGCTTCCGGTTACAGCATTGATAATAATTAGGCTGAGATATTACGAATTCATCTCTTATTCATCCCGAGAGAATCTGAAAAACCGTGTTATCTAAGATCGATATAATCTCGTTGGTCTAGTGAGTTTATTCTTGCTTCCAATTCAGAATGCCCAGGGTTCGATTCCCCGTTCGGGCTCGGGTTCTTTAACTTTGGAACTTTACTTTAATTACATCTATATGATATTGGTGTATATACAATATGAAAACAGTAACTGGAGCCACCATAACTACGAAACAAATCATATAAATGTACCTCACTGAAAATTAGTTCTTGTAACTGAGTGGGTCTACTATAAATACATTGTTAATGATTTGTCGTATTAATTATTTAAATTATTTGCTTGAACCCTTTGAGTTAATGTTTTTGAAACTTTATCTCGCATTGCTTACAATCATATCGGATTGGATAAGATTTCATGATTTAAAATTTGTGTTGCTATATTTCCTAATTTGTTTGCTAGAAAGATATTCTTAATTTTATAAATAAACACTGTTTTAAGCGCAGTTTGAAAGGATATTTTGTTATGATTTTGTTATGTGTTGTCGTCGTTTCACAGATACCTTCACATGAACTATAAGAAATGTTTGCATGTATAAGTAACTAGACATTATATTTAACTCTCAACTCAATTTTTTTAGTTTTAGTTTCAACAAAGACTGAACTTGCTATGTAGTTTACCTTATTTTGATAGACAAAAAATAAATTTAAGAAGTAAATTATACCATTCCGTATACTATTTGTTCCATTTTTATAAGCCTCGGACGACAATACACTCATCATCATTCTAATTACACTCATCACAGTATATGGCAATGTAAGAACAATCCCAATATTTTGCTATTTCAATCTTACTTTTACGACCGTTTGAATAAACCACTAGTCACACTCACCTTTATAATCCATTTTAAAGTAATTTCAGATAACACTCATGAAGCAAAGATCACGTTCAAATTATAAACGAAAACACATAACCCCTGTTTCTAGTTAACGGCGTGCCGGCTGAGCACGTGACTGAGAGAAGACTGATAACAGACTGACACCATCAGTGAAAGTGTTTGAGTTTTAAGCCCAACAATGCAGTGGGCAATGTCTTGGAGGTAATCCTCTTGGCCAACGGAATTACCAGCTATACTCGGTTCTAGTTCACTACACCGACCCTGACATACATGTAAGACTGCACCATGCTTGGCACATGAGTCTGTCTTGTATTGGCTTGGCACGCATAGACTGCATGGTGGGTTGGGGTTAACCATTTAGCAAAGTGTAGGGACACCGTTTTCTTGTGTAGGAAGCAAATTGCATTTAAAAATTCATTTTTCTCGTCTATTATTCTTTTATCCACTTTACAACTTTTTGTTTTATGGAAATCTCCAACAATTTGTATCAAATATATGCGAAATACATATGTTTAATATTTTCTGTACAAAAAGACAAAAAATAATTATTACGAGTATAAATAGAAAATATTTGGTAATAATAGCGGAAATCATGTAATGGAACCTATTTTAATATTAACTCTTAAAAAAAAATAAAAATGGTCAGGCTCACATAAAACCAATCAAAGGTCAAGTAATAACAAAATGTAAAATAAATCAAATAAATATGTATTTAAATTCACCCCACTCAGTTACAAGGACTGATTTTCAGTGGGGGACATTTTGTGTGTGCTGATTTCGTCGCTATTACGGCTCTAAAGTCATCGTTTAGAAATATTCCAGTACAACAGATAGCCAATCCAGAACCGAGAATCGAAGTCTGGGAGTTCCATGAAAGCAGGAATTAATAAAGCAGTAGATCAAAGAGACACACAAAAAGCTCATCAACGCACACAATTATCAAAAACCAATTTGATCAGAGTTTAGCATTTATATTTTTAGCCAATTTATTACGAGTCCCTAATATTAATATAACACGGAAGGATAGAGGATACGTCGAAAACCGCACACAATTTTCATTTTTAAATTATATCTCAAGAATGGACTTCGGAATCGAAAATCTGAATCAACAGCGCACTATGGTTTGGTAAGCCTACATACTGAATGCTCTAAATTATGTCTTACATTATAATCAGTATGGTTTTTACTTTTTATTTCTAATTAATTTTATTACTAATTAACGATTTAATAATCAAAATAACTACGCTAATGGTTGTAATATTTCATTCAGTCTGTAGGGCTTACCAAAACACAGTGCGCTTTTGACTCAGATTTTCGATTGTGTTGAAATCTTGAGATATAATTATAAAATGAAAAATTTCTGAGGTTCTGGACGTATAGAGTTCAATGCCATCTCCGAACCACGCATGATTCACGTTGCTACAAACTGAGGAGTGTCCATCCATTCATGATGTCACGGTGATGAACCGAGCTGCGCAACCCAAGAAAAACCAACTTACAAGATTCGAAACTAATTAGCATTTAATCATCAGGATGATTCACGCTATATTCACATTGTTGTTGGAAATAATAAATTATCTGTAAGATATATATATTTATTTAGAAATTGTACATTCGGGCTAGGTGGGGTAAATCCCAAATGCGGTTTATGGTTAGCATGGCCATGCACAGTCAATGTTACCATGGAATGTCTCTATTACTTAATATTTTCCATAATAAAAGCAAACTCTATAGAAACAATAAACCCCCCTATTATTAACTCGACTGTACATCTGAATTGTTTCAGTACAACGTTGGTTCAGGATTGGCGTTAACTGAAACGTAAATTCGGCAATGTTTGGTAGGTTTGTATTTAACAGTGTACTCGACAACTATGGTTATATGACGTCGGGGGAGGGGGGGGGGGGGGGGCTGATTGGAGTAAGGGGGAGGACGAGTAGCACTAAATGGTGGTAAGGGGTGTAGGGAAAGAAGGGACCTCCTTTTCTCGCCTCTTACGACTGGCAGAGGCATATCCGTGCCCAAACTCTACCCCGGACCCAGACGGTTATCACAATATACTATATACTATAAATAGTATTTATATATAATGTGTATCTTTAATTCACATAGAAAACTATATATATAATTTTAAATAAAAAACGACATAAGTAGCTAAATTAGTCATAAAGTAGCCTACCTGCCATGCTTGTCACAACAATGGCTGCATTCAGTTTGCAAATACTTTTTGCCGATGAATGTAAGATTGCCACAGTTTAAAGAACAATATTTTCATGACCCATGGCCATGATCAATATTTAAGTTTTGGAAAACTAGTAAACACTTTTAATTGCTTTCGAAATGAAGATAGTGGGCGTCATATACACATGTCAACTTGTAAGTTGACCTATTTAGCGTGATTATGTAATTTTGTGATGTCTTTCTACTGATTGGTGTTTGCTTGCAAGCACGCGTTTTTGGCATTAGGATGTCTTTCAGCTGTTTTTTGTTAGAGAAAATAAGAGATTAGATTATATTTGAGCTTAACGACTAATATTTTTGGCAACGATGCTAATCGTGAAGATGAGTGGATGATAGAAGAAAGCGTTGTCAGGCCACATTCCAAGCACGGCTATAGTCCACTCCACTCAGCAGGTGAACACAGGCAGCACAGTGATACGTCGAGACGAGTATACACATGCATTGTCTATAACAGACAGAGGTACTTCAGCGATTAGACGCGGTACTCTATTCGGTAGGTCGCCGGTTCGATTCCGGCCACCGGCAATCCTAACTGAAGGGTTTCCGAGGTTTTCCTCAGTCGTATAGTTGAATGTTGGAATTTAGTCCTATACTAACAGCCCTCGGACATTCCTTCCCAAATACCCAAACACACTAACATACAACTATTCTCGCAAGGTGAGCACGTCATAACTAATCACGGCATAACGAATCACGTCATAACGAATCACGTGGTCAAGTTATGACGAATTTTCACCTAGCGATGAGGTGTGAATCATAATTTATCACTTTTTCGAAACCACGCCGTCCCGCCTCAAAGCGTATATAATTAATTTAGTACAAATGTGTTCCAATGTTGGGATAAATTTATATTGAAATACTTATGATAATGGTAGGAAGGTATTACAGCTAGTACAATCATTTCCCGATTGAAATATTTTTTATTTCCCACGAAGTTTTAATTTAGGCTACGTTAAACGCCGAACCGTATAAGGTCATAACATTGCGTGATAAAAATTCAACAATAGAAACTCGATCACTGGATTTTTGAAGTGATAAGTTATGACGTGCTCACATTTCGCATAGCCCCGCAGAAGAGGGGCACGTCAGTTAAAGCTGGTGTTTGTGCGCCTTATAAAGACTACGGGCCACTGCGACACTGCTACACGTGGTTAATATGACGTCACGCGTCAAGTCCTTCATGTCCTATATCTTCGCAACTAAACACGGTACTTACGCGGCCTTTTCAATGTTAAACAACTCACACTTATTATTATGGTAGCTTAAATATTGGCAAGTCGTCAAGTCCACCTTTATGATAGAAAATGTAATTCCATACGCCCCCAAGAACCAATTTGGTAGTTGTCCTAGCTAGTATGAGTAGGTGGAAGACCCATGCTTCAGTGGACATAGATATTTAGAGGTCATATTGAGTCATTCTTTGACCTCCGTACTACAATAAAACAGTGACTGAATACGTAATCATTGTCTTGTTTACGAATAATGTTACAAAGTAATTAAGTGAATGCGTGATACGGTGAAAGTCAGTTCACAATCAGACGCAGTTTGTGTGCCTTCGGTGATTCCCGTTGATTTGGCTGAGTGTCAAATTAAATATAATTTATGTATTAATCGGGGAGATTAGTGAGCGATTGTTTATAAATGACACGTGGCTCAGTTTTGGCACGTGGGGCTCTGAGTCGGGAGGTACCGGTTTCGATTCGCAACACCTAAAATCCTGAATTAATTTGTTTCGATCTCTTTCTCTTCCATACGGACACACTTACATACTTAAAAACGTGATTTCCATTTGAAAATTTAAATTTAACACGTCTTTTATCTTTATTGGTAAATTTAGTTTTTGTATCAATACCCATTTAATTTAATTATTTAATGACTAGTCTTGTGTATTCAACTTTAAAACTGATTTACAAAGGAGGATAATAGACAAACCAAAACCAATTACTATGAAATGATAAGAAAACCCCAACAAATAAAATAGCAAAAACTAACACAACCACCAAACACAACTATTGTGGAAAAGATAACAATAATAAGACAAATATTATCGCATTGGAATATTATTCTGGCATGGTCGAATTGACGAGGGGGTGAGGGAATTCCCCACCACTGTTTATTTCATTCCTCGTTCTGTTTTGATTTTACATCCATTCATGTCACGGCACGCTCTATGTCCCAATCTATGAGATGTCAATACTAAATGTAATCTAATACTGTAGGCTATATTACTATATAATTTGTTGTTTCTTTTGTTCAATGTTGTAACATACATTTTCCATATTTTACTCCAAAGATGTGTTGCATGCATTTTATACAATAGTCACAATACAACTATAATTTCGTCTCTGAGGTGGTAAATGGGTTCCTCTAGACCCCCTAACGTCGGAAACGTTAAAACCATCTTATCCCCACCACGTGTAAAGTGACAATTCGCACCCTGATTATTCCCAACTATATAATGGTACCCAAACAAATTTGCGTTCAGTCAGAGTTTTTAATTGGAATATTAATTGCAGTCATTTAGGCGTGATGAGAATGCTGCTTTCGCCCCCGTGGCTAAGATAACCTCCGTTAACAGAACAACCTTCCTACTGATTACCGGATGGTGGGAATCGAACCAGCAACCTTCCGAATCAGAGTTCCTTTCGCTCCCACTGAGTCTTGAAATTATTTGCCAACATTTCTAAAACCATTGAGACAAACAAGGAAATCAAAGACCATAATGATCCCATAATGATGCAGCCTTATAGGAAATTACACAACAATAAATTACAAAACATTTTCGCAATTCAATTGAAACATCAGTCAAAAATCAAACAAACGAGTTTCGTGTTCGAGACATGTTCAGACAGGTTGACAGTCCTTATTAGCGTGTCTACTGTCTCGTGCATGCGTGAGTGGCAGCACAGCTCGGCAGGACTGTTGGTAAACACTGAGATGATTTGCATACGGGTCAAGGCCACGATCTACGGTGTCTTGAGTGCTACTTGGTCGGTGAGTAAGGTAGAGTCTGTCCGTGGTACGCACGATCTACGGTGTCTCGAGTGATACCTGGTAGGTGAGTCAGGTAGAGTCTGTCCGTGGTACGCACGATCTACGGTGTCTTGAGTGATACCTGGTAGGTGAGTCAGGTAGAGTCTGTCCGTGGTACGCACGATCTACGGTGTCTTGAGTGATACCTGGTAGGTGAGTCAGGTAGAGTCTGTCCGTGGTACGCACGATCTACGGTGTCTTGAGTGATACCTGGTAGGTGAGTCAGGTAGAGTCTGTCCGTGGTACGCACGATCTACGGTGTCTTGAGTGATACCTGGTAGGTGAGTCAGTGAGTCAGGTAGAGTCCGTCCGTGGTACGCACGATCTACGGTGTCTTGAGTGATACCTGGTCGGTGAGTCAGTGAGTCAGGTAGAGTCCGTCCGTGGTACGCACGATCTACGGTGTCTTGAGTGATGCCTGGTAGGTGAGTCAGTGAGTCAGGTAGAGTCCGTCCGTGGTACGCACGATCTACGGTGTCTTGAGTGATACCTGGTCGGTGAGTCAGTGAGTCAGGTAGAGTCCGTCCGTGGCACGCACGATCTACGGTGTCTTGAGTGATACCTGGTAGGTGAGTCAGTGAGTCAGGTAGAGTCCGTCCGTGGCACGCACGATCTACGGTGTCTTGAGTGATACCTGGTCGGTGAGTCAGTGAGTCAGGTAGAGTCCGTCCGTGGTACGCACGATCTACGGTGTCTTGAGTGATACCTGGTCGGTGAGTCAGTGAGTCAGGTAGAGTCCGTCCGTGGCACGCACGATCTACGGTGTCTTGAGTGATACCTGGTCGGTGAGTCAGTGAGTCAGGTAGAGTCCGTCCGTGGTACGCACGATCTACGGTGTCTTGAGTGATACCTGGTCGGTGAGTCAGTGAGTCAGGTAGAGTCCGTCCGTGGTACGCACGATCTACGGTGTCTTGAGTGATACCTGGTCGGTGAGCCAGTGAGTCAGGTAGAGTCCGTCCGTGGCACGCACGATCTACGGTGTCTCGAGTGATGCCTGGTCGGTGAGTCAGTGAGTCAGGTAGAGTCCGTTCGTGGTACGCACGATCTACGGTGTCTTGAGTGATACCTGGTAGGTGAGTCAGTGAGTCAGGTAGAGTCCGTTCGTGGTACGCACGATCTACGGTGTCTTGAGTGATACCTGGTCGGTGAGTCAGTGAGTCAGGTAGAGTCCGTCCGTGGTACGCACGATCTACGGTGTCTTGAGTGATACCTGGTCGGTGAGTCAGTGAGTCAGGTAGAGTCCGTCCGTGGTACGCACGATCTACGGTGTCTTGAGTGATACCTGGTCGGTGAGTCAGTGAGTCAGGTAGAGTCCGTCCGTGGTACGCACGATCTACGGTGTCTTGAGTGATACCTGGTAGGTGAGTCAGTGAGTCAGGTAGAGTCCGTCCGTGGTACGCACGATCTACGGTGTCTTGAGTGATACCTGGTCGGTGAGTCAGTGAGTCAGGTAGAGTCCGTCCGTGGCACGCACGATCTACGGTGTCTTGAGTGATACCTGGTCGGTGAGTCAGTGAGTCAGGTAGAGTCCGTCCGTGGTACGCACGATCTACGGTGTCTTGAGTGATACCTGGTCGGTGAGTCAGTGAGTCAGGTAGAGTCCGTCCGTGGTACGCACGATCTACGGTGTCTTGAGTGATACCTGGTCGGTGAGTCAGTGAGTCAGGTAGAGTCCGTCCGTGGTACGCACGATCTACGGTGTCTTGAGTGATACCTGGTAGGTGAGTCAGTGAGTCAGGTAGAGTCCGTCCGTGGTACGCACGATCTACGGTGTCTTGAGTGATACCTGGTCGGTGAGTCAGTGAGTCAGGTAGAGTCCGTCCGTGGTACGCACGATTATTGTGTATTCTTACTCTTGTATGGGGCCAGTGTATACAAGTTAGAGTCAACCCCCCCCCCCCCCCCCCCCCTCCAAATCATCAGGCACTAGAGTATGTATGATATGCATTCAACATGTCGGCTTTATAAGAAGTGCTTAAAGTCCCTTTTGTCGGTACTTAAGCTATATGAATTATTCGCCAATTACTACCGTAAGATCCTTTGCAGCAACTCGTCTGGATAGTATAAATCGTTCGTTGAAGGGTGGTGGGGGGTAAGGGCGGGGGGGGCTGCATTACACGGTCAAATTTTTTCATCCAACTTCATGTATCAAAGGCCACAGCACATCAAAAACACAAAAATAGGTATTTTTATTGAGGTTTTTTCCCTTGAATTCAAGAAGTTAAAGTAAGAAAATGGAGTTGTACCGTTGGGCTAGGCTATGTCGTAAGCATGAGAATACTTACGTTGTGCCAACTATAGGTCGCTCTTACCTCGGTTGCACTGTACAATAATGACTCTCACTGTGGAAGGTGTACACCTTTAGGCCCCTGAACCATCAAGGTTGTGCACTGTGGGTGCGAAGCTATATATTAAGTAGTTCTCATTAAGTCGGCAATTAAACGAACTACTATTTCCTACAGTTTCACAATACACTATAAAACAATTTTACATGAAGTACAAATAATGATATTGTCTTTATCATAACTAGTATTTGGAGCCGTCATAGCTACGAAGCACATTATAAATTGTGTAAATGTCTCCCACTGAAAGTCAGTTCTTGTAACTGAGTGGGTAGACCTTAAATACAAACTCGTTTATTTATATATGTATAAACAAATTATACATTAAAAAAGTATTTGCTTTCAATTTATTAAATTATTGATTAATTGCAGCCACATCAACAAGAGAACACCCCAACATAGCTTGCAGCAAATATTATTACAGCTTTGAACAATTAATTAAATTCAACATGTATAAATGTATATATATGTACATGGATTTGTTGTCTTCTGGGATATTCCGCCTCTTGTGTGAGTATACTGGTGCAGACAGAAGTCTGTCACCTATTGCTCGACGGTTCGCCAGAATTGCATTTGGCACAATCACGAGTCCCTATCACGTCCTTCTCATTCAAGGGCTTAACGTCTACATATGTATATATATATATATATATATATATATATATATATTCACTAATAGCTTACGAATATTAACGAACAAAATATGTGTACACGACCATGCATGTTTATAGTCCAGGATTACAATTTTCCCATTGCGGCATTATTTTTTTTATAATTATAGTACACACACAGATAACTAATTAACTTGTTAATTAGTTATCTGTGGTACACATATACTGTGTTCTATTGTTATTGTTTTGGGTAGTTTTGTGTTAATCGCCACCATTATCGGATGTTTGTTAATATGCTAGGTGGATAAATTAACAAATGACGACAGCACCAACAATGATAACGACAACGACAACGACAACGACAACGACAACGACAACGACAACGACAACGACAACGACAACGACAACGAAATCAACAAATTTTATAGTTGCCGCTGAAAACGAGTTAAATGTTTTTGGATATCAGGAAATAATTCTTGGGAGAGGTTGACTAATAAATATATTTTTAGAGATATTGAGGGTTTGAAAGTCAAGAGCCAAGCTTGAGCTCAATATTGGTACTAATACGAATGTCCAAATGATGAATATAATTTATATGGGCTGTAATGCGGATCAAAGTTATACAATACTGGCAGTAAAAGCCGCTGAAACATTGAGGTGAAAATATGTGTTTACAGTCTTGTTGAAGTCAACGTTACTATTTGAAAGGTCAACGTGTGCATGTTGAGCATAACAAACATACCCATTGCATGTAGCACGCTATGCAATATATTGTGTTGTGGGTTTATTTCTGCTTCGTCCAATGCAGAAGCTCTATAATTTATGATTCCCGATGACGGCTGAGACAAAACATGTAAACGGTGACTTCGAAGCCGTCTTATGAAACTTATCTGAACAACAATCAGTATATTGTTCCACACTGAAAGCAGTGATCTAGTAACTGAGCGGGTAGACATAAGTATGTATTTATATTTGGACTGCCCTTATAAGATGAATGCAAGTATCTGTGAAAATATTGAGATCACACATAATTTGGAAACGATGTTTTGAATGAGAAGAGGCTATTATATTGAAAATATTTTGAAGACACTAAACGTTATTCAGTTCCAGTTTCAATTTTTTTTTTTCCCCTATTGGTGTATACATGGTTGATACATTATGACATTTGTTTGCTCCAATAAGATAACATTTAGTCATATCTTCATGGTCTACATATCCACTTTGACCAACACATTTTAGAAGTGTTTTTCAAAACACGAATATCAATAAGTATAACGTAAAACACAATTGATTATTTTTGTTCATTGAGGAAGAACATTCTTTGGAACCGGCACTGTAAACAAACTACATAATCTAAATGTTGTTGTGTATTTTCTTATGATGTCATTCAAGCCCGTTAATTTGTTGGTTTGCTGCCTCATTTTCTAGATTCAAAAAGAATAACATGATGAGTTTATTGTAATGGAAACCTGCTTGTAAACTTGGTTATGACCATTTCAGTGAGAAATGTAAAACTATAATTTCATACATTACCTGTGTTAACTATTGTTAACGGTCTTCCGGGTTGTTGGTTGTAATATGTGAGTAGTGCTAATCTGATGCAACGTTGCCAGTTGTCGTCTCAGCCTCAGCATAGTCTCGCTAGAACGCTTCAAAATACAGAAATGCGTTTGAAAACGTTCAAATATTGTTATTGTTCCGATTTTTATTTCTTTAAAATATTGGATTAAAATAAGGAAATAACAATCGTGAAAATTAAAATATTTGAATATTTTTTGTTTAGCTAATACAAAACCAAATCATCCGTAAGATAACTTGTTCACTATCTTGAAGCGTTCTCAGGATATCAGTAAAACATAGCACCACATAATTGTCATAATTTGTTTCAGTTACCATAATGATTAATGGTTGTTTGTTTGTTTGTTTGTTTGTTTGTTTGTTTGTTTGTTTGTTTTTTACTCTCACAACAAGAGTACATACATAATACAATCATATAATTACATAAGTATTTTTAATTTCATTAATTTGTTACGTTAGTATAGGGAAACCCACATGTAAGCCGAAACTTGTGTGTGGGTATATATAATTTTAACAATAAGTTATTGAAATTAGATCAAAATGGCGAGCGGGTGTGTTGAGACGTTAAAAGAGATACATACATATTAATACAAAGATAATTGCAAACATGCATATTATTCATTGAATAGAAGCATTTAGCTATCTGCTAATATAGGTTACAATAGGCAATGTTATAATATAAATATTAAATTATACAATACTAATGGAAGACATACAGTAGAATACAGCAAGCAAGGCATTATCGTTTAGACATACGATAATATTTATGGAGAATATACAGAAACTAAACAAACTATATTGTATTTAATACTTTTATACTTAGTAGTAGGCCTACACAGTCGTATACTTGAAGTGCATACAGCCTACTAGAAAAACATACACAAAGCAGAAAATGAAGCATAAAACAAATTATATATAGTATTTAAACTGTGGTGGTGCAAACATTCAACATTCATGGTTCAAATTTAGTTTATCACAATACTTGGATTCTTGCAATTATGTTTGCAATTATCTTTGTATTAATATGTATGTATCTCTTTTAACGTCTCAACACACCCGCTCGCTGTTGAGAGTTTTCGTGGTAAACATCAAACGAAATTGAAGCGTCGGCTGGAATAACGTTGTAACTAGCATTTTCACTTTTATTCAGGAAGGATAAAAAACGAGAAATTCTATATTGGGTTGTTATTTTTTCTACTTTGATCTTTCCAATAGCCAAGTTTAATCTTTCTCTTTTTATTATCTTTTTTAATCATATTCACTTGTGCTGGAGACACTTTCAAACTTTTCTTAGCATCCATCTTTAAACACTTACAACATAACTCCAGGTTAGCCAACTTATAATAGAAATGTATTTAACAATGTTGTAGTGAAAAAAGTCACCAATAGATTAAATCACAGTGTAAATATTTTTCAATGAAAATCCAAAAATGGTAAAAAACAACCTACAACGTTATTCCAGCCGATGCTTCAATTTAACTCTCACTTTGAACAACATGATAGCTAGACCAACTGATATTAAGTAAGGCGAATGTAAGTACTTTACAAAGTAAAGTGGCACCACATCCTTGACTGTGACACAGCACAGTGCACACAAAGAAAAGGGATCCTGAACATATTATGTATTTACCCAATTTAAAATTGTATTCCATAGTTATATTCAAATATTAGACTCACCATTGGATAGCTATATTATTGCTATTGGGGTTGCAATTCAATATTGGTTAACACGTTTCTCAAGCATGCGTATTTCTACATAATACCACTGTGTTGTTTACTGATAAATGCCAACTATATTTCATTATCGTATGACTCTGCTTTACAAATTTATATTCAAATTGCTGTTATAGTCCTTTGCATAACGAGAATGACGGTATAAAATTTGGGTCAAAGGATGACATATATCAAATGAAAGCTTGAGATAAGTACTTTTCAAAAAACCATGATATACCTCTGGCAAATCCAGCTTTCTATGTCAAAACTAGGGTCAAAGGTCAAATTTGTAATTTTTTAAATAATTTTTAATTAAATAATGAAAAATGTTTGCAAGGTTAATCATACACTTTTAGTAAAGTTAATGTCTTATGTTTCTTTAAAAAAAATTAAATTACCCTTTTAGCCTTTTTTGACCTTAATTGAGGTCACTTTTCTCAAAATGGGTAATTTTTAAACTTTTCTTCGATTTATTGGCCAGTATTCATTATATCAACGTATTTACTCCTAAATACGTTACAATGAATAGTTCTTATTGTTATCACATTGTTTTCACAGTATTCATTCAAAATGGCGGTCAAAGGTCAATAGGTAAGTATCGTCAAACTAGGTCTAGTAACTAAAATATTACTTGTGGGTACTCTAAAGACGCAGAATTTTAACTGCAATTACAATAACGAATAACAATATAATTTTTTAATCGTAAGAGAATGTAATTATCATATAACTTATAAACTACATAAGATTGTTACTGAATTTCTAATTAATGTCCTCAGACATCAGGGTATTCTTAAATGGGTGTGCAACTGCAACAAAATACATTTTTAGGAAAAAGCATGACCATGCTGAGATACGTGATATGATAGTATGATATGATATCTGTCCTAGCAGTCACTGTCTAGTCGTCAAATTAATCAAAATTGAAGTCAAAATCACTCAAAATTGAAGTCGTCAGATTAATCACCTTCTGATTCACTGGAATTCTCATGCTGGGTACCGATATTTGGACAGTCCTTCAGCTTACACGCGTGGGTACACTTCAGCTGATTGGCCAAACACTCATAGGTCGGCATCTTGCAAACACGGCAACAGTTACAGGCTGGGAGATCCATAACGGTCAAAGGTACTGGAGTTCCAATCATCCACTCGTTGCTCAGATCTCCTTCTGCCGTGGTTTTCCATCCATAGCCACACAGATCAGGAACATCAGGGTTGGCTTCCAAGCAATGTATCAATAGATCGTGTTTGGTTGATAACTCACAGTCGCAGGATATGAAGCAGTAGACAATCGTTTCAAGGTGGTAGCTGATTAGACTTCATATCATCACACTTACTTCTAAAAAGCTCGTAGCGCAGCTGTTTGACGCATGACAGAGTCGTGGTCAAAGAGCAGAGTTTACAGACACTCTCTTCGAGTTTTTTTGATGACATCGATAGAAACTCTCCAGTCCTGACCCATCTTGCTTAGCTTGACACAGAAATGCGAGTTTTTTCTCATGATATTCAAAGTTCTCTTTTTCCCTTTACCACTGAATGAGCTCACTCAGGTTGGAACTCATAGTCGTCCCCTACACCTATAGATGCGCCCGTTGTTAACAAGATAACAGTTTCATAGATGTCATTTCCCATATTGAAAACATATCCATAGCAACATTGGGTGCCTCTAGGTGAAGTGGCCGACTATGAATTCCAGCCTTTGTCACAACCAGTGCATGGAGGTCAGGGAGGGTATTACATACTTCGAATCCCAACGAACTCGCTAGTTTTTACACATCTTCGAAGTGTTTGATTTTTGGTAGTCAAGCGTCAACCAGCTGCCCTACGAGCTTTTTAAAAGTAAATGTGATGGTATTAAGTCTAATCAGCTACCACCTTGAAACGATTGTCTACTGCTTCAAATCCTGCGGCTGCGAGCTAACCACCAAACAGCGGTCTGGATACGAATTATTTGGACGCCAACCCTGATGTTCCTGATCCGCATGGCTATGGATGGGAAACCACGGCAGAAGGAGATCTGAGCAACGAGTGGATGATTGGAACTCCAGTACCTTTGACCGTTATGGATCTCCTAGCCTGTAACTGTTGCCGTGTTTGCAAGATGCCGACATGTGAGTGTTTGGCCAATCAATAAAAGTGTACCCAAGCTTGTAAGCTGAAGGATTGTACAAATACCAGTACCAGTAGCCAGCATGAGAATTCCAGTGAGTCAGAAGGTGATTAATCTGACAACTTGGTCAGTGACTGCTAAGGTAGATATAACATAATACTAGTATCATATCACGTATCTCAGCATGGTCATGCTCTTTTCTAAAAATGTATTTTGTTGCAGTTGCACACCCATTTAAGAATACCCTGATGTCTGGGGACATTAATTAGAAATTCAGTAACAATCTTTAGTAGTTTATAAGTTATATGATAATTACATTCTCTTACGATTTAAACATGATATTATTATTCGTTATTGTAATTGCAGTTAAAATTCTGCGTCTTTAGAGTACCCACAAGTAATATTTTAGTTACTAGACCTAGTATGACGATACTTACCTATTGACCTTTAACCGCCATTTTGAATGAATACCATGAAAACAATGTGATAACAATAAGAACTATTCATTGTAACGTATTTAGGAGTAAGTACGTTGATATAATGAATATTGGCCAATAAATCGAAGAAAATTTTAGAAATTACCCATTTTGAGGAAATTGACCCCAATCAAGGTCAAAAAAGGTAAATAGGTAATTTAATTTTTTTTAATAAACTTTATCCATTTATCTTACTAAAAGAGTATTTTTAAACTTGCAAACATTTTTTGTTATTTAATTAAAAATTATTTAAAAAATTACAAATTTGACCTTTGACCCTGGTTTTGACATAGAAAGCTGGATTTGCCAGAGATATATCATGGTTTTTTGAAAAGTACTCATCTCAAGCTTTCATTTGATATATGTCATCCTTTGACCCAAATTTTATACCGACCAGGCCTTTTTCAAGCGTTATGCAAAGGACTATTACTTTTGTTCTCTCCTTCTAGATACTTGTTCTTCTACACTCCATCGAAAATAGAATCTAAATTTCTGAGGTACCCTAAAAGTTGAAACATTAGGCCTAGTGCAAGTGTTTCACATTACAATTTATAGTGTGTCACAGTTTCTTTGTTCCATTGTTATCATTACATAATATTTATAACGATCAATATATATTTCTTTTGCAAATGAAAGACGTATACACTCGTTATATATTTTTGCTTTTAAATTACATCAAATATTTTATCATATATATAATAAATTATTATCTTCTCAACGTTTATCAATTTTAATGCAATTGTTACTTTAATTACGAGAGCTGTCATTCTTATCGAATAATATGAAGGATGATTTTTTTCTATTTCATATTTATTATAAGACATTACTGTTGATATCACATGAAATGTTGAAAAAAGAAAGTTGTGATAAACATAATTCTAATTAGCTAAGACACCAAACTGAGGTGTTCAACCTACTTAGAAGTGGTCAAGGTTTTGTTCCGATAACACCGATACAATATAGAGTGCCGGCCGGACACAGGAATTATGTCTGCATGGCATATCGAAGAGAAACATTCAGCCGACAGGTACTTAGCCTACACCACTCTGCGATCGAAGTGCCGCAATGGTTTCCAAGAACTCATTTTACATTGCAGTGTTCATCATTGGACTTTGTATGCTATTCCATTTATCAGGTCAGTGCATTTACCTTTAATTATGAGCGAATAATACAAGACAACAATATAATCCACCAAAATCAATACAAATAACAGCGATAAGAATATGTCGCATGAACCCCTGCTGTAGCGTGAACACCAACTTCACCCGATGTATCCCTCCCTCTTCAGATAACTAACTAATCATATTACCAGTATATGACAGCACACGACGCTCTGAACACCAGCTTCACCCGACGTATCCCTCCCTCTTCAGATAACTAACTAATCAGGTATATTACCAGTATATGACAGCACACGACGCTCTAATTCGGACATCGCCGGTTCGATACCTCCTACCGGCAACTCTGAAAGTTTCTTCCGAGGTTTTCCTCAATCAAAAGGCAAATGTTGTCATAATATCAGCCCTCGGACAAACCTTCAAATTACCGCAATAACTAGTTAGTCACCTGAAGAGGGGTGTCCCGGTCAGGTTTCCTACAAGCAAACAAAGAACAATTATGGAATTCGGATAGTTTAAAAGGGGTGTCATAAACCTGTTAGTGGACTCGACCTCAGAATTCGGCTTCTGACTGAGGATGACCTTGGGGAAAACTGACGTCAGTATCTCCCCCCCCTACTCCCTCCCCTCCCCACGGCCATCGCATGTCTCACGTGTTACCGCTGAGCCACATATATCGGTAATAACAGCAATTTGAGAATCAGTCCTTTCATTATAATCCAGTGGTGGGTTTATTCCTCCTAACAATGCAGGAGGCCCCAGGTTCCTTTACTGGTAAGAACATAGATTTGTACCATGTGAGCGAAGAGGCACATGTTTCGGTATCGTTACAAAATCTCGAAAGTGCAATTTTACGAAAGTGCAAAATCTCGAAAAAATGACTGATTCTCCGAAAGTGTAAAATGTCGAAAGTCCAAAATACCGAAAGTGTAAAATGACGAAAGTCCAATCTTACGAAAGTGTAAAATCTCGAATAGTCAGAACAACGAAAGTGCAAAACACCGAATATCCAAATCTACGAATGTGCAATATCACGAAAGTCCAATTTCACGAAAGTATAAATCGCCGAATGTCCAAATTACCGAAAGAGCATATCGCTGAGTGTTCAATCTTCCGAAAGTGCATTTTTACGAATGTCATTTTTCTCGAATGTACAGAATCATGAAAGTACAAATTGTCGAAAGTGTAAATTTACGAAAGATCAGTCTCTCGAAAGTGCATTCTTACGAAAGTGTAATTTCTCGAATGTGCAAAATCACGAAAGGACACGGATTGGTTGAGTGCAGAGTACGCAAGAGCCAATCGCTGTGACGGAGCTCTTTAGGATAGTCGGTTCGAATCGAAAGTACCTGCAGGGAATTGTGAATAGAGCCGGGTGAAGAACAGTTCGGACCGCATGCGCACGCTCGCTTTTTTACCACCTCATTCCTTTGGTCCCCTGGAGAGAAGCGGACCCCAATTCACAAACGTCGAAGCGGTTGCCTACCATCACGGGGTATAAGTAAAACATCCTTTCAAAACACGCTTTGTGCTACTGGCCTATACGCAACCTCATAGTGCATCATCTTTAAAAATAATTAAAATACTGACAATCTTTCAGTTAGCACTTGACACCAGTTTTAAGGGTATGAAATACGCCACCATCTCGAAAAAAAAATTATTTCCATTTTTACGGCAAATATATTACACTTTTTTTAAAAATCTTTTCACGAATAATACGTGTGTTACAATGTAGAATTGGTCTAAGAAGCACATAGCACAAACGAACAATAAGGTTTGTAGTTTTGATGAGTGCTAATCATTTGAACCCTAAGCGTAATATTTTTTTAATGAATTATTGTTCAGCTAAAATACAGAAATAGAATAATTACGTTTTTTATCGTGATGTGTTTGAAAATATAGATTTAAGATTTATTCATTCACTCTAAGCATTAATTTGGATTGATAATTTTAAGAAAATTCGTCAAGATGCCAACCTACAAAAAATTAATTACTGAAAAACTAAATTTGTTTATTTATTTAATTAAATTAAAGCTCACAAGGATTTAAATTATGTTTTACGAGTAGGTTAACATCGACGGTACCAACACTTGACAATAGTTTCAAAATTGTTAGTTTATCAAACATGATATAAATAAATATTGTTTATTTACAGCAATAATTTCTTCATTTTTAGTGTTCCACCGATATGATTCGCATTTGCGGACTATTGCGGTTAGATGCACATAGTATGCACCACAAATAGCGTACGAAATTATACCTTTCTAACTATTATTTGGAATCTCGATAGCTGTCATAGAATGGCGTAAGATGCCAACCTACAAAACATTAATTACTGAAAAACATAGTTTATATTTATTTTATTTTATTAAAACTTACACACGGATATAAATGATAATTTACAAATAGGTCCATATCAATAGTACCAACCAACACTTGACAATAGTTTCAAAATTGAAGCTTTAACCGCCATGTTATAAAAAATATTGTTTATTTAGGGCAATAAATATCTTCATTTTTACAGTGTTCCACCGACATGATTCGCATTTGCGGATGATTGAAGTTTGATGCACGTAGTATATGCAACAGAAATGGCGTGCGCACTAAGACCTTTCTCACTATGTATTTGGAATTTTGTTAGCTATCATAGAATGGCTACAATGACGTGTTATTTTTTATGACTTTCACGGTAAACATGCAAAAGTTAACAACGAACTTTGTCGACAAATTAAAAAGCTTTTATCATGATCTAAATGCGATTATTGTATGATTAAACAATATGATATTTTAGATATAGCCTGTCTGTATCTACATTACGGAACGTTCTATACACAGATAGGTTTAACAGTTTATGTATTAGAGCCTATTGAGTAGACCAAGGTCGAATGAAATTATGCGGTAATCCATTGAAAATATAACTTGAAGGTTTTAATTTATTTAAAGAAAACTTCTAAACGGATTTAAATAATATTTAGTGCAATTATTGGCAACATGTCTAGTTATAATATACACAAGGTCTACGGTTGTAAGTTAAACTGCGATCTTGTAAAAAAATATATGTTTATTATAAAGTTTTATGATATGCAAAAGATTTGTTTGATTTATTGAAAACAAAATCGCTCATCTGGCAACGTGGAGCGTTTTCCTAGTTAGGAACTTCTGAAATTCGATAACACAAGAGCACGTACTTTGAGACTAGGCCATAGATTTGAAAAAGAAATTCGATGTGACGGTAGGCCTCCCATAATTTATACATTTAAAATCGCGACATATAGCTTATCCCAGTAATTTCAACACTCATTACGAATCAGGAGACACGTTTGTATAAATTAGCTTACACAGGGTGCGAATTGACGGCTTGACAGCGGGGGGGGGGGGGGGGGAGAGGGGGGGGATGCCCAAGTATAGTATCTGCGTCGGTATAGTAAGCGGTCTGGGGCAAATCCCCAGTCACTGGAGGCAAAAATGGTTTTCAGGAATTATTGACCTCGAGTTTGCCTTAGAAGCGATTTGAGAGTCCATTAATTTGGTTATTAATGTACAAACACTTCCTGGCTAGGAATATAATATGTGTAAATTGATTCATTATTTTTTAACGTTGCTAGATTATCATTTGATAATTTATGAGATGAGATGGTATCCAGAGGTGGGGATTTAGCCATCCCTGGCGGGAATACCTTTCACTAAAACAGAACCAGGGATGAAATTACCAGAGGGGGGAAAATCCCCCTATCCCCCTATCCCCCCCCCCGTTTATTCACACCCTAAGCTTACAGCAAGCAATAAGTAACATTTGCTTCTGTTTGTTTGTTTGTTTGTTTGTTTGTTTTTCTGTGTGTGTGTTTTTGTATTTTTGATTTTTTGTTTTTCATCTGTCTCGTGATAGCAGTCGAACGGAGAGTCCGATCAAGTGGAAATTGGGACCACCCACAAACTTCGATGTGGGTTGAACGCTTTTAGTTTCGTGGCAGAATTGTTTTAAAAGTTATTAAGTTACACCACAGTTACTGGAAACAGTTTGGTAAAAACAGATGGTGTCAAAATCTGGGACAACTATTTTATAGTAAATTTCGTCCGGTCACGAATATAGCAATATAAAGGTAATCCGATAAGTATTGGACGTGGAAAATACAATAATATCTCTCATGATTTTTTTAAAATTTGATTAGCATTGGGGCATCTTCCTTAGTTTTAAAATATTTTTGCTTCATGGCCAAGACCGTATTTTCATTTACAGAACAGCTGAAGCCGAAAATTTGTACTTCAATATGGCTCCAAAAGCAGGGCATGATATAAGTGTAATCATGATAAAGATTCATAATTAGTTGGCCGCTTTTAAAGTTTAAAGTACTGCTAAAAGGAGATAAGAACACATTGGTAGAATTTTGCGTGTTATATAGTTGGCCGTGTCATTTTTACTAACAATATTGTAAACCCCTTGGACTGAATACCGTTTTTTAGGCACGAGTGGCGAAAAGTGGTTCCCCCAACTGTGCTTGTAAACCTGTCACGATTTATTTCGAGGAATGTTTATGGGCTCCATTCGGTTCGCTCATTGTCATAATCCCGACGTATGAAGGAGGAAGAAAACTAACAATATAATTTCCTTTCATTCTTCTTCTGCGTTATAAAGCAGAGTGAAACATAATTAAATTGCATAGTGCAGTGTTTCTCAAACTGTGACGCGCTAAGAAAATATCAGTGAAGCGCCTGGGTGGGTATAGTACTTATTCTTGTCTTATCAATGAGGGGTTTAGTTGCAGTAAACAGTTTTGACTGGCGTTTCGTTGCGTATTACATTTCACAATGAATAGCCCCCAGACCAAACGAAGCTCTAGTGTCTATGATGCGAACATACAACATGCACATTATATTGTCTATAATTACTTGGCTAAATGTTTAATTAATGTTTCGCGATGAAAAATTTGTGAGCTAGCGTTAGGACTGCACTAAGGTTATAAAAAGTGAGTCTTGGTGAGAAAAGTTTGAGAAACACTGGCTTAGTTCTAGCCCACAAGGCTCTACTTCGGGAGGTAGCCGGTTCGCATCCCAGTACCGGCAATTCTGACTGGAATACAAATTCTGGAAATGTGGTTGAGGCACAGATAATGGATTAATTGAGATAGCCGTCAATGTTCGTGACCGATGCCAGCAAAGGGTGTTCTCGTCGTGCATTACGTTTATCTACATTTCTTTACGTTCCTATATTCAATCGCGCATTGCGCAAAGCAGCATTGCTTTTAGTAAGTATTACATGATTTCAACAACAACAATTATTCTCTTCACGTGGTTGGGTGCAGATCCTAAGCATATGCTACCAAAGGGCGTGGGTTCAAATCCTCAAAGCCAAGTACATGTTATTTGTAATTCTCCTTTATTTTCATCTATGACCACTCATCGTCTCAAATAGCGTTATTGCAATTTGTTGTGCTGATGGCGGGGGGGGCATTGGAATCTTCAGTCGCCAGTCTTGATTTCTGACAACCGTTCGCGTATTTGGGGCGCTGGTCCTAAAAGCGTATATGCCATGTAGAAGGGGCGTGTGTTCGAATCCCCGGGCGTAGGCCTACTATAAGTTAAATATTTATCAGGATATTTATCCCTATTCACAAAAATGTCTACACTATTCGTACAAAACCACTTCCCGTACTGAATTGGACTCGACGAGGTACAAAAAACAAAACCAATATCTGCATTTATCACTTTTACTATACGTGCTACGGATTATTGCTGCAATAAACTTATATGACTGAAAACTCACTGACCGGCCTCAGAAGAAACTGACACATGGTCTCATTGTTATCAAACATGAATAGCATTTTAACAGCTCATCCTGTCAAAAGCGTAATTTTATAGGGTGAAAGCGGGTTGCCTGAAGACGTATTCATGCATTTAGCGACAAAGGAGTTGCGTCAGGGGTATACAAGTACAACCATGGGGTAACATTTCATAGTCCCCAAATTCGTAGTCACAATACCGGGCCTAAATGCCAACCCCACAGAATTCCCCTTGAATTTCAACTAAGAACATAGTGTAAATCGTTTGTGCTGCGTTTGTGCTGGTTTGTGCCGCAAAACGTTTCGTTTCTGCTGCCCTCTAAGTACACTTAATTAAGGACTCTAGTAAGAGGATGGGGGGCTAACTAAATGCCAGCACCCCGTTTATTGAATTTCAACTAACAAGAAGACTAAAGTCAATTGTTTGTGCTGGTTTGTGCTTTTAAATGTTCGTTTGTGCCGCCCTATTCATTTATTAAATGTCAGATACATGTGTGCATGCTATTTCACAATCATTATAGTACAAGTGAGAGGCTAGTTATTGAACAAACACGTCTTACTCGGTTTACTACATGCATGGATGCATATTAAAAAGCGCGCAACATTATGTTTTTCTAAATGAAAACTATGCGGCTTGTGGTTTCATAAAAGGATTAAGGACTGTATAAAAATCAATTTTTAGTTTGAAAAGATTAGAATAGTTGGTATTTTTAATAAACATAATTGATAAGCAAATTTTAACGAATGTATAAAATTTTCAAACTAACGGGCGTTTTGTTTCAGTAGGTCTACAATCAATATCGTTTGAAGTTGGAAACTATAGTTATTGAACAAATACGTTTTGATTTACTAAAATATACATGAGTGTTTATTAAGTCAAAATAACCAATCAACTACACTTAAATACCTATCCTATCTCTTTACAATGACGCGGCTCTAAATTAATCTTATTCATGTATATAAGGTTGATAAGTATATCATAACCAAAGGTTTGAAAACGCTAGATCAAACGGGGAATCGAAACCTAAACCTTCCATCCGCAATTGAAGAATAGGATTAATCATTCTATCTAGATCAATGCTGAAAATTATTGGAATGTGCCTCCGGTGTCGGTGCAATTCTTAGATGTTAATTAAAACTGCAGGGGCGTAGTGAGGGAGGGATCAAAGTGCTCGACCCCCCCCCCCCCCCCCCCAGGAATTATAAAGGTCAATATTCAATATAATTTACTCATAACATTAACAGTGTTGTACTCTTTTCATAAACCTTTTAAAACTTGCGTCTTATGTCAATAGCGGCTGCAAAACCCCGTTATTATTGAGGAAGAACACCCCTCCCACATCAGATAATATTTATTCCTCCCCTCCACCCTGAACCACAGAACACTGGTTACGCTCGTGTTCGACTATTTTTTTTATATATACATATATATATTTTAGGTGAGTGTGACCGACGTGGCGTAATAACCCGATATGTTTTTAATTTTACAAACATATATATAATATATATATATATAGACGTGTGACATACACATGATATATAAATTAACGTGTTGATGTATATACCTACTTCAAAGATTCCGTTAGTATTTCTGTGGAATTGCTTAATTTGAAAATATACCCGCAAACAAACTCTATATATTTGGAAAATTCTGTTTTGATCCAGTCACATTGCAAGTATTAGCTAGCAGGTGCAGTCTTCTTTTTCAATAGATAGCACGGCCATGGCACATGCTGCCTCGGCATTCTTCTTGCCCATTCTGTTCTTTGAAAGCAAAGGTCTATGTGAATATGCAGGGACTTAAAAAAGGCGTGCCCAGCCCCCTCAACGATCCAATCAGACGAAACCTTTTAAAACGCCCTGAATTTCAAAGCGTGACGGTTAAAATCTCGAAAGTGCAAAATTACGAAAGTGTAAAATGTCGAAGGTGTAATTTTACGAAAGTGTACAGCTTCGAATGTCCAATTTAACGAAAGTGCAAAACTACGAATGGCCGAATCTACGAAAGTTCAATGTTACGAATGTTCAATTTGACGAAAGTGTAAACCACCGAATGTCTAAATCACCGAAAGAGCAATTTGTCGAATGTGCAATATACCGAAAGTGCGTTTTCACGAATGTCATATTTCTCGAATGTGCAGTATCACGAAAGTACAAACTACCGAAAGCGTAATTTTTCGAAAGTGCGTTTTCACGAAAGTGTAGGGTAACGAAAGTGCAATTTAACGAATTTTCGGTGTTTTGCACTTTCGAGATTTTGCACTTTCGACATTTTGATACAGTGCCCATGTTTCGTAGTTTTCCAACAGAAAATAAACAATATTGCTGACAATCCATTATTACTATAAACTCTCGAAGTGCAATGCAATACATACAATACATTGCTATTATTACTATTATTATTATTATTATTATTATTATTATTATTATTATTATTATTATTATTATTATTATTATTATTATTATTATTATTATTATTATTATTATTATTATTTTTATTATTATTTATTTATATTATATTTATTATTTATTATTTATATATTTATTATAGTTATTGGCAAAATACCAAAGTTAATACGGCTATAATGATTGGTGATGTAAACATTGATATTTTAAATGAATGTGATTCATTTGCGCAGCATTATGAAACCAGTCTGGCTGTGAATGGTTTTATGAGATGTATTTCCAAGGCTACGCGTGAGGAGGTAGTAGAGGGCGCGCTTAGAAGTTCATGTATCGATCATGTTTACGTGCGGGCTGTTGACATCCGTATCAAGCCAGCCATTTATACATCTAAGTTGTCCGACCACGATATGATAATGATTTCATTGGGATTAGATAGTATTAAAAGAAAATCGGAAAGTACAATATATGGAAAGTGTATAAATGAAGCTAATCTGCTTCACGCTTTAAAGCGTGTTCATTGGGATAGTTTGTTAATTGCCAATAGCTGTGAGAATTTGTATCAGGCGATTTATTTTAATTTCAAGATTGCATATGCAAAAAGTTCGTTTGTTAAAGAAAGAAGTGCTACGACTAGAGGTATTAAGTCGTGGGTGTCGCCCGAACTATTGGATAAACGAGCAGTGTTCGTCAAAGAGAAAAGTAATAAGAAAAGGAGTAATCAATCTTGGATGACGTTGGAGTTATTAGAAATGATAGCAAAGAGAGACCGTTTTTTTCAACAATGGAAAAAATGTAAATGTTTAAATCTTACGAAAGGTGTGTATAGGTCAGAATACAATAACCTCCGAAATAATGTAAACAAAAAGATCAAACTAGCAAAACAAAACTATTACCGTGCACTTTTGGAAAGAAATAGGGGAAATATTAAAGAAACGTGGCAAGCTATAAATACTATAATAGGCAAGAAAAAAAAGAGTCAGTCGATGAGGTTATTAAAAAGTATCTGGGTGAAAAAGAGTCATCTGTTACTATAGCAAACTCATTTGCAAACGTTTTTGTGGAAGAGGTTGAGCGTATTGTTCATAACTGTGATGTGATTTGTAGGGAAACGGTTCAAGGAGAAAGCAGTTTAATTAACGTTCAGGGGCAATCAGTATACATACCCCCTATTGATGCGAAAACAGTGGGAAAAATTATCGAAGAAATGAATAGTGGTAAACAAGCTGGGTTTGACGGAATAAGGGTTAAAGACTTGCAAAATATTAAGGATCAGATCAGTCCATCACTAGCTTTGCTGATAAATTTATCGATTAATGAAGGTGTCGTGCCAGAAATGTTAAAAATTGCTATAGTGAGGCCGGTTTATAAAAAAGGAAGCCACTACGAGTATTCCAACTATCGTCCAATTGCCTTATTGTCTGTAGTCGATAAGGTAATGGAAAGATTGTGGCTGATTGTTTAAATAACTATTTGACTAAATTTTCTATCATAAACAAAAATCAATTCGGCTTTCGAAAGGGGAAAAGTACATCTGATCTTTTACTGAAATTTTCTGATCTTATTAATTCTTAGTTAAATGAAAATTTTCATGTAGTATGTATGTTTGTGGACTTCACTAAAGCATTTGATACTCTAAATCACAAGAAATTATTGCAAGCATTGGACAATATTGGTGTGAGAGGTCCAATTCTACGGTGGTTTGAGAGTTATTTAGATAATAGAAAGATAATTGTAAAAATTGGGGAGGATTATAGCACGGCTAAATTGATCAAATCAGGGGTGCCACAAGGATCTATCTTAGGACCATTGTTATACTTAGTGTATGTAAATAAGATGGCGCGAATTTTTAAGAAGTGTTTTGCATTTTTTTTCGCTGATGATTCTGCATTTATTGCGATTCACAAGAATATTCATACGGCGGAAAAGTATTTGCAAGAAGACTATATAAACTTGCTGAGGTGGACTCATGATGATGGCTTGATTGTAAATGCTATAAAAACTAAAATTGTACATATATCTACTCCTCTGAATACCAATCATAACTCGATAGTTAAAGTTATATCACACTCAGTCCAGTGCTTGCATAATACTTCTAACCAAAATGCCACGGACATAACTTGCAGTTGCGATCAAGAAATTGAGTCGGTGTACAGCCATGAGTACTTGGGTATTGTGATTGATAAATGCTTTTCTTGGGATAAACAGATTGCTAGGGTATGCAACCGGATAAGACCGTGTGCTGTGCAACTTTATCGTTTGAAGGATATTCTTCCATACAGTTTACTTCGCACAGTGTACATCGGCTTGGTCGAGTCTTTAATCTCGTACGCGGTGTTAGCCTGGGGAAATGCTTCTCATATGTATCTTAAACAAATTATTAGCTTATAGATCAGGATGATTAAACACATACTCCCAAATCACATAACTGACCATTGTTCCTCAAATCAGCTTTTTAAATTATTAGACTTGCTACCTGTAAATTTTTTGTACATCTATAAGTTAATTATCAAATTCTATTTCACTAACGAATTCAAAATTGAAATTTACCATAGCATTTGTACAAGAGCAAAAGCCTCCAAAGTGTATAGAGTTCCCAATTTTGTAAATAAATATGGTGAAAGATCATTGCATGTAAAAGTGCCTCAATGTTTTAATATGTTGCCAATTGAATTGAAAGATTCGGATAGAATGAATCAAGTAAAAATATCAGTAAAAGAGTTTCTTTTGTTACATTCGCTTTAATTTATTATATTTTCATTATTAGTATCGTCGGTGTTTTTGTCCTTGCCATGTATAGGATTTTAAACCCAATGGTATAGGCCTTTGTTAATTGCAGTGTGTAGTAATATGTAGGTGTTAAAGATAAGTTAGTGATTGTTTGTTTGTTTTGAATTGTAAGGTATTCTGTATATTGTATTTGCATTACGCAGCATGTTCATCTTTGTCCGTAACTTAGTCCATATTATTATTTTCATTGGTATATAACCCACAGACAAGCTATGTACTTAGCTTTGTGGGATATCGAATGTTTATTTAATGATTGTATTGTACAGAACATGGTTATCAATAAAAAAAAAAAAAAAAAAAAAAAATTATTATTATTATTATTATTATTATTATTATTATTATTATTATTATAACTATAATTATTATTATTATTATTATTATTATTATTATTATTAGTATTATTATTATTATTATTATTATTATTATTATTATTATTATTATTATTATTATTATTATTATTATTTTATTGTTGCAATACATACAAACTCGGTCAAAACCGGCATAAACATGTTGTACGGACACAAATGTCAAGTATTTCCATGTGTTTACCTTATTAAAATCTACTTAGAACTACTTAATATATCTTCTTCTTCTTCTTCTTCTTCTTCTTCTTCTTCTTCTTCTTCTTCTTCTTCTTCTTCTTCTTCTTCTTCTTCTTCTTCTTCTTCTTCTTCTTCTTCTGCTTCTCAAATGCCCACATTTGGCTATACTACTTAATATATCATTGTCCACATTATTTTTTCCAAACCGAACTGTGGATGCTATGTACGGTCGTGGCCGATTTGTACTCATCCCAGCATTCGCTCTTTGTACGGTGGAAACCACGAAAACCACCATCGGGATGGAGAACTTCTTGAAGTCTTCATTCTTCTTAGTTCAAAAATTTTCGCACTATCCTACACGTGTTCAAAATAATTGCTTTTTGCATCTCGATGTATATGTTCGGTTGGAGACCAATTAGTTTAATACTGTCATGGAGTTTACGTGGAACAATGCCATTTGCTGATATAATTAACGGTATAACAGTTACATTATTCTGCTTCCACAACCTTTTTATTTCAATAGATAATTCCTTATATCTGTTTATCTTTTCCCGCCAAGTTGTCTCTACATTGTGGCATAAAGGGACGGCAACATCAATTAAAATCGTTTCTTGTTTCTTCTTGTCAATAATAAATATAATATCCGGTCTATTGTGATGTATGGTTTGGTCTGTAATAACTGCCCGGTCGTAATATAATTTGTAGTCTTTACTATCTAATACCTTTTCAGGCTTGTATTTGTAATACGCAGTGGTTGTGTTTATAAGTTTATACTTCATGGCTAATTTTTGATGTACAATGTTTGCAACTTGGTTATGCCTATGAAGATAATCTGTTTGACAAAGCATTTTGCACCCAGATACGATATGTTCAATTGTTTCGCCGTTCAAATTACATTTTCTACATTTATCTTCCACTGTGACGTCTTTCAGTATGTATTTTTTGTAATTGTTAGTCTTGATTACTTTATCTTGAATAGCGATCATAAATCCCTCTGTTTCGCTGAAAATGTCCCCGGACGTTAACCATTTGTTCGATGCTACCCTATCGACGCTATCCTTAAGAAGTTCTTTATAATGTCTGCTATGTAACGTCTTTTCTGATATTCTGATCTCTTTTGCTGTGTCAGAATTTAGTTTTTGTAGCAAGTTTAAATTTCCGTCATTAAATTGAGGGGAGAAAGCGACTTGTCTGCCGATACTATAGCTCTATGAAGTTGTGAATGTGGGCATTTTGTATAAAAGTACTTTCTCAGAATTTCAATTTGTTATTATTATTATTATTATAATTATTATTATTATTATTATTATTATTATTATTATTATTATTATTATTATTATTATAATTATTATTATTATCATTATTATTATTATTATTATTTTTATTATTATTATTATTATTATTATTATTATTATTATTTTTATTATTATTATTATTATTATTATTATTGTTATTATTATTATTATTATTATTATTATTATTATCATTATTATTATTATTATTATTATTATTATTATTATTATTATTATTATTATTATTATTATTATTATATTCATGTTTATTGATAATTTTTACGAAAGCACAATATACTCATTAATTTCTCGTTTACTTTTTTTAACGCCCTTTAATTAAGAGCGAAGGATACCTCTACGTCAAAAACCGCAGAAAAGTTACATTTTTAATTATATCTCAAGATTGAAACATAAAATCGAAAATCTGAGAAATCATAGCGCTGCGGTTTAGTAAGCCCTACCCACTGAATGATAAATGTATTTAACGTTATAATCAGTATGACTGTGATAATTATTTCATTAAATTACTAAGGAAATAAGGATCTCAGTCATACTGATTATAATGGTAGATACATTCATCATTCAGTCTGTAGGGCTTACCAAACTATACGCTACGCGCTACGGTTTCTCAGATTTTAGATTTTGTGTTTCAATCTTGAGATATAATTACAAAATGAAAAATGTATGTGGTTTTTGACGTAGAGGTATTATTAACTTAGCTGTATGATTGTAATAGCTATAATAGCTGTGAAGTAAAATATACACTTGTGTTAAATAATTAATTGAATGATATTCTATGGAAATAGGGAGAATTAAGAATGGTACTTTCTTCTGTGATAAGTGTGGAAGTAGATTTCATTATTTAAAAAAACAAACATATGCGAGTGTTTATATAAGCGCGCTTCATTAGGTTGCGATGTTTAAATATAACTAATTTTCAAACCCATTTTGGAGGAGCCGTATGGTATTTACAACGGGTTTTATGAAAAATACGGCTAACAACTACGTTTAAACCACATACGCGTTTGGTATGCGATTTTTTGTTTACACCTTACCCTCACAATTGGCTATGTGGATTATGTGTTTTGAAATAAGTGTTTTCAATGTTTGGTTTTCTACGATTTATTTTGTTCTCCAGTACGGAAATTGTATTTGTACCGCAAAGCAAAATAAATCGTAGTAAACCAAATATTGAAAACACTTATTTAAAAACAGTAAATCCACATAGCCAATAGTGAGAGTAAGGTGTGAACAAAAAATCGCATACCAAACGCGTATGTGGTTTAAACGTAGTTGTTAGCCGTATTCTTCATAAAACCCGTTGTAAATACCATACGGCTCCTCCAAAATGGGCTTGAAAATTAGTTTTGATCTTCTCAAATGAGCGAATTTCATATACCAACTCCATATGTGTTCTTTATGCATATTTAAAAAAATATATGGGGGTAGATTTATCTTAAGCTTTGGGGTCAAATATCTTTATCATTTAATAACAGATTTCATCTTCATTCTGAACCATCATCTTTAAAATAATTCATATCTCCATATATTATATGTAATTTTTTTTAAATAATTTATGAAGAACACAGATTTATATTTTAAATGGGCGTACCTAATAATTTATTTTGTATTGATTATAGGCATTGACGCCGCCTAGTTGGCCAATGACTGAAAATCATTAAACATCATGGACATAAACCTATAAATTAAATAGACACATTAAATACTGTTTCCCACAAACTTATTTATTTATTTTATTTTTATGTTTTACCTTTTTTATTGTTTTATTTATTTATTGTTATTTTTCTTTACGATTTACAAAATAAGAATAAAAATGATGAAATCATTATATTATCTTGTAATATTTCAGTGAGTGCAACAGTGGTAGTGGGCCCCAGCCCCTGTGCCCTGGGCGCCAAAATCTACTCCCCAGACGGATGCAACACTTGTTTCTGTATTGATGGGAAGGAGTCGGGAGCTTGCACAAGAATGATGTGCGACTAGTACGACTAGCAGGGACTTCCGCCTTCGTATGTGGTTGTGTTTGGCTTCGGCATCCCACACGCTGTGTGTTTATCTGCACAATGCGTCTCGGTTTTATTATTAAAAGAATTAGTTGTATGAGTTTTATTTGGAATACCTTTCTAATCCAAATTAAACCGGAATTTTCTGGTTTAACACATTCACGTCTAGCTAGAAAGCACCAAGCTAGCATTTCTTATTTTGAAAGTAGTTATTAATGTCCACGTGAGCATTTGGTCCATTTTAGTATTACTTGTTCAGTTATTCTGAATAAAGTTAGACACTACAACATATAAAATATATTGTCAAAATGTGAACATGTCTATGATTGTCAGTAAATTCTATGGGAATGTTTATAAATAGTTGTAAAGTGATCTGATTAATGATGTAAATATTTCAATTGCTAAAATAAATGCCAAATTCGGCACCTTATTTGAGCTTTCTATTGTTTGAATGTTTCATTATATTATACAATAAAACAGTATGAGACCTAACCCCCAAATATCATCATCACTGTGTATACAATAATAACATTGTATATACATTAATTCAATGAATATAAGTGTTTGTGTCAATCGTCATTAATTACCAAATTCCCCAACACTTTCACTATAATAAGCTGCTATTTGCCATGATTCTTCAACCACCATTATCTGGCCTTTTCGATATTGCACAACAATTTTTATAGTTATACATGAATTTTATTGTTCTTGAGATTTACCATCTGTTCTAATCTGGGTTAACGTTTATTTTATGCACTGATATTCGAGGTTACACAATATGGCTCAAGTTTAAAATCAAGATAATTACTCGTTCCAAAAATAGTGTATAAATGGCAGTTTTCAGTAAAGTTTGTGTAAGAAATTGTGTTGTATGAAAACGTATTTCGTGCTAATAGCCTCTTTAGAAACAAAATAATTGTATACTCCGGCTTGTTCATAAAAGGTGATTTCTTAAAACATTAATCCAAATTACTATTAAGGTATTTGATTAAACTCTGAAATGAAAATATGCTCAGTAATTGGCAAAAACAAAACATGACGCAGTTGAAAAAATGTAGTTTGCTTTATTTTCATCAATCATCGGTCTTATTTTTAAACAGAAATAATAATTTTCCAATTTAACCGTGATTTACATATTCCCACTGTCAAAAATCGTCTTTGATAATGATTCCTAAACCGAGGTAACTTTTATAGATTCTAACGATAAAGAAAAGAGTTCAGCTATGAAAACTTCGTTATGCTGACTACTCGAAACACTACAGTACTTTCTAGAGTTATCAAATTTTCAAGAACAAGCATTGTATTCACCCGGTAAAGAAACAAAATCTATCCATTCAGCTTCTATTTTGAATAAAATTATTGCTTATTCCAGGACAACACATTGAGCTTAGAAAGTGATGGGTGGTAAGATGAAATACAACCTATGCTGTATAAGCATGGGTGCCCACATGCCGGATATCAGGGGGTGGGGCCACACTCCCACACCACAGAAACATCCTAGGCACATTGTCGAAGGTATGTTTTTGTATTTTTTTGCTTTTAAGATTTGGGGGACTTCAATCGCTGTTTTTGGCATGAAATTTGCGCTTTTCGAACAGATTTACATACAAAAATTATGTTTTACAACTAAATAAATACAATTTGGGGAGGGGTGGGGGGAGGGGGTACGTGACACCCCCCCCCCCACTATGGCGCCCATGTCTGCCAGCCAGTAAAAGAAATGTCCACGTTCGACTGTTCCGTCGTCAAGAGCTTGTTAAACACTTGCCCCCCATTGAATGGATACTTTCAATGCGTCTGCAAACACTCAACAAGTGGTAACGGGAGTCGTTAGTATTCGGTCACGCTTCAGGGATCACTCCTCTCTCCTTGCATGTTTTGATAACCTCTGCAAGTAAAGTATGCGTGACACTCGGACGTCCGGGGCGCGGCTGCTGCATGGCCACTCTCAATACCTTCAAACAGTTTTACTCTGGTGTTCAAACAGTGTTCAATGATAACGTGTATTGCAAACACGAACAAAAAATATATCGTGCATTTGTCGTTATTTTTGTTCCGTATATTAGATATAAGATTTATTTATTATGTTATATTTATAAGTTTAAATAAAATAGAATGTTTTTGTTTAAACTATTATAATAATAATAATAATAATAATAATAATAATAATTATTATTATTATTCTTCTTATTATTATTAGTGTTATTAATTTATTTTTATCTAACATTTATTATTATTATATTATTTTTTCAAGGTACCTGGCTGGACATGTTGTTGACCTCCTGATAGTTTCATAATTTTTAACTTTAGTGGTCCAAAGTTACACACAGATTTTTTAAGCATAAGATTTAAGGTTTAACGCGTACTCGTAAAGTTGGATCATAGGAAACACGTACTGGCGCTCACACAAAGTTTGAGTTTTAAGACATTGTTTTCATTGTTGTTCTTAAAACAACTTAGTTAAAACCTTAAATCTTATGCTTAAAAAATCTGTGTGGACCAGCCTTTAGCTGACCGGTGTTTTTCACATAAATTTAGTACGTTTTATAACTACCACAACAGATTAAAAATAGTAATGTGACATGTATTTTGATTGAAAATTCTACTTCTCAATGGTGGGTGAAACTGTAAAATCGTATTGCTGATTCCCGAGGAACTCTCCGAGGAAAACACGCATGCAAACTGTCGAGAAAGTGGCTCGCGAGTGTCTGTGTCTAGCGCTGTGTTCGGCATCTTCCAAGACAATCATGAACTACTCTGAACTGTAATAGTTTAATAGATCGTCAACAGATAACACCAACACGAGTAAATTGTCTACGGCAGCGCCTTCAAGTGCGAAAACTTGTCCATACTGGCGTTCCTTGAATACGTTAGTCTCTTCGGTCGGTGTGGTCTACGTTCAAGTTTGATCTTTCTTTTCATCTTCTCATCAACATAAAGTAAACGCCTATTGACGGCGAAGGATACAAATTATTAGACCTGACTAATATGTTTAAGCAATGAATTAGAAAGTTAGTTAAATTGAGCCCGTATGAGTCACAGCCACACATTATTCTGATGAACAAAACCGCATTCAAAGGTTTGACGTTGAAAGGTATGGCTCATCCATTCTCTTTTACTTCCCATTGTTTTTTTATGCATTTGATTTAAGGCTGGTCCACACAGATTTTGTAGACATAATGCATAAGGTGTTAAGACGTTGTTTTAAAAACAACAATGAAAACAACGTCTTAAAACTAAAACTTTGTGTGAACACCAGTACGTGTTTCCTATGATCCAACTTTACGACTACGCGTTAAACCTTAAATCGTATGTCTTAAAAATCTGTGTGGACCAGCCCTTACCAACATGCCAATCAATTGTCCATTTAACATGTTGCAACGTTGAAATTTGAAAGTATGCCATAGTTGGTTGAATTGTTATAGCATTACTTGACGTTTTATTTGGCAACTATGCACTACAAGAAATGATATCGCAATCAGTCTACTCCTTGCGGCGCTTGTGGATAGTAATAATAATAATTTTCCGTCGGAATACCAGCTGTAGGGTGCACATACACTATCTAAAACTTATATGGCCCTCACTATCGTTGCTCCAAAGGCAAAGTCTCATGCTTATGGAATATCCAACATTGTCTACTTCTCTAGCTAGTAAGTCCATAAGGGATGATTTATGACATTAGGTTGGATACCTGGGAATTCTCAAAACAATGATCAGGCTTAAGAACTTCACTAAACGGAAAGGCCTGCCTTTACGCATGTGTGAAGGGACGCGAAGAATATATTGGTTTCCGTTGAAGCAGCGTGAGGTCGGTATGACCACAGTATGACTATGATGTCTCAGCAACAATTGTCGGCAACGTGATCATAATCGGGATCGGGATCGAAATCGTACAATTTTCCATAACAAGTCGTTGCGACATTACGATTTAGTTGTAAACAGCAGCATACGAACCTTGTTAGTTAACTCTTCCACGATTTCCGGATTATGATTACGATCACGATGCAGGCTTGAGACCAGTTACGTTAGGGAGGTCAGTCACGCGTAGCATGTTTTATCTGTGACGACAGTTGTGAGTAGACACTAAATATTAGCGCAGAGGAAAAGCTGCTTCTAACCCCGACTAGATATTTGTTTAGAATATCGTAAGGAGGAACTAAAATTTTGTAAAGTCGTAACTGTTTCAACAAGTCAAGCTTGTATTTAAAAAACACACGTATAGAATAAAAAATATAAGTCCAGCTAATTGTCTCTGTCGTCCAATCACCCCCAAGGTCATATGGCCTAGTTGTCGCGTACGTCGTTGAACATCAAAATAATAAAAACAAATCAGTGTGAGCAAGTTTTCGTGAAATATCGGAACTTTTTCATCCGCAACTATCCGCATGATCTTCGAAATGGTTGGTTTGGTGGTCTGCCGGGAATCTACATTCGGTTTCCTGACTTGTCTTGATTCAGTTTGATCTCAATTCAATTCAATTGTTTTTATTCAGTACCACATATTACAATTACAATCAATAAATATTACAGTACATTTCTTTCATGTTTCTTTCAAGATCCGAAGTGAAGATAGAAGACATGTGCGGCTTCCCGGGTTGCTTTTACGTGAAATTTTATTTTTTCCAGATTGCGGTTTCTGATTTTTTGCAATCCTCATTTTTCGTTTGAGCTGGGACCGTTAAGAAATCAGTTTTTTCTTTTCTCTTTTCTCTTTTCTTTTTTTCTTTCTTCTTTTTTTTCTTCTTTTCCTTCTTTTTCTTCTTTTTTCACTTTTATATATATATATATATATATATATATATATATATGTATATATATTTCTTCATTTCCTTTTTTAATTTACATACTTTTATTTTTATTTATTTAATATATTAAATTTCCACTTCATTTGATTTTATTTAATTTCTCAATTTTTTTTTTCTTGTTCTTAGTTTTTATTTTATATACCTGTTTTGTTTTTGTTGTTATTGTTATTTATGTTTTCATTATTATTAATTGTTTGCATAGCCTAGTTTTATTTAATGTCCTCCTTTGTAAATCAGTTTTTATAACTGAATAGGATAGACATTAAATAAATAAATACATAAATAAATATTATGCAAGAATCAGCTGTCTATGGATTTATAATAAGATACAACTCCATGATCTGTCAAACAAAATACAGGAAAACCTCTTTCAGAACCTGCCCAGTGTTACCCTATCGTGGTGGGCAGGTTTGCGGTCTTTGTTGATCCCGAGAGCTATGCCGGCGGAAGCGTATGCTTCTGGTAGGGCCACCCTAGCCGGACTGGTCGAGGAGGAGAAGTCAGACGAAGTGCAGTCCACACCCAAATCCCCTATTCTCCCCTTTCCCCTTTTCTCACGCGCCCTCCTGCTTGCCCCTTTCCTCCAAACAGCCCCTGACTTCATATTCCCTATCACCAACTCATCGTCTTGATTAGCCAAGTTGCAGAAATATAAGACGTTAAGCCCAAATAATCAAATCAAACTCTTTCAGAACTTGAACGGAATACGTACTAGCCCCAACTCATACCTACTTCAGATCTTATCTATCGCATATTTCATGCACATGTTTTCAACGAAAATCAACAGATTCCTGGCGTTATTTCAACCATTCGTAAAGGCAGCTTTCCGCTTAGTAATGTGCACAGCCTCATTAGTCACGCCCACTGTGTTAGGAATTTCCAGGTATCCAGCCCAATGTCGTACATTATCCCTATCTGAATGTTTCAAATAAGGCCCCACCACAATTATTATCGGTATCGTAATTGTAATCGGGATCGCAAGCGTAGAAATATGATTTACTCTTACAATCCATTACGACGTTACTATGTTGTTGTGAACAGCGCCATAAGAACTAAGTAAGTAAAAGCTTTCACGATTTCCGTATCGCGATCACGATTACGATGCCGACAATTGTGGTTGGGCCTGTTAGACGGTATGAGACTTAAAGTGTATTCCCCGTAGAGATTGCAGTAGGTAGTTGCATTTCTCTGCCACTGTCTTCCCCCACCCAGCTCTGTGGCGAGTGCAAAAGTTTGTATGTAAAAAATATACCTGTAAAAATGTCCCTTATAGTCTTTTGTACTCGCCACAGGGGTGGGTGGGGGTAGACAGTGGCAGACAAATGCAACTACGTACTGCAACCTCTACGTGGAATACATTATAGTAACGATAGGGAACGTTAAGTGTGTTTTCATGCAAAGCAAGTGGCAACGTTATTGTGAAATGGTATTTCCCGTGTTAACTAAGGCCAATGGTCGACTCACCCATAGCAGTACCGATGTTGATAGTCGAGTGACAATCCTTCACTGAGAGGCCTTGACACCGTGTCAAGCTACCGCCTTGGTCAGGTCGCAAACAAAGGACCTGGGCTCGAATCCCGTGTGTTATCGTCGCCCACTTATGGTTCTGGACGGTAACATTTTTTTAAAACATATTGGACGAATTTTTGACAAAACTGAACTAACACTTTTTTTTGGAAATGTACACGAGCAAACGTCTTTTGCAATGTTAAAATATGTGGTAACATTTTGAAAAATTTACTATACCCAATCAGTGTGTTTATTTCCGATTGGCATAGCTTAGCAAAATATTGTAAACAATTATATTTTATACGCAAAATTAAAGATAAAATACATATTTTGTCTACATCATCGGGAAATGAGTAAAGTAATTTCTGATTGTCATTTTCGTAAAAACCAAACGGTTTCAAATGTGCCTAGAACATGTTTGTGAACAATCATTTAGACTGTTCTGTTATTTGTAGTAATCAATATTTTGACGAGCAGAGCATTTTGTAAAATACAAAACACTCACAAAAATGTATTTTCGACACAAAATGCATGACTCTTTATGCTCGATTGTTTAAAAGATAGATAACAGCAGTTATAAATGTGTTCAGATACTTTTGAAATGCATATATGCTAAATCGATACTTCCCAGTTCGGTCTATTGAATGGTTGACGGTTTCCTCAAAGACATTGAAATAAATCAATAGTCAAGTGTCTATTGGATTGTCTAGTTATCTGTGATAATAGTTACCTCCTGTAGAATGCAGACTATTGATTGTCAACGTTCCAAGTTCTATGACCCACTTGATACCGTGGAATTTATTGTAGACCCAAGTAGAAAATTAGTGCGTCGAGGAAAATAATTAAATAGTTTGGTTACATTATGATACAACTTTTATAGTTGTGTTTGAAATACACCAGTCTACATATTTTCTAGTTACATTCTTCAACTCTAAATTTAAGAAAATCGTTACGTTGACGCGTCATAAATCCACCTATTTCGCGAGCCACGGGTTGCGAAACAATTCTGTAGCCTAACGAGCCTAAAGGGCATATGCAGCCTCTCTAGTGTTGCAGTCCAGAGCCGATGTATTTGTTTATCTGGTATCGCGGCTTCCATTGAAATTATTGTTCTTACGTTTCGGGCCGATTGGAAGAATTGTTCATTCCCAGGCGAGCTAAGTTCGTTCTGTGATTGTATTCTTAAAGTCTTAATTCTCTGAAAATGAACCGTTTAATCGGCCCAAAACGAGAGAAAATTATTTTCAATGGACGCGCCGATACCTAACAGATGTATTTTATTCAAGAATGGAAACTCTTGAAACCACCGCGCTTTCTGTTTTACCTGTTGAGCCAACGAGTTGTTGGGTGTTATTTGTTCTGCCGCAAGAGCGCACTAGTAGTCACATGTGAGCGGCTATCCAGATTTGTATCCAGGCTGGAGAGTTTTCGAAGGTTGTGCTCAGTCTCCCACTACACCGCTTTGGACAACGACGACAACACCGATAATAGCCAGCCAGTCGGGTTGCTCTCCCTCCTCGTGGTGACCGGAGCCCGCAAAAGGGCTCTTGTGGATATCTTCATCATGCTATTTCTTATTTATATCATAATCTCTCTCACTTTTACCCCATTTACCCTTGTTTTGTGCCCCTGTGGCTGTATCTCTTCTCATGCATGCTGGCCCTCTGCGGTCTAAACGTCCACAACCCCCCCCCCCCCCCCGCCCTTACCACAAAGCCGCCATCCTCCAACTGGATTCCCCTTATGACGACCCCGGCGATGTGTGACAGATCTGATTTGGCCGACGCTATACGACCTAATCGTTAACAGTGTCGTTCAAGCCAGATACGAATAACTATAATGCTTGTTTATGGAAATATGATTCTATATTTAGGTTCTACCTTCACCCCCCCCCCCCCCCCAACCGCGATCTTCTTCCGATTATATTATTCACTCACGATGTAAATTCCAAAAAATTCTTCCAAACATTCTTGAACAATCATTTCTAATTATCCACATAAATTCCTTGAACGAAATGAGTAAATGCACTTCTGCAATTAGAGGACACATTTGTTTTTGATTTAAGAAAGCTAACTTTCAATATAATAAGCATGAGAACAAATCCGCGCACGAATCTGCGAATAGACGAATTCTTCTGGGAAAATAATCAATAACGCTTAGATTGTGTAGGCAGCTACGACTTCACGTCAAAAACCTCTTCGCCGCATGAGAGTAACTTATTTTCGTGTGCAATAACACAATTTTTGTATGAAATATTATGTTTGGTATTCGGTATTCTCAACAATCGTCAATCAACCCAACAATCTGAATTCAAACTTCGCTTTTTATTCTGCGATACAAAATCATAAACAACAGTAAAGTGAAACATTTTGGAAAATATGGTTATAGAAACAAGGAACTGCTTAATTCTGCAAGGTAAATATGGATTTTGTTTCCCAGGAATATTACAAAACTTCAAGTTTGCGTTTAAGATTAAATTGACTCGATAATGTGTAAAGGACCAATATGACAACAGGATGTTATTGTATTTTCAAAATGTTCTTTGTGAAAGATCTGTTCTTCCTATAAAACCGAAGTGGATATCGGTCATAACACACAAAATGGCTGCCGTATCTTAAGACTGTTTTCTGGAATAAAAGTGGCTTGTTCAGACTTGTTCAGACTGATGTCTTGACCTTGTTACATCGTCAGAACGTTAGAAGTGCCCTTGAGTTTGAGCAGCGAGTTTCACATCGCTTTACATTCTGCATATATTACTCGACGAAACTTTGCGCTATGTTTGCCACTCCATTACAAGATGCACCGTATTAGATACGGTAATTCAAGATGGAAGTACCTCACACAGAATTAATATCCAGAACAACTTTTATAGAATATCATTTAATTTTTGAAATTTAGGTTAATCGCATTTTTTATTTTATTTCTTTCCGTTTCTTTATTTCTGTATTCTTCTTTATTTCCTTCCGTT